>PVLA01000921.1:0-404232 GCA_004027455.1 Hydrochoerus hydrochaeris | reverse complement strand
GAAATAATTTTGAAACAGAGTGAAAGTCTTGCTTTTCCCGTCCTTCTTCCTGGAGCTTCGTGTATGCAGATAGAAGCTGTGTCAGTTCAAGCTGATCTGAGTGCCCTACAGGAGCTTAGCGGTTGTTTCCTGAGGCCCAAGAAATTTAATTTCTCACATGAACTATCTTTCTCAATAAAAACTAGACACAATTAGCAACCATAACCTGCCAAAATTGGGGGCCTGGTGATCTTCATTCTCACGGCCCAAGATTAAAGCCACTGATGTAGGTCACAACAGCATGTGTGAAATCTGTGCCATTTTCTTCTCCAAATGCCAGTTTTCAAGAGTATCGACTAAAGTCTGGGTTGGTGAGTTCAGGAAGAAGTAAGTAAATAAACCTTTCTTCTCTCCTTGATTTAAGATTAATTTAAATTCAGTGTAGGCAAAATGATGCCAAAATGCCAACAGTGACACCTTTCACTGATAAAGCAGAATGGAGGACTTTCTAATGTCTAACCCTGAATTATTGAACCTAATCCCTATAAACTAAGCATCAGAGTATAGTCCCAAGCCCCTCCCTAAAGGCAAACCCCACTCCAGTATGTGTTTGCCATGATGAACCCCTGGTCTACAAGCAGAGGCAAAAGGAAAAGCCAGAAGTTCGGTTCTGCTTGCTTCTTATTCCCAATTCCATCAGCCACGACATGTCCACCAGGGAATAACTGGTGAGTCCAAGGGAATAAAGAGAAGCCAAAAAACCACTAGTCATTCTTCATCCCTAAGCCTCAGCTAGGGTTGTGTGCATGTGTGCGTGTGTGTGTGTGCGTGTGTGTGTGCGTGTGTGTAGATGTGAAGGTCTTGGAAATACAAATTTTTGCTTTGAACTGACACTTGTTAATATTATGAAACTAGCATGAAGAGCAGTATTAACAGGGAGCACTCTTTCCTCTGTAACTTCCCTTGCAGATGATAAGGCTCTTTTTCAGGGGAGGGACTCTCATTGGAGCAAAGCCACTGAGGATTATCTTACTCTTTTATCCTGGAAGATGCACATATTTCTGACTGCTGCATTTGACAGAAGCAGCTGGGCTGAAAAGGCCCAGCTTCTTCTTTGCTTTTTTAGACTCTCCACCATTTCCACCGTGTCCTTCTGTACCAAATGGGCCCTTCATTGAGAACAAGTTCCATTTAGGTGGCTAGGTGCATTGGTGGTGACAGTTGGCTACACTGAAGTGACATTCTTCAACAGTTGGAGCAGTTTCCAACGTGTCATTTTCATCTCCATCTCTCAAACTCATGTGTCTATCTCTTGGGTGTTTCTGAACCTGGTTTGACAATGTAGGACTATTGTTTTCCCGGCCATTCAGGACATCACTGTCCCGTATAGAAAATGCATAGCAGGGCTGGCCAGGGAAGAGGTGGTTGATAAATCTCATTTCTCTTACATGTTAAACTGAAATATCTATCATACAAGGCCATTTTTCTTTCATACCCCCTTTGCATAGGATTTAAAGATTATTCAACTGGATGGAAGTCAAGTTTTCTCATTCTATTATGTTTCATTTTGTCAGGCTAAAAAAACACACCAATTATCTTCTCTCAAACTCCTTCTGTATTTTTTGTAATCCCTGTGTCCATCTGTATGGTTCTGGCCCAGTTGATGATATGCTTTTTGTCAACTCTCACTACCCCAAATTGGCCCTGATGAAAGAGAGAGTAGAATAATTGGACAATATGGTGTAGTTAATTTTTGTCCACCCAAAGACAGCCAATGGGATCACAGAAGCACCAAAGGGAGTGGGGTGTTTTTTTTTGTTATAAAATGGGTCAAATTTGCTTTCCGTTATGTGCCTGCATTGTGTAAGGTGGTGCTATTGTACTCTTGTATTCTGTTCAGAAAGCTCCTCTCTTTCCTGCTGTGATGAAATAGGAATGTCTGTTTTTCCTGAAAACAGATGAATCTCTCAGCCTGGAGATACAACACAATATATTTCCTATTGCACTTGTCCCAATTTGCAGACTCCAACTCTCCCTGGGCAATCCCCAGCCTCATTCTTTAATAACAGCCTTCACTTACGAGTGGAGTCATTATATGGCAAATGTACCACTGAATAAGACTGAACAAAGGGAAATAGCTCTTAATTATGCAAAGTATATACAGGTTAGATATTAGTAAAAACTCTGAAATAATAAACTCTTATTAGACACAGTGGAAAGCTGTGACAATATAGAGATATCCAGGTTATCTTTGGAAGAAACTGATATACCATCATTGAAAAGAAAAACCAAGGTTTGAATAGAACTACTTTTGGGCCAAAGTATCACCATTTCCAAGACTCCTAATCATGATAAACATCATTAAATTGATTTAAAACTTCAGTTAAACTCAGACATGGCCAGAGAATTACTTTCAATGTGATGCCTCCATAACATATTATCAATTGATCAGAGAAGGTACAGGAGACTAAAAATTGCTATCTGTATTTCAGGTCTACAAAGACAGCTCTGAAGGCTTAGATATAGTTGTTAGTGTCCAAAAATTCATGGTCAAATTTTCTTTTACATCTGTGACATCCCCCTCCCCCATCCTTTTAGTTTAATATATGTCAAGAAAACTGGATGATTAATCATAAACTCTCTAAAGATGGTGGTCCCAAGAAATTTCATAGTGTCCTTACCAAATGTTATAGCTTAGAGAAAGAACAACAAAAGGAACCTGGATATTGAAAGAAAAAAACAAAAGAACATCTAAACATGTGGGGACAAAAGATCACAATATATCAAAATATTCTCTGTTGCTGCTTTTCAAAATATTTAGGAGAGAGAAAGTGAAACCCTTTTTTAAAAAGGTTTTAGGAAAAGGCAACGAGTACAATGAAAGGTTCTTTCAAGCAAAATCTAAACATTGTTGATTGTAATGGTTGATATATTGTGTCAACTGAGAAGTTTAGAAGCTTAACTAAGTGACTCAATAGTTCTACATCATAGGGTACAGAGGACATGCCCTAGAGAGGCTATTTATGCTCCAGGATGTTGTAATGGTTAACTCACTGTGTCAACTTGAGGAGTTCAGAAGTTTAACTAAGTGATTCAGGAGAAGGCCGGGGTCCTCGTTTGGTAAACACCGCAAGCCTGTGCAAGAGGAGGGCTCAGAGTTGCTATAAGTGCTACACCTGCCCTATGGCTGGTGGCCTGCATGCACTGTAAAGGAGGAAAAGAGGTTTATTCTCCCCATTTTGTGACTCTTGTTGCTTTTACTGTCTTCTGATGCCATTCAAGGTTGCTCTTCTGCTACACCACCCTGCCTTGGAGCCAGGTGATTATGGATTGAAACCTCCACAAACCATGAGCTAAATGAACTTTTCCTCCCTTAACTTTGAGCATTGGTCATTTTGTCTAGCAATGAGAGAAAAGTAATTAAGATATTGATTACTAAGGATAAACATAACAAAGTATAAACATAAAAAATCATAAAATACAATTTTGGAAAAAAATATATTATAATGTTGGAAAAAAGTCCCCTTTAGAAAGAGAATAAGGAGAGGTAATAGAATGGCAGTGTTTTATTAGTCACCTTTTTTATTCTTTTGTAACCATAACAAAACAGGATTCAGTGTGTAATATATTCAAGCAATAGTTGTAATTTAGGAGCCGGAGGTTTAGCTCAGCGGCTTAAGTGCCTGCTTGGCAAACGCGAGGTCGTGAGTTTGATCCCCCGTCCCACCCCAAAAGTTGTAATTTAGGTCACCTATCCATACAAGTTCCTATGAATTTAAGACATAGCAACAGGGTTACTAGTTAAAGACTTGATAAAACAGAAATTTAAAGATTTTTATACAGGCAACACGTGTGCTAGGAAGCACAAGGCAAAGTGGTCAGCCTTTCTATTACGATATTTTTTACCTTCAAAGCTAAAACACCTATGAAGACAGGAAACAACTGGTATGTGATTACAGTGCACACTAGTGAAACAGACCCAGAAACTGCACATTTTTGCTATATAAACTTTTCTGTCATGTCTTTTACATGTTTCCCCTATGTTTTAGTATCTATTGTATATATTGTATATATTCTCATTCAAATCCACGTCTATGTGGTTCTCTAGAGTTTTCAACTAACAGCATCATATATCACAAGTTACACTGGTAACTGGGACCCTCTCTTTGAGTCCCAGTTCTGTCATTTATTTGGTGCATGACTTTGGACCAACTTAATTAAGCTTTATGTATCTCACTTTGAAGTCTTTTATGACAGTTGTATTCAACAGTCTTACAAAGATGTTCAGTGAATTGTCTGACCTAGAATGGTGATTTAGTAGAACTATTTCCACTGCTGTCTTATAAAAAACAAATAAATCAAAATCAAATACATGGAGTAAATTTCATTTGTAGTTTTTTGTTTTGTTTTGTTTTGTTTTTTTAGTTCCCGGGAACCAAACTCATGACCTCATGCTTGAGCTGCTAATTTTTGTTAGAAATTTTGGAAGGACCAAATCAAGGAGTTGATATACCCAAAAATCAAAATTTCAGTGAGAAAGAGCTATGGGAGTTCAAAATCATCTCCAGAAAATGCACCCTGATGTCTTCCAGATCGGTAGGGTAGGAGAATTTCATTTGCTAGTATCTTTTTACTGCATAAACAGTATGAATGAGAGAAGTTTAAGAGACAGATTGCCTGAATTCAAATTTCATTCCTAACTCTTACTACATGTACAATTTTTGATAAGTCAATTAAATGTTTTATGCCACTTTTCTCATCTGTAAAATGGAAGTGGTTATAATTTCTACTGTTGAGAGTTGTTCAGACAATTCAATAATTTCCTGAAGGAAAATACTTCTCAGGATATAAAATCAATCCCATGTAAATCATCACTACTAATGTTATAGTTACCAAACTTGTTTATCTGATACATATAACATGTATTCAGAGAAAACACATTCCTTTCCATATAGCAAAGCCTGTGTTTTACAACTTGATAGCACTGAATTTTCTCAGTGGATTATGATGCTGCCTGATTCTCCAGTCTCAGTCTCTCATTCTCGTTTCGTCTCTTTATTCAGTTATGAACAGCACATCTTGTGATAGCCTTACATAAAGAAAAGGAGTTTCATTGTAATTAAATATTGAGCATCAAGGTGGCCAGGCCTAAGTGTAAACAGCAGAGAACTGACTTATTGCGAAAGCACAGCAAGGAATAGTCCCAAGGAGGATATCCGTTCTGAAACAGTGACAAAGACATTTATAAAACTGTCTGAAGACTGTAAATCAAATGGAGAACCCAAAGAAATGACCGTATGTTGGGTATATAAATATATAGAATCACACACACAGACAACCGTGATTCACATGATTGAAGGACTCAGAGAGCTAAGTTTTAGGTATAAATAATTCTGAGATTCTCAGGCGTATTTTTGTTCACTACTCATTGGCCAAGCCAGCATAAAATAAATTACTGGAAATGGAGAAGTGTTAGGTTGTGCAAAATGACAACTTAGGACTAAACAGCCTTGTGCATTTCTTTGTTGAAGTACATGGCAAACCTGACCTATAAATCATTCTAAGTGTCCTTAGGAGCCAGACTGTGGCATTATCCCATTTTATGGATCAGGGCTCAATAAAATGTAGGCTTATGAATCTGCCCAAGGCTAATGGAAAATTTGTTTCAGAGCTCCTTCTAGGTTTTAAGCAGCTATATTCTGTAGTAGTAAGAAAGGTGAACTTAGAGAATATTTAGGATGTGAACTGGGTTAAAATCTCTTTATTCAGTTCCATTTCAAAAGAAAAGTGATTTATTTTCTCCATGTCTCTGGGGAAGCACTTCCCCATTAAGCGTGAAGCCTTAAAATCAATGGGTCATTTCTAGAATTGTAACTAGTCTGGCCCATGTAATTTAGGTCTTCTATATGTTCGTCTTTGCATATATATTCTCTCACTTGTCCTAAATACTGCTTTGGTTCTTGCCTAGGATATCAGCAAGACCTACTCATGTGTATTATGCCTACTAGCTCATTGCTTTCTTGGTGCTAAAATGTCTGGTGTGCAGAAGCACTATATTCTTTGACTTATTTTCTCTGCTGTGTGGCATAAAAAAGTCATAGCAGCAAAACAAACATTGATTGATTCATTCATTCTCTCAAGCAGCAATTAGTTATTTATGTGCCAGGAACTTTCTGAGCACTGGGAATAAGACAGTAACAAAAGCAGACAAAAGTCCTTGTCCTCATGGAACTGCAATCTAATTAGGGTGGAGCGATACTATACAAGATAAAAAAATAAAATATATAGCATTTTAAATAGTGAATGGAGTAAGAAAAGTAAAATGAGTGGAAAGATGAAGTCACAGGAAGACTGTTGATATTTCAGACAAGTTAGTCACAGAAAATCACAAGGGGGCTTGCGCAAGGTGCTAAGTTCAAATCCTGGAACAAAAAAAATTATGAGGAGTAGGTGTCATTTGAGAAGAAACCTAAAGAAAATCAGTAGCTAATTAGCATTATGAGCTTTAAGTCTAAGATAAGCCTGATAAATCAATATTATTTCTGTATGTTAGAGTTGAGGAAGCTGTCAATAGTTAACTCTAATGCTATCAGATTTATCAAATAATGATTATAAACAATTCCAAGTTAAATTTAATTTCAGATGACTGTATCTGATGTGACATTATGGTAGGTGTATTAGGAAAGAAATATTGTTTATCTGAAATTCAAATTTAACTGAGAGTCCTTTATTTTAATAATGTTTAATTTGCTTTTGAGGAGAAATCATAAAAATCGGTCAAATGTGGTGGCTGGATCAATTTTCATGGAATTATGACCCACTCCATGTGTGTGAAGACTGGATGAGAAAACACCTATCATTTCAATACTTAGGAAGAGACATGCTTACCACCCCTCTTTAGTGAGACAGCAGTTTCCTGGGTAGGCAGCACTGTAATCTGTTAGGAAGGAATTGTGTCCTGACATCTACCTTAGAGGAGCGAACTTTTCTAGTTCCTGTGGATGGTAAAGGACTGAAACCTCAAAAAACCAAAGAAATTATCAGGAATACTTACTGGGGACCTGGCCAAGATCACCAATCTCCCAAACAAGTGCAGGGAATAGGCTTAAATAAATGAGTCAAGTGGTATGATTTTAGGGCTCCAGGAGGATCAAAACCCTCTAGTAGAGTTTGAGACTCTGGGGGCTGAGACAAGGAATGTCTCTTGGTGCCTGTATTTATTTTTTCAAACAAGGAAGGGGTTAGAGTGAAAAATACAGGAAATTGAGCAGGATCTTGGGAGTGGTTCAAATCTTTTCCAAGTAACAGATTATGTTAATTTAGGAAAACTATATTATGTTAATTTAGAAGTATCTCATGGAGAACTATCTTAAGAGAAAATCTCTAGGTTGACTTTCACTATAGGAGTGAAACACCTGCAGCTACCTACCGTCTCTGTCTTGTTAACTGGGGTTAGAACCTGGTATCCTCAACTGTGGCCTTATCTTGCCCTTTGAGGAGTCTCTTTGTTATCAGGTCTCCATGCCTAGGCCATGCTGCAGCCCTGAACATGTGTGTTCAAATTCCAGCTTCAAAGGCTCCTGACAGGTACTAATAAAAATAATATTAAACATTTAAGTAGCGCTTAGCCAGATATTGTTGTGCAGTAACCGATTTAGTATTCACTGTCACTCTATATGGGGTAGGTACTGTTATTGTTTCCTCATTATATTATGAGAAAACAAATTCAAATAATTAACTTATGATTTTGAATGTAGAAACTAAATTTAAAACTGAAAAAATTTGTCAGTTTACTAAAGTTTTAATATTAATTACAGAATATTGCTTTACAAAAGATTTTAATTCTACTTTTCTAATGGTTTTCTTAGACATTACCTTATATCTACATTGATATTAGACTTACCTAACATTTAAATTGATTTGTATTTTGTGCTTATATCAGGCATCATTTGAACAACTGTCATTTAGTAAATTACAATATCCTTGGATTTCATGTTTTTAATCTTTAAAAACAATAAGCATAAAGGGTATTTTTTTTCCCAGTTCTGCAATCCGGCTGAGTTCAGGTGGGCAATGTTTGTTGTAGACCCAGGATTTTCATGTGATTCTGATCAATGACAACGGAGATAGCCATGTGACAGCTTCTCCATTCACAAATGGCTTCTGATCTACATGTCAAAAACAGTTGGTTCTCGCCAAGTATCTCTTTCTACTTAGCCTTTCCCTATACATAGCTTGAATTTCCTTAATATTAAGGAAGACAGATGTGTTAAAGGGAGTATTGGCTTCCCCCTGGGCTATTTTTCCAAGAGCAGGGTCCATCTTTCTACAACAAGAATAGATGAAGATAGTGAAAACATTACCTAGGTGAGTAATAGAGAAAGACATTTAACTGCTTTATTAATCACTTTCTTGTTGCTGAGACATAGTACCCTACACTGACAGTTTAGAGGAGAGGTTTACTTGGGTTTACAGTTATAGCCCATGGTTGGCTGGCTCCAAGGCAGAAACAGTATAAAAGAGGTGCTTGGCAGAGGAAAAATTGCTCAACTCATAACAGCCAGGAATCAGAGGAAAAAATAAGCAGGCAGAGAGGGAGTTTTCCAGATCATGCCCCCAGTGACTCATGTCTTCAAGTGGGCCACATCTCCTAATTACTCATAGTTATGAATGATGAACTCAAGGATTAACCTACGGTCAAATCACCTTCCAAAGTTCCAGTGCTTAACACATGAGACTTTGGGGCAACATGTTAGCTCTAAATCATAACATCAACTTACCAAAATGCAAAATTCATTACTATCCTAGCTAGGAACTGAATGAAAACAAAAACATGCAGAATCTGCCCTTATGTCCATCAATCCTGGGTCCTGGGGAAGATCTTGAGGGTACAAAAGGCAGAGATCAAAGGATCAGAGGTGGAGATATGTCCAGACACCCAGAATACAGAGTGATGTAATTTGAGCAGATATTTAACATGCAGGATGGGCTCACATTCTCATGTTTGAATCGTCTGAAAGGGAAAGATGGATTTTACCTTGTGGACAAATTATAATCCCTGAAATTTTTGAGCAAGGAGGTTTTCTAATTTTTAAAATTCTTTGCTTTGGCAAAGCAACTGATTTCACCTACATGAAAGACAGATGCAGGAGATAGGCTCGAAAGGCATTTCAGTGTTAACTTTTAATTTTTCTTCCTATAGGATAAAGGAAACTCCCATCACCTTCTGTTTTTCTTTTAATTGATTCATGATGTCATTTTAAATACACATTACTCACTGTTGCATTTACAAACCTAACTTGCATATAATTGAGTCTTGAAATGTTTTCACAGGAATGAAGTAGTGGTCCTGCATGATTAGGCACATGTTTCACTAGAGGTACTGCTTCATGCGCTCCCTTAATGCGACATGAAGTAAAATGAAAATCTAACTGGAAGATTTGACACAGATTTTCATCTTTCTCAATCAAGAAGAGTAAGCAACATTGGAAATAGGCTTAATCAATTGCAAAATAACATTCTTTTTTCAGTAGGGACATTTTGAAATTCGTATTACATTTGTAAGACACTCACTGTAGGGCTAAATTAAAAAGGAGCTTTAATTTCCCAGGTGCTTCATTTCTGGGAATACCTTCTTTTCTGTGAATTATACTAGTACTCCCTTGGCACCGAATACAGGTTGATTCATGTTGTAACTTTCAGGAACACCGAGCTGAGTATTGCTGGAAATAAGATTATCAAACCCTCCCCCATAGATAGACGTCCTTTTTGAGTTGTTGCCTAAAATAGCTATGAAATATAGTGGGTGGGGATCCCGTACACAGGTGAATTCCATGTGCAAACACTTGAAAGTCAAATCGAGTAATTACAACATGAGCAAAAGAACATGAAGAGACGTTTCTTGACAAAGATATAAAAATGCTTCATAGGCACTTAGAAAGATATTCAACAACATTCGTGCTGAAATAATTGAAAATTAAAAGCATGTTAACTCAGCAGTACATACCTTTCACAATGACTAAATAATAGAGAAACAATAACACCACCATCTGCTGGAAAGAACACAGACAGACCATATCACTCTTACATTATTGACTACAATGTAAAATGTTGCAACTACTCTTGAAAGCAGACGGGCAATTTCTTTAAAAAAAGCACTTTATGACCCAATGATTTTAATCCTAAATGTTTATTCCAGAGTTATAATTATGTTTACACAAAAACTCTTGCATCAATATTGCATTAGTTTTATATATAATCAGTCAAAATTAGATAAATCCCAAACATAAATTAAAAGTTAAAGTGTCAAATGCTGAAACAAATTGTAAAGACACTTGAAAAAGTCTGTTGGTAGTCATACCAAGAAATACTACTCTACAACAAAAAAATAAGCTATTGATATAGCCAATAAGCAATATGAATTTCCAGATCACTGTTAAAAAGAGTCAATCACAAAAGTTTATAGACTATGAAAGTCCATTTCAATATCACCCACAGAATGACAAAATTATAGAAATGGAAGTAGGTTAGTGGTTTCCTGAGACAGAACATGCTGAAAGAGCAAGGACAGAAATCAATATAGCTACTGGAGGGCAACGTAAGTATTCTTTATAGTGATGAAATGGTCCTTTATCTTGACCCTATCAATGTCAATATCTTGCTTGTGATCGTCCATTCATTTTGCAAGTTGATATGATTAAGAGAAACTGGGTAATGCAAACATGGGATTTATTTCTTGACATTACATGTGAATCTGAAATTGTTCCAGTGTTGAAGTTTGTACGTTTTTTTTAAACCAAGAATTGAACTCACCACCATGCATTTGCTAAACAGGTGCTGTGCCACTGGCCTATATTCCTGGCTTCAAAGTTCAAGTTTAAGTAAAATGTTTAATTAAAAAATTAAAAAACTATGTCTTCTCTTGGCCAGTTGCCCTTTGCTGCTCCAAGCTGTTCTTTCTCTTGTATATGACATCTGTTCCATCTATTTACCTCTTTATAGAGTCTAACAAACCCATGCTATTGCTAGTTCTGAACATTTCATGCCATTCCTTTGTTGGATTCTATTGAGTTAGTTTCAATTTATGTCAATATTCCATTTATTTTATTTTTAAAATAAAACAGAAAAAGGAAGAAATGACACAGAATTTCAAAAAAGGAACAAATAATCACTAGTTAATACATTGCATGTTGTTATCTTAAAGATAGTTGTTCGAGTTAAAAAATCAAAGCATAAGAATGAACAGGCCATCAGATAGTGACAGCACAAACTATTCTTTTTGATGAACTAACAAAAACTAGTATGGCTCTTTATCTTGCACACTTAAACATGCATACAGTTATATGTATATACCTACAAGTTGTTCTTTGAGTACTTTCTTTCCCTTTCATTATTGCAATATGTATTATACATTTTGGATCTTATTATTTTTTCAGTTAATATTCCATTTGTTGAACTGTTATGCTATCTGTTTTCTGCCAACACAGTGACTCTTTTAAATGTATATTTCACCTGACTTGGTCTTGAACTCTGAGGTGCTCTTCTTAGAGAAAGAAAAGTAATGATGTTGAATCAGAATGTAAGAAAAAGTCAGGAAATGGATACTATTTAGTAAACACTACTGTGTAAATGGAGCAAAGTTAAAGGATTTGGCATATATCATCTCTTTAATTGTCTGACAAGGATATCTTCCTCTCCATCATGCAAATATATTTTCCATCATTACACTGCAATGCTTGTAAAAGTCCAGATTCAAGTCAGTGTTGAAAATACACTTCTGATCTGATTTCCTCCTCTTTATAAGCTTTAACATTGAGTTTTCATGACCAATGCTTAAGGAGTTCATCCATATTTAAGAGAACATTTCTCTTCAGTCAAGTGTTGTTTTATTAGTTACAAAATTAGTGTCACCTCTTCTCTTGTTATACACAAGAAAATAAAGCATGAGTAACATATAAATGTCCTGGTCTAGATGGTCAAGAGTGTTGGAGTTTGGCTCACCTCCCACATGGCACTTGACAAGACAATGAAAACTACCTTTAGTTTTCTCACCTAAAACTGGTTTAAAAAAATTGCAAGACCCCTTCCTATTCTAATATATCGTGATTCCATGAAGGTAGATTTCTTAATCTTTTTATCCCTTTGTTTTAAATATCTTGCTTGTGAAAAAGGAGAGGTAGTTGTATTTGAATCTCTGTAAAATTTTAATTCCATTTTCAATTTGTTTGCAAACTTTATTATAATCAAAACCTTTTGTGATTTTATTTGCTTAATTTTCATAAAAGCCTGGTACCATGTCACTTATTTTTTTTTCAACAGACCTCTGGAACAGAAATGAAGAGATAGTGGGAGAGATCCTCAAAGAGGTGCTGTTGGTATTGCTTAAATTTTACTCTCAGATGGCCATTTTTCAACTGGAAAATTTTTTCTATCCAACCTGGGAACTTTTATCATTTATGTCCACCCCATGCCATTCTAAAACAATGAAGCATTTTTATTTACTGGGGATGCTTCATGCTGTTTTGCAGTATGACAACCTATTTAAAATAAATAGAACTTGTGTTCTGTGTTGGAGTATTTTGTTTTTCCCATTATGAGGCTTTTACTCAGGCTGTCAGAGAAAGGAAACCCAATCCTATTTTTATCTAATATATACAGCACAAGCATATATGAACCAGAGCTTAAAAGGGAAGAAATTTTTTGTTGCTAACCAGACATAAAATATCACACACAGACAATGGCTTTTTTTTTTTCTTTGCAAACAATGTGCTTACTCATTAAGTTCAGGGACACTGTTGAAAAAATCCATCAGAAGTTCCTCTTGCCCCAGATGTCACAGAAATTCTGACTTGTTTCACAGAGGAACACAGCCACTAACTATTTACCTCTGACGTCAAAAATGTGAAAGAAAGTAGCTACTACTGACAGAACACAACAATGAAATTCTGGATCTATGATGAAAGTAGAGCAAACAGAACTTCCAGCGAGATCTGATGAAGAGCTTGAAGGAGAAACAGTAAGACCCATGATGTTTTGGTCGCAGAGCCTAGAAGACAGAACTTCTACAACTGAATCAGGGAATACTAAGTGAAATAGAATTTAGAAAGATCAGTCATTGGACCTGTGGCATCTTATTCGGCATAAACTCAATGATGTGGACTAGGTTCTTCTATTTATCAGCCTGTTGTTTGAGATGATGATGCGTTTTGAAGAGCATATCTGGCAAACTTGGCAACAGCATGGAAACAGGGAAGATCACAGGCCACAGGGCAGTAAACACAGTGGGCAACACAATAGGACTAAAGAGTGGTGTCTCAAACACAACAGCTGAAAAAATGACAAAGAAAATATGACGTAGTCAAGAAGGGCTTGGGTAACTTGTGAGGTAGGAAGAAAGCCAGGCAAATTAATTCTCAAAGGCAAAGGACTGAACTGTGTCAAGAAAGAGAGAGTGATCAGAAACTGGAGCAGAATGAAAGATGTCTTAGTGAAGAAGAAGTTCGTGTGTCCATGTGATTTATTTAGGGTGTATATAATGGGTGTGGTGTGTGTGGGAATTTATTGAGAATTGGAGATCAAGAAATATAGTCCCAAAAGATTACTATTCTATATTGAGATGAGGACTTCAGTGAGCAGAAATCTTTTCCTTAACAAGACTAAAAGCTAACAGATTTTGGCCTTCTGGTCAAATATTGATGATAATAAAAAATTCTCTTCCTACACCTGCTCCTACCTTCTATATTCCACAAAACCTGGTAGGATGCATGCAATGCAAATAGCCAGTTTATATTCTGGGAAATCCATTTCTTTTTCCTTTTGGTGGTGTAGTGTGTGTGTGTGTGTGTGTGTGTGACAGCGAGATCTCCCAGTATGGTCATTATTTATTTCCTTTCTGTTAGAACTCAACCACTTACCAATCATTTGCCAATTCTACATATTAAATTCTAATTTCTACATATTAAATTCTAATTTCATCGTATCATGTATTGTAGACTATAATCACAGGCATTTGCTCCCTTTTTATGTCCCTTATTCATATGTAGGTTACAAGTAGCCTAGTGTCAAGCAGTATTGACCAAAATAATAAAAGCTTTTCTCCACTTTTCCATTCACTGTCCAGTTGAAATTTTACTCTCCTTTAAAATCTCTTTAGATCTCCCATCACTTTCTGCACCTCAGTTATCACTAGTTCACCCTTTTAGTCTCTTCAGTAACTTAAATTTGCCACATGGAAATCTCAGAGCATAGACTTGAGGAATCTCAGTTCTGTTAACTTAGACAATGAGCTCCTTCTCTGGAAGTTTGTGATGATGCATAAGATAAAACTAAAGTTTTAGCCCTGGATTTAGCTCAGCAGCATAAACACTTACCTGACAAGCATGAGGTCATGAGTTTGATCCCCCGTTTAAAAAAAAAAAAAAAAAAAACTAAAGTTTTCGAATTTTAGCCTCTAAAAGAGTGTATCCAGTGGTTGCTACTAAAAACTCCTAGACTCTGGGCTGTAGAGAAAATAGTTGAAGTGCCAAGATATGGGCATAAACCCACTTATTTGAGTTCAATGTAGACAGGAGGGTGTAAGTAACTCTGTAGAAACTACATGTCATAAAATTTAACTCTGCTTTTTGAGTTAGAATCTGTGATACACAATCAGCCTACTAACCTCCTACAATTTCTACCCATCTGTTGTTTCTGATGCTATTCTTGTCTTCCCTGTATTGTGTCCTGCTATTTCATGCACACTCACTCAGGTAAGCAGGGCCCTGCTGTTGTATCCAGGCAGACTTTCAAAGAAACTCGGTACACATGGCAGAGGATAGGTTGGCATGAGAAAACCTGAGAGTTTAATTCTCCCTGGTTCTACCTCTTTGTTCACATCCTACCTCATTCTTAATCTTAAACATTATCTACATAAAGGCTTCTTTTATATTCATTCATTCACTGCACAACAACAGAAGTAGATTGGATACCTAATACATGCCAAACACTAATCTTAAGACCTTGGGATTCAGCAGAATATAAAAGAAACCTGGTTTTGTCCTCATGGGAGCGATATAAAACCAAACCAACAAGAGATGTATAAATGCTCAGGTGACGGTATGTTGGGGTCTGTACCTAGTCTCCAAACCCCCAAACAGCTTCATGGAGAAGGCTCAAACATATGAGGCACACAGCATGGTCTTTAGGGCTGCAGAAGGACTGAAATCCTCAGTAGAGCTCATATCTCTGCTAGTCAGATGTCCCATTGATGCTAGGCAGCCTGTATTTCATCAGAACAAGCAAGGAGTTGAGTGGAAATGAAGGAAACCAGAACAGGATCTTGGGAGGGGTTCAAGGATCCCTCAGAGCAACAGATGATGCTAATTAGGGAAAACTATCAGAAAGTCTCTAGGTGGCCTCAGCTCTGGTCCATCTTGCCAGCTGAGATGTCTCCTCATTCTCAGTTCAATCATGCACGAGCCATGCACCAGACCTGCACGTGTATTCAGCTTCAACGTTCTCCAACATATTACTCTTTTTTTGTTGTTTTGTTGATATGCAGGATGGGTGGCCAGCTAAGGCTGGAGAAGCTGTGTTAGGAGAACTCCCAGAATTTAAACTCCACCTAATCCATCAGTTCATAACAGTAGTCGGCTACCAATGTAGCCAGCAATTTTCAGAGGGTGTTTGTGATCCAAGCTTCGCCTACAGCCAACATTTTACATTGCATTATACCTCTGGAGGCAATATTTTTCTGCAGAAGGTTCAAGACCAAGCTGAGATCTACATTAAATACAATCAGTTTCTTACTTCCTATCAAGGTCAGTTAGCTCTCCTTAGGAATTATCTTAGAACCACGCATAACATCTCTTAGCTCTTCTGTTGGTGTCAGCCATCTGGATGAGTCACAGTCATTGCTTGACCAAGTTGCTTTCTGTGAAAGCTTGGGAGATTTTTCTCCTGGTGACTCTCCTTAGGTATACCTTACATCGAAGATCACTTTCCTCTGTGGCTTCATAATCTTATTGATCAGGGACTCACTGAGTACCTTATGATGATGCAAGCAGAGGTTTTTATATCCTGGGTCCCCACTGACCTTGAGGGACTGGGGCCAAAGTATTAGTTATTTTTGTGGCTCATGCATCTCTCTAGTTGTTGGTCTCTAAACCTCAGCTGTTGAATATCCAGAAAAAAAGATGGATAACAATACATTATATTATAGGCAGTAAGCTTAACATAACTATCTTATCTAAATAAGAAGCACCTTAGAACATTAAATGAAACCTATTTTCTATTTTCCATAGATATTTTAACATCTGAATACCTATAGTGTTAACAGTTACATATTTTACATAGTAAATCAGGAATTAGAACTGTACATATTATTGTACCATGACAATCATGACATTCTTGTAGTAATCCAAATTTCTGTTTTGACATAGAATATTCTTTTTAATCACCCTTACCTAATACACAAGAAGTTTCTATCCAGCTTATTGACTTTTAGTGAAATGTGAGTCTCACAAGTCTTTGGTACTAAAAGAGATTTGAACATGAAAGAGAAGTCTATTATTATAAGTAATCCCTGTTTTATAATAGGGATCTATGCTGGGAGATCTATGCTTCCAGAACCATGAATATGTCCAATACATCACGAAGTTGATAACAATCAACTGTCATAGCCATAGGAAATCTTTGCACAGACATTTGAAACCAAAACTTATTGTATTATTTCTTTTGGATAATGTCCAGTGTGAATATATAATAACATAACTTTTAGTTGGAGTGTCTCTTACGAGGCCATGGAGATTATTGGGATCTCTGATCAATAAATAAGAATTGGTTAAAAATGTTATCAGGCAGCTGCTTTCATATTTATCAATCAGAGTCCCAGTCTAACAATCCCAACCCCAAGGGATTTTGTTATCCTAATAATATTATTGTCTTTTCTAAATAATGAGACTTTCAATTCATGATAAATAACATATTACACCTATATACCCAATCTTTGTGTCATTTGGACCAGCTGACAAGCATGGTGAAAGTGTGCTTTGTAAATCTATAACCAAAATGAATTTTTGATCAAATGTCCCAAAAATGGAAAAAGAAAAATTACTGAGTTCAAAATGAACAGCTGCTCACAGAACAGGCAAATGGACAAACACAGACAATCTGTACAGGTTCAAACAAACACAGAAAAAGCACACAGCCCATTGGGGTCCATGAGGACTCTCCAAGTTCCTCCGGGCTGCTTATGTACTTATACCACACCCCTTTGCTAAACTAGCTCACCTCCTACACCCCGTGCTTTCGAGGTGATTCCTAGGTGTTCTGTGCCATTTGGGCACTCTTGTATGGGAAATAGTGCTTTTTGCTACACACATGTGAATGATCACTGGCTCAGCAACTCCTAATAACTATTCACAAACAGACTGGACAGATGACCAATATACAGACAGACTGACAAACATCTTATGAAATCAGAGTGCACTGAAGCATATCCTTAATTACACCAAATTACAATAACTTCTTAAAAATTTAGAATTTACAACTATAGATCAATCAGCTGGATTTGTTATAGGCCAATTATCAGAGATCTTATATAAAAGGACCTTGGAAAGGACTGCAGGGTTTCTGCAGGTAAAGAGAAAATAAAGGGACATATACACCAAGGGTCAGCAAAAAACCTGCCGCCCAGCCAGCATAAGCAAGCAGCTTTCATTTAAAGTACTGCCAGGCAAGTGAGGTAAATGTAATCATTGAACAATAAATACCTTGCTGCTCTGGATGGCAAGAAGAACCCCGGTGGGCAAAAGCGGCGGAACAAAAAATGAGCCAGGGAAGAGGGCAGTTCTTCAGGATGAGATACACCAAAACTGTGGTGAATGTGTGAGCAATGCTCTGAAGGGCCTGCTGTAAAGGAGGAAAGTCAGGGATCATGTCAGCAGGATCTATGTGACCCCCATAAATCAGGGAGTAGAGGAGCTAAACCCTGAAAAGGAAAAGTTGTCAATAGCTAAAGAGAGGCTTGGGCATTCATCCCCCAGAAGACACCACAGTAGAGCCAAATCCATGATTTCCACGACTAACATCACAAATTTAGAGGAGATATAAGACAAGACAATTAGTTGAGCTCTAGATTTAGAAACATTTAGCTGAAAGGGCAAGAGAAACCACAATGGAAGTAACAATATTCCAGTATAATCAGCACGCAAACTTTCAAAGCAGTGCTTTTGTCCTGGTTGACACAAAACAGGGCAAGCAATTAATTCACTGTGTTGTTCAGCTTCTTGGGATAGCTTTTGCATGGGAGTTAGAACGGGTGGAAAGTTGCCCAAAGGTTTTACAGGGCTTGTGTCTTGTGACAGCAGTGGTGAAGGGGCAGAAGCATATGGGGAGGTGTAGAAGCAACAGAAATGGCACCCCCAAGAAAACCGGCAGGCCAAGCACCCAGTGTTCCATCTGCCCACCTGCCAAATGTTGTCATAACATCCCAGCAAAGATACCAGGTGGGCGAGACAGAGATAGGAGCTCTAGGCTCCTCAGGCAGCAGTGTGCCTATCTTGTCCCAATCCTCTGCAATGAGCATACACCCCCTCAGGATACCAAAGGCACCAATCACGAGTTTCCAACAAGAGTTGCACCACACTATCCTCAGAGATAACATGGCCCGCCTTCCTAACAAGGAAAAGCAGTTCTGCTTCATGGTTCTGCTGTGCTTTAGACAGAGAATTCCCCATGACTTACGTGATGAAGGGATTTTCGAAAGAAAATGAGGTAAGATAAAGTAGACCCGTGTGGGGGCCGTGTTCCACCCTAGGAACACAGTGACCCTCCACAGCAGACATCTTCCACTGTAGAATCCCTGTTCAGGCACTGTTCGGGTCTGTACATAGACCCTGAACCTCCCAAATGGGTGCACAACAAAGTCTCAAAGAAATGAGACACATGGCATGGTCTTCAGGGCTGCAGGAGGAGTGAAATCCTTGGCTGGGCTAGTAACTCTGCTAGCCAGCAGGCCGACTGACAGCCGGTATTTAATCAGAACAAGCAAGGAGTCCAGTGGACAGTGGAGGAAACCTGAACAGGATCTTGGGAGGAGTTCAAGGATCTCTCAGAGCAACACATAATGCTAATTAAGGAAAACTATCCAGTCTCTAGGTGGCCTCTTCTGTGGCCTATCTTGCCAGCTGAGGTGTCTCCTCATCCTCAATTCAGTCATGCCCAGGCCATGCCACAGCCCTGCACATGTATTCAGCTTCAACGCTTTCTAGCATTAGTAACTGCCATGAAGCAAAACAAAACAGTCTGGTGCTTAGAGAGAGGCTAGACACTACTTTCACTAAGGTCACCATGTAAAGTCATGAGTCGACAAGACAGTGCCGAGCAGAGATTGGAAGGCTGCATGGCTATGTGGGAACCATGCACAGTTGAGTATAGTAACAGTCTATTCAGAAGAAACAGCATAGTGACAGACCTTACAATGAGGCAAATTACAAATGTTCAGGTTTATTCTAGTGTAGTAAGAAGAGCAGCAAAAAATAAGATAAAATAAGCTATGATGGAAGGTTATTAGTTTAAACCACAGAAGTGATACAATACGACCCAGATTTACTGCGGTTGGCACACATACAATAAAATATGAGAGTTGCAGGGTGGAAAGAGATACCAATTAGGAGACACTAACAATTACTTATATAATGTATTGTGGTAAAATTAGCGAAAGATCTAGCCCGTGAGGTGAGAGGATGTCCTTAAACAGGGGATATATTTAAAGTTAAAACATGTGGATGTTTGGACAGATTGTATATGAAGAATAAAAGAAAAAAAATGAGTCAAATCGATTTAAATGTTTTCATTTGGGCAAGTGTAATAAAGAATTCTCTACTCCTATGAGAGGAAAATGGAAGTATAATAATTTTGTAGAAGAGAAGCAAGAGGTTAATTATGTTTTAGAGGGCTTTTAAACTTTGAAACTGTCTGGGGCCTATTTCTAGAGTTTAGACTCAAGATACAAAAAAAAAAAAAAAATAGACAAATGTAACCTCATGCCCTATCCAACTTTCTATAAATTTCTGTCATGTCTGAGGTGTGCAAATCTCCCCCCAAAGCTTCTGGTGTCTGGAAGGTGACTATGTCATGTGAGTAATATAGGTGACTTGCTGTAAGGAGGTAAGGAGGTCAAGGAGATCACCAGGAGTGTCAGGATCCATCATCCCCAATGCTCCTCCCTTCTCTTTCTGCTTCTTGGGTACCATTATGTAAGCTGCTTTCTTTCCCACCAGTCCCATCTGCCATAATTTTTCTGTACTTGAGCAAGCTAATCAAGGACTAAATCCTCTAAAACTGTGAACCAAAACAAAACTTCTCTCGAGTGATAGGTCTTGGGTACTGAATCTCAGCAATAAGAAAAATGGTTGTGATACTTTTTATTTCTCTGAACCCATCTCAGGACAATACTACTGACATTTAGTTTCATAATTATATTACTTTCATTTGGGGTACTGTTAAATAAATACAAACTTTATTTTATAAGAAAGTTCTCTCAAAGACCAAGCCATGTAAACAGCATTTCCTAATTATAAAAAAGATATGAAAATATCAAACTTGTTAGATTAAGTGGGGTGGTTACTGTGATATATGGTGATTAAAAGATATATAGGGAAATCCATGAAATATCAAGTGTGGAATTTTCATTGGAAAACTACTGCTTCAGAAAATGGCTAGCATCTCACCCTGAATGCTCTCTCCATAATTATTAAAAGATGCCCAGGTTGACATGCACTGGTATGATGATACTACACTCCTAGAAAGAGAATAGGACATTTCTCCAATGACTTTAAATAGAAGAATGATAACCAAATTCGATGTGTCTACAAAAGTGGCCCTGCCTTCATGCTCTGAATAACTGATAAAACTTCAGGAATATTTTTGTTAAAAATTTTTTTCCAAATGTTTTCAAGGAATTCATGCTAAGATTCAGTGGGGCCACTTTGGGGAAAAGGAGGGAAGATGGGAAAGAGAGAGAGAGAGAGAGAGAGAGAGAGAGAGAGAGAGCGAGCTAGGGGTGATAATTTATGGTGCAAGTAACAGACATTAAGAAGGAATATAGTAGAGATTATATCACAGTAGGAAATTTTGCCAGAAATTGGTTAGGCCAATGAAGAAAAGATACAGCACATATTTAAGAAATAGACTTCTATATATATAAAAGATGAAACTTCTGTATAGTATCACAAGGCAAAAGTCACAATATGGCTAGGATCAGACTCAGAACATCTTTCCTCTTTACCTGGTTTGCTGTGTCATGTAACGCGAGTTCCTATAGCTCCCTGTGCCTTAGATGTGGATTCCATAAAATGGGAATAATATTGGCATCTAGGTTAAAGGACTGAGAAGATTAAAAAGATAATGTTGAAGAATAAATAGATGAAACCTAAGGGAATATCTCTGTTTTGTGTGCTAGTTCTAATGTAAACAATGGTAGCATGCTCGTTTCCAATTGCTCTTTGTTCTTCTGTTACTAAAGGTAAACATATTTGACTGCTTTTTCCATTCAGAAAAAATACAAGTCAATAGTTAAGAAACATGTGGGAAGATAGATTGGGGAAATGTTTAATTCCTTGGAGAAACTTTCGAGATACAAGTTTAGGAAGGTAACAGAACTTCATTTCACTAAGCAGTTAGGCTTGGTAATCTCAATTCCAACTACAGAAACCAAGGTAGAAAGCTAGCCACATACTTTGACCCAATATACCTGAATTTTCCTAGGCAGCTATGGATACATAGTGAAGGCTCTTTGTGATTATGGTAAAACTGAAAGAGAGAGAGGGGGAGAGAGGGGAGAGAGAGAGAGAGAGAGAGAGAGAGAGAGAGAGAGAGAGAGAGAGAGAGAGAGAGAGAAATCTTGAGTACACGCAGCTCATTGTTGGAGGTTTATTCTCTAAGAGTAAGAATGAAGAGAATGAACTGTCAGGGAAGTAGGCTGTACCTGTTCCTGGAAGTCTCAAACACAGTGATTCAGTTATTGGTTACATCACTGTGAGCATAAGTATGATGTAAAGAGAGCTAGAACAGTGGTCCTATCCTTTGTGGCACTAGGAAATGGTGGATGGTTTTGGGTTGATTCAAGTACACTATATTTATGGTGTATTTTATTTCTATCACTATTACACTATAATATATAATGCAATAATTATAAAATTCACCACAATGCAGAATAAGTGGAAGCTCTGAGTTTGTGTTCTTTAAGCTAGGTGATTCCAAAATATGTTGCTTATGCCCAGTCTACACCATAATTTTCTTTTTGTTGCTGCCACTGTAGAAAATCCTGCTTAACAAAGATAAGAATCTGAAAATGGAAGCAAATTCTTTAGTGCTTTTATTGCAATCTCAAAACATTCTGTCTTGACATTAGCCCAGAGATTTGAAGTCATCTCCAACATACTTAGAAGGCCAGAATCATTTGGGATCCCCCTTTTTCTACCAAGAACAAAGTTAATAAACCTGGTTTATTCAAAAATGGGTCATGGATTCATTTCTTCCCAGTTCAGAGGTCTTTTACAGTTGGGACATAATGCTCAAACTTAATTATAAGCTGCAATAGGTGATCATGCACCATCTGAGAGAAAAAAGGCTCACTCGTTTTTCAAAATCTCTGTTTGAAGCATGTGAAATGTTTGAAATGTGAAAAATACCAATGTTCATACTCACCCCATAATCATAGTTTGGTTTAGAATGCTGCCACTTTATGTGACAAATTGAACACGGTTGCTGTTCTCAAGTCATAGACTGATTTCATTAACAGCTTGATTATATCACATAAGTAAGCAAATTTTGCAACTTGTTCTGAGTCACAAAAATGTGCTAACTTTTTCTAAATGAAATTTCTAGAATGGATCTCATAACTCAAAAACTTTAGTCTTTGAGAAACTATCTCAGAAAGCTGCACAAACAGATGTAAGTTAAAGATACGTGTTTAAATGTGGTTTATAATTTTAATGATATCCTAAACAATGATGTTTAATTTAGGAGACATTTTTCAGCTGGCCAGCCTTTCTGTATGAATGACAGTGTACAGATACATTTAGAACTGACCTCTTTGGCCCAAGTAATGAAACCAGAAAATCATCCACTGATGTCAGCTGCTCCATTCATGCGTAGACTGACACAAAGTGACCAGTTCTGTGTTCCTAATATGTCATCATTCAAAGACCAGAATAGTTCTGCAGCTGGAGTTGGTGGGCAACAAAAGTGCACATAGCATATCCTTGTGTACATTCTTCTGAAAAATACATTGCATGAAAAAAAAAACAGCAAGCATGGCTGCCTTTTGGTCAACATTGATAGATTTTGTAACTTGGATTGGATATAAGAGTCCAGCTGGTTAATCCTCTCTAACCATTATACATCAATTTTCTCTGCTGTTTCACCAATTTATTTAGTTATCATCCTAGCCAGTAGTAGAACACATGATACTTTTTGAACTGCAATCTCTCCTAAAAGTTTATGAGGCCTTCGTTACTATCAAGCAGGATCAACTCTGCACTAATAATAAAGGATTTAGGTTTAGCAAAGTAGTTAGCCAATAAGAATGACAGCCTCTGTGTAGACATGCTTGAGGAAGTGGTGAACTTCAATAATTGCTTCTGTTTTCCTTGTTCACATTTTATTTCAATTTGGAAAGCTCCAAAGAATTTTTTAATGTAAAGTGTTTGGGCTCCATGTGATGAAGCCATTTTGAAGGTTTCATGGCTTCACTGGATAGCTGGTTTCTACATATCCTACAAAGTAGATTTGGACAAAATGAAGCAATAGCCCATAATTTAAGTAGGACACTTGGCACTTTCTTTTACGTGTAGCTTTTCTTTCTTTCTTTCTTTCTTTCTTTCTTTCTTTCTCTCTCTCTTTCTTTCTCTTCTTCTTCTTCTTTTTCTTTTTCTTCTTCTTCTTCTTCTTCTTCTTCTTCTTCTTCTTCTTCTTCTTCTTCTTTTTCTTCTTCTTTTTCTTTTTCTTCTTCTTCTTCTTCTTCTTCTTCTTCTTCTTCTTCTTCTTCTTCTTTTTCTTCTTCTTCTTTTTCTTTTTCTTCTTCTTCTTCTTCTTCTTCTTCTTCTTCTTCTTCTTCTTCTTCTTCTTCTTCTTCTTCTTCTTCTTCTTCTTCTTCTGTTTTCTCTTAGACTGACTATCTTAGAGTCTTCTGTTGCCTCAACACTCGGTCTTTTCTCTTCTCAAAGAAGATTTTCTTTGATATTTTTACACATTTTGGCTATGGTTAGCTTGTGGTCTTACCAAAACTATGACTGAGATAAGATTGTGGAACACACAGATAGAAGGCACAGATAGAAGTGGTAAATAAAATAATGGACAGACCACATTGTGGACAGACTAAGTAAGTTTTGAATTTTGACATGCAGTGTTCCACTAGAGATAGTTTAATTGTTACTATTCACTCATGCTAGGGTTTTGATATGAGTCTGTAAACAATTAATTTATTCAAGTCTCTGCATAGTAAAACCTCCTTCATAACATTAATCTGGGTCACAGCCACTCTCCAGCATTAACATCACTGCCTCAGCTCCACCTCAAGTCATCAGGCAGTAAAATCTCAGAAGAAGCATGCAGCCTAGATACCACATGTGCCCCATTTATAGTAGGTTCCACAATCTAATAACATTTCTGACCTTATAGGAGACAAAACTCAGGCAGTAATGCATTGACAGGGAGCTCCTGCAACTATAGATGAGGCTTTGCTTGCATGCCTGCCAATCTCCACCCACAGTGAAGCTGAGTTCCTAACAACCCAAAGACACATTTAGGTCTGTGGCTTGGGGCTTGAGGATCTCTGATTAAGAAATCTGACAACAATATTCTTTCTAACTGTGTAGTGGACTGTACGTTAACCTTCTGATATATCAGATCTTAGCCAGTAGTGGAGGTGCACGGGTTGTAATCTCAATACTGTGGGAAAGTGATAAGTGATATTTGCCAATTTGAGTCCAGAGTCAGCATCTTAGCAATTTAGTATCAAAAATAAATTACTTATTTAATTAATCAATTAATTAAAAAAGGGCAGGAAGTATAGGTCAGTGTGAAGAAACTGCATTTATTCTCTGGTACAGAAGAAGAAGAAGGAGGAGGAGGAAGAGAAGAAGAAGAAGAAGAAAGAAGAAGAGGGAGGGGGAGGGGGAGGGGGGAGGAGGAGGAGAAAAAGAAAGAATAATGTGGACCGTTAACCACCTGTAAAGGTTTTGCAGCTGTAAATAAAGTAAATATCATGACATAGATTATCCTCAGCTCTCAGAAATACTATCACATTAGGACAAAGGTAAAGTGGTGGTAGGGTAGGAGCGTAGTGATGTGACAGTGAAGCAGACAGTTCCAACCACAAGTTAGGGAGGGCCAACAGCCACCATAAACCAAAGAGAGAAGTAATAGATTCTGTTTGGTCTGGTTCAAGAAACCACCTTTATTTTGGAATTCTGGACTCTGAGCAGCAAGAGAATAAATTTCCCTTGTTTTAAACTACATAATTTTTGGTAATTTGTCATAGAAACCTCATAAAATGAAAACACTAGGATCCCTAAATTTCAAGAAAAAATATCTGTATGTATTATCTAACTAAAGATAAAATGCCAACAAACTCCATTTATTCTTTGTGATTATTTTTTTTCATTACAAAAATTATCTTAATTTAAAATGTCCCAGATTACCAGTAGATGTTACAAAAGGAATAAATATAACAGAAAGAAAAACCCAAGAAATTGGTAATTATATAATCAGAGCTCTTACAGGAGATGGTTAGAACTACATTGCTTTCTCAATTTCCTCTCAGAATATATACTGCTTTTAAGGATGTTCTCGTTAGGCAGATGCTAATCCTGCAACTGTTTAAGTCAAGACTCTAAAAAGGTGTAGAATTATAAATTAAATAACTGCAGAAGAATCCTAAATGATAGAACAAGTACCACAAATGTGTTAATTTATTCACTTTCGCAATGAATAATATTGAGGCCACTCAATGCAAAAAGCATTTTTTGGGGAAAGAAAGAATATAACCATAAAAATCATAGAAAGTTTCTGCTTTTATGAAGAATCATAGTTACTCAGGGAGAAAAAGTAAAATATGTATGTAAATTTACAACCTAATAAGATAATCCCAGAAAGCAGTAGGTAACATGGAAAATAAAATAGTTTGGGGCAAGAAGAGGAGATAGATGGTGGTGCATGTGATGGATTTGAGCTGAGACCTCAATAATTAGAAAAAAACCTAACCATATGTTGAAGAGATGAAGAAATATTCTAGGCCATTGGAGCACCAAATACAGAACTTGGAAAACAGCAGGAGCTTTTGAAAGGTTCTTACCACAAAAAGAATATTTAGTTGATTACTCCAGGTACAGAGGACAATGGGGAAGAGATGAAGAGTGACAATGGGGGAACATCTTGATGACATCTATAGCAGGTGACAAAAATAACTTCTTTCAACTGCCTCAACATCTATTATCTCAGTTATTCCAAGCCCATCTTTGGGAAAGAACATGCAAGTTTTAAATATAAACCTTTATGAAGTCTACTATTTGTGCAGAAGAGATGAGTCTGAATAAAGTGATTCAAGCAGCAAGGTGAATTAATTAATCTCAGTAATTGACATTTTGGTCACTGCCTTGGAATTTTATACTTTGTATCTTATACTCAGCTATGCAATACTCATGGTCTTGTAAATATTGTTTAGATATTCTCAAATAGACTTAAATGTTCTATCAACTGTTTTCATTTCTTGGAAATGAGCAAAAAAAAATTGAACATGCGGTCCATGTTGTGTCATATTTGGGACCAGATAAGAACATCTATTCACTAAAGCTTTTTAAAATCCATAAAGTTACTATCAAAAAGTTATTGTGGTTTTATAGTTTGTATTCAAAGTTAACAGACAGGCAGTTGGAAAGGGGAATTTATGTTGAAAATGGGAAATAATAGCACAGACATCCAAATGACTTAGTTTCGCCCCTAATTATGTGGACTTGAAAATGCAGTTGAATCTCTCTGCCCCTCCGTTTCCTAAACTCTGAAAGTAAAGTAATGGCCTAACACCCCTAAAGTTCTCCTTCTCTAAAATTCCATGGAAATGTTATTCATGCTATACAAACTCTGAGCTTACTGTTTTTTATTATGCACATCCTATACCTCACACAGCTTTTTCCCGTTCTATTTTTATTACAAGGGACTATTACTTTTTGAATGACTTCTTTGAAATGAATAAATAAAATCAATTCAAATCGCAAGCTTAGCATCTTTAGAATTGTCTTCTCTACAGTAAATTGAATATATAGTTTGTATGCACTCGACACATTTTTCTCCTCATATTCAGAAATCCTTTCCTGTTCTGTGGTCCCTCAAGCATTTTAAAAACCATTTATTCAAACTGGTACTGCTCTGGCTGTCTCATATTTCCAAGGACATAGTTATTTTAGAAGACTTTGATTTCATTTGCCTAGATTTTCATATTTACTTAGCAAAACTCAATAATGTGTTTTCCCTGGAGAATAGAGTATAGATGTAAAGATCAATGTCTTTCATAAAGATTCCTTTCTTTTAGATTATTTTCTCCATCGGGAATAATAGTATCCTCAGAGGTATATATTCCATTTGGTTATAATTTTACCCCTCATTCACTAAATGTAACTAATTAATTGCTATACATATTAAAGAATGGTGTTGGCATTCTGAAATAAGAGTTCAACAACATAGTGTTATACTATTAGCTTCTTCATTTGTTAATTGGCATAGTTTTTCACATTTTAACAACTTGACTTTAAAGTTTTATCTTTCAGGTGGTAAAAATAAAAATATTAATACAGTACTAAGAACTGAGTTCTTTCTACAGTAAAGATGGTATCAGCCAATTTTATACACCATTTCATTTACTCTGTATCCTGCATAAGTATCTCTTCCCCAAAACAGAAACTAAAGTGAAGGGAAAAAGGAAAAGCCACAGTTATATAACTTGTAACATGTAAAGCGGGGATGTCAGACTGGAAAGCCATGTCTTAACAGCTCTGTTAGAAATAAATACTGATTTCTATCTTTCACAGAGTAGCAGCAGTATGCTAAAGAAATTTCTTGAAAAATTATTAAGTTATAAACATATTTGAAGGGTGAAAATAATGGTGATGTAAAGGATCAAAGTGGTACTACTGCTGAGGAGTCAACTTCACAATTCAATGTAAAGAAGAAAAATGGTAAATTTACAGAACTGAGTCATCATTTCATTTTATGGTGATGTTTGCTGCCCTCAAGTGGCCCTGATCTGTGTGACTAGCCCCCCCCATTGTCCCTGAAATGCAAAAGAAGTAGATACTGAGGAATTGCTATGTTAAAATGTAGATTAATGCTTGACTCTGTCTTCATGTGTGTGTCTGGGCCTGTTAGGTGATACTTAAACAAAATGGAAAACTTATGTAAATATACAATGGACTTTCTGAAAGTTATGGAAAACACGAGAACATCTCAGTAACATGAATTAGTTCTCTTTTTATTTCACACAGCAACACCAGAATTTTAAATCTCTGTTCTTACTATATTCAGATCAATACCAGAGTAGTGGGGGAGAATATCTAACTCATGAAACAAAGACTGTGGCTCACCCTCCTGAGAGCGTAAAGGAAGAAAGAACCCAGATGACAGAAGAAGCCTGCAGGATACCTGCTGACTATGGGAATGGTACCGTGGCATTTGGCTTTACTAAAAAGTAAATAGGGATGAAATTTCTTTAAAGGATGTTCAATCAATTTTAGGTTGTGTAATTGGATGTGGGACAAACACCACCCACCAATGAAGTTACTGTGTTGAGATGCTGGACAGCTGCAATGAGGCGCAGACCCCAGTCTGCCACCTGGTCATAAGCAGCACTTTAGACTACACTGTGTTGCTAAACGCATGATGTGAATTAAGTGCATTAACTCGGTGCACAACTTACCATGGATTTAAGAGGATGCAACCCCGTTGTAAGTCAAAGAGCATTTGCAGCCACTGAGTTTTCACATTTAAACAGAAACAAGACTGTGATGCTGTGCTATGATGATGTAAGAAATAACAGTGTGAAAAAGAATTTTCTAGTATTTCACTTCAATTACTTCTCTCAGCTATAAAAATTTAGGTAGAGGTCAGTATCATGCCTTCCAATGATCCTAGATATGATTTCTTATACTGTAGAGGAAACTTGTGAATTTAATTAAATTCAATAAAATTCACTCACATGCCTTGCCTAACTCTTGAATAAGTACCTTTTATATATAAAAATCACAGAAGCATAGAGCTAAAAGCTCAAAAAGACTCGAAGGCTACCCAATCCAATGCCCTTATTTAATAACAGATCAAAGTCAAGTATAGCAGTGTGTGTGTGTACCAAACCACCCTCTTAATGCCTTGCATCTCAGGGAGGGAAATTTAATTCTTAAGACTCTTTTCACGTCAGAGAATTTTTAAAAACTAACTTAATTAGTTTATGAATGATTGCAGACATATATGTTATAATATCATAAATCATGGCTTATTGTTTGTTTTGTTTTTTAACTTTTTGGTTACCAGCAAGCATATTAATGATGATGTGATCTATGACAGTATTAATTTGATTCCCAGTTACTTTTATTGCACATACTTTTCTAGGATTCACTGACAATATTTATTAAAAATATAAATAAAATATGGTGATTATAAATATATATATATATATGCAAGCAAATATCACATTCATTTATGTGGAGCAGGTGAGGCATATATTTAGTCAAGTTAATATTTAGTTAATTAGGGACTCCCTTATTAAATTTACACCTGCAAGATAAATATAACTACTGGAGATCTGCCAAGGGGATTGCAGGCCAGTGAAAAGCAGCAGAAGTCTTAGAGTTCAAATATGTCTCCTGAAATTGAAATAATTTTCCACTATACAAAAACAAATCAAAGCAGTGATTAAGATGGCAGACTACGTCTAAAAGTTTTCAGAGGTTTAATGCAAAATGGATATGCATTAAATGACCGTACAGGAATTTGACACTGGAATGAAGTTTGTCTGTTGAAGCACTGAGTGCCTCCCTACACTAAATCACTCTTACTTTCTGTGAGTGCTTTTGCTTTATTGTGGATCCCATAGATCATAGGAGAGAGTTCTAGTAGAGAAAATGAAAGGCATAAGGAAATGCTTCTCAACCACTAGTTAAGGGTATACCTGAGATGTAGAGACAATAAAAGAGAAAGAAGAAAGATCTTCAGAAACAAGGCAGCTAATGAGAAGAACCAAAAGGGACAGAAAAAGTAAAAACTTTGTCAGGAATTTGAGAATTAGTGTCTTGGTGGAATAGAAGACAGTGAAAGAAGAGAAGGGTGTCTGCTTTATTATAATTGTACTTTAGAACTGAATCACTCTTCCCTTGAATTCAAAAAATTGCATACAGGAGTCATCTACAAGTAATTATTTAATTGGTTAAAAGGCCTGCTTCCAGGGTATGCTCAAAATTAGATATTCTAAAAGTTCATTGGGAATTTGTTTTTCTTAACACAATTCTATATAATTATTTTATTGTGGAAAAAACACTTAATGTAATATCTACCCTCTGAGCTGGATGTGGTGGCCTATGCCTATAATCCCAGCATTTGGGAGGCTGAGGCAGGATAATCATTGTGAGTGCCAGGCCAGCCTATGTTACATAGTGACCTCAAAGCCAGTCTGAATTACAGGATGAGATCCTGTCTCAAAAAAAAAAAAAAAAAATCCACCTTCTGAGTACATTTTAAATATATTACTGATTATTCTTTCCTATGGATACAATGATGTAAAGCAGATCTCTGAAGCATACTCATCTTGCTGTACCAAACTTTATACTCAGTGATCAGTAATTTCTCATTTACTCCACCCACTCCACAGTTCCCACTCCAGCAACACAATACTCTAATTCTGTGAGTTTGACTATTCTAGATAACTCATATTAGTGGGATCACAGGCTAACTAAAGTTAATTTTTATGTGACTTTCTTATTCACATATCATAATGTCCACAAGTTTCACTTATTTATATTGTTACATAGTGCAGAATTTTTTTTATTTAAAGAAAAAAATGAAACAAAAAGTGTAGAAATAATACAAAATTTAAAAAAAAAACCCAAAATCAGTAAATCACTAGTTGACAATTACATATTTTCCTCCTAGAACAGTTGTTCAAGTTACAAAATTAAAGCATACAAAGTAGACATTTAAACAGTGAGTCTGTAATCAGCTCTGTTCTTCTATCCAACAAACACTTAGTAATATAATCATCAATCCTACACACTCAAACATACATGCAGTTATATCCTTTAAAATACTTTCCTTTCCTCTCTCTTTTTCTACAATAACTATAATCAATTCTCATAAACTGCTTAGAAGTTCTACACATGTATAAGTCCCTACATGCATACCTAGCCTTTCTGTATTAGAGGGAAAAAACAAACCAAAACAAGTCAACAATACAAATTCCTAGAGAAACATGAAATGAAAAGGACATATAAAACCACAATACTAGGTGATCTACGGTAGTCACCATGATGTCGCCTGTTATTTTCAATAAAATTATCTACATCGTCAGGCATAGTATAATTAAACTTAGCAGTACATAGCACTATTAATAAAAACCAAACATTGGAGACATTATAGGTCTTCAAAGGCAGTTAATAATCAAACCAGAATGGGTATCCTATTGAATCTTGTCATCTTCAGAGTAGTTGCCTCTACTCTCAGACTTGATACACTCAAGCATACCAGATTTGAATGAAATCAGTCAAGACAAAACAGCAGTATAGCCAATCTTCTCTGCCTCATCTCTGCTATACTATTTTTCTGTCATCGTTGTTTATTTTTTCCTTAATTCCACTGTCTGCACCTTTCATTGAAGACTTTCTGCCATTGTTCCTGGAATCCTGGTGATTTTCTTCTCTTTCTGTAGAATGTCCTTCAGTATTCTTTGCAGGGTTGGATGGGTGGTCACAAACTCCCCCAGTTCCACTTTGTCGTGGAAATATCTTGTCTCTCTAGTAATTTTGAAAGACATTTTTGCAGGGTATATCAATCTAGGTTAGAGGTTATTTTCTTTCAGGGCTTGGAATATTTCACTCCAAGCTCTTCTTGATTTGATAGTTTGCATCAAGAAGTCTGCTGTGATTGTGATGGGTTTTTCTTTATAGGTAATCTGTTCTTTTCTCTGACTGTTGTTTTTGTGATGGATTTCTGGAATCCTGACTATTCTGTCCTTGTGATGGATTTCTGGAATCCTGATTATTATATGTCTGGGTGTAGATCTGTTTTGGTTGTAGCTGGCTGGAGTTCTGTATGCCTCATATATCTGAACATCACTTCCAAAGTTTGGGAAGTTTTCCTTAATTATTTCTGTGAATAGCCTTTTTATTTCATTTGTATTTGTCTCTGCTTCTTCATTCACATTTTTTATTCTTAAGTTATAAATCCTCTTGTCATCTTCTAGCCTTTGTATTATTACTTCCTGGTTCCTTGTTATTTTTAAGAGATCCTTCCTTTCACAATCATACATTGCAAATCTATCTTCAAGTTTTGAAAGTCTGTCTTTAGTTTCTGTTAAGAAGTTTTGCCAGCTTTCAATGGAGTTTTTAATTTCCTGATATTCTCTTTGGATCTGTTTCATGTACTCTAGATTTTGTTTATATTCTTCATCAAAGGCTTCTCTCCTTTCTCTGGGTTCCTCCATTCTTCCATTCTTGAGGAGTACCCAGCATTTCTTTTATTAATCTTCTTATAACTTGCTTCACTTGAGTTAGAATTTCAGATTTAAATTTGTTGATGAGGTCATGGAAGTAATTCTTTATTTCCAATGAGCCGTGTCTGATATTGCATGTTTGCTGCCCTCAATCTCCTCTGTATTTACTTATCCTGAGCTTATTTTCCCTGGGTCAGTGGTTGGAGGCTTTTTGTTGTTTCTCTGTCTTGTCATGTTTCTGGTTTCTTTCAGAATGGTGGAGGTCTCCATACCTTTATGTATTGCTTACAGTCCCTCTGCAGTGTACTGGCTAGGGCAGTGCTGCCCTGCCCTGTTTTTTGTTGATCTGTGAGGTGCACTCAGGGGCAATGTGGGCCGGCCCCTCCCCTCTCAACCAGTGAGTGTTTTCAGCATGTTAGTGTGTGCCCTGCAGATGTCACAGGTTTGGGACAGGCTTGTCCCTGGCTATTGGGTCCCAACCAGGGACATGGCCCAGCCCAAGCAGATCCCAATAATCCCCTTTGGGCCAGAAGCTGCTAACTGAAGCCATCTCAGATGTTGATTCAAATCTGTCCTGCCCAAATCCAATATGTCATCTAGCTGGTCATCTTGCTCTGGGGAATCCAGTTCCCAGCACTCACCAAGGTCCAAGCAGCTCAGCTCACCATCTCCACTCCCCATTGCAGCACCTCCTCCCACCAAGGGTCTCAAGCTCACCAACTCCTGCTCTTGGCAGAGATGTGACCTCAGCTTGATTTTGAGTCACCTGACTCTAAGATGTGCCCAGCACAGCGACCAGAGCATGCCCAGCTTCAGCCCTCTGTACATGCTTCTTTATTTTATTTTATTTTATTTTATTTTATTTTATTTTTTTCTTTTTCCTCAGTTTCTTCCTGGGTTGTGAGAATTCCTCTCCTTTCTTCTGGTCTTCTCCATGGTGTCAGATTCTAGCATCTGAGTGGTTTTTCTCAGAGAGGCTCTCTATCATGCTACCTATCAATTGGCCATCTTGGATCTCCCATAGTGCAGAATTTCCTTATTATGAAAGATACTATTTTGTTGTACATAAAAAGCACTTTTTGAAAAAGTCTATTTACCAGTGAACATTGACATTTTTCCACATCCTGGATATTTTAAATAGTTCTTAAATAGTGAATGTTAGAGAGCCAATATCTCAAGATCCTGATTTCAATTATTTTGGGTAAAATGCTCGAAACTAGGATCAATAGATATTTTGGTAACTTTATTTTTATTTTGCTTTCCTTTAGGAGTGTCCATAGAGTTTTCCATTGTAACTGCACTGTTTTGCATTTCCACCAATGGTATGCCAGTGCTTACCTCCACATCTTGCAAACGTGTTCTTTTTTAAAATAACACCCATTCTGACAGATGTGAGATATTATTTCTTTGTGGTTTAGATAGATTTTATTCTGAGATTTTTGTTGCTGTAAGTTATTTTTTTAAACAAATTAAATATCAATACCAGCTAGAGAACTGTCCTTTCTGTTTCTTCATAATTTAATTTTTACAATATGAATATCTATATTATGAATTTCATTAATATGAAGTTTTATGAATTTCTTTAATATGAATTTCTTGGAATTTACTAATTTCTTTTAGGTTTTTAATTTGTTAGATTGTTATTTTTCATGGTACTTTAAAAAAAAGTTCCTGTTACATTTTGTGTACACTATAGTAGCTTCTGTCTGTTTTCTGATTTTATCTTAGACATTTTTCCCCTTTCATTTATCTAAGAGTTTTGCCAATTTTGTTTACCTTTTCAAAATAACTCATTGTTTCATTGTTTTTTCTTCTGCTTTATGTTTTCCCTTTATTAACTTTTTCTCTAATCTTTGCTATGTCCTTTCTGCTAAATTTAGTTGTTTCTTTCCTCTGTTTCTAGTGCCTTACAGTATAACAATACCTTACTAGTTTGAGGAGGTTTTTTAGTTTATTTGTTTTTTGCAGTAGTTGGGATTGAATCCAGGGCCTTGGCACTACATTACACCTCTAGTTTTATTTATTTACTTACTTATCTATTTTTGTTTTTGAGACAAAGTATCACTAAATTGCCCAGGCTGGGCTTGAACTTAGACTCCTCCTGCCTCAGTTTCCCACAGTGCTGAGATTATAAGTATACTCAATCATCCCGGCTTTCTCTTCTAATGTAGGCATTTCTCACCATGAATCTTACTCTCCTTTTTGCTTCAGTTACAACTTATCTTGGTTATTCTTATTTTTAATTGTCCTAAAGTACTTTCAAATTTTATATCTTATTTGAGCTAGTGCTTATTCTAGAGTGCACAGTGGTACCTCACTTCATGAACTGATTCACTCATCAACTCAGTTCATTATGGTTGCAAACTGAATTGGATGAGAACCCAATCAAGTTCAATGGTTAGGTTCAGTGTTGAGTATATATGCGAACTTACAAATTAGGCTTTAAGTGGCTACCTGCCAAGGAATCAAGTGAGGGAAAGTGGAAAAAGGATATCTGCTTGCTGGAGAGCTGGAGGATCCATTCAAAATCCCAAGGCCTGGAGCTCACTGCAGAATCCCATGTGAGTTTGTGTCAGGCAGCTGGAGGGTCTGCACTGGAAGCCTGAAAAGTCTTCAGTGCAACAGAAGTGAGACTATCTTTTCCTTTTTCTTTTTATTCCATCCAGGGGACAAGACTATTGTCTGCTGCCACTCATACCCAGAATGGGACCCTTTCTTTTATAAGTCCATCATCCACACCCAGAACTATGCTAGACCAGTTTCTTATTCAATATGGTCCCATAGTTAATGATCATCGAGATGTAGCAATCTATTCCCTCTGTGGGTTGCTATTTACATGAGACATATTTTACTGTTCTTTTACATTGGGATGATTTATGTCCTTAAATCTAAAGTGCACTACTTTGCAAGCAGCATCTAGTTAGGCCTATTCTATTCATTTGGCAATCTTCATCTTTTGATTCAAGTATTTAATTTATTCATAGTTAATGTAATATTTCTAAAAATGGAATTATTACCATTTGTTATTTGCTTCTGCTAATTTCATTTTTGCTATGCTATCTTTGTGTTTTGCTCATATTTTCATATTTATATGCTTTATTTCCTTTTTATTTGTATGTTATTTCTATTTTTATTGTTAAAACTACCTTGAAGTTAAAATAAACTACTTTATAGTGGTTGATTTCAAGCTGCTATCCTTAGACATTCTTATAAAAACTTTATATTCAACTTCTTCAACATATATTACATGTTATCAAAATTTAGAAATACTGTATTGCAAATATTTTAATCAGTCTAGTAGATAATTTTAATAATTTTCCCTTTAAATTTTATGATAAAATTTAGTCATTTCTCTACTATTACTGTGCAGTATTTTGTATTGTCTACATATTTATCTTTACCAGTAACAATTTTACTTTCTAATGCTATCATGCTGGTAATTCACTTTCTTTTATTTCAGCCTAAGCCTTTTAGCCTTTCTTGTGAGGCAGACCTAGTTATAACGAACTGCTTCAGTTTTTGTTTGTCTGGGAAAATTGTAACTCACTTTGGTCTTCAAAGGATTGTTTTACAGGTACAATACACTCAGTTAATAGTTCTCTCTCTTTTCTTGCTCTCTTTCTGTCTTTCTCTGGACTATGCAAGTTTCTGACCAACAAGAAAAGATTTTCCTGAAAATCCAATAAGAGGAGGAATATTCTCCCTAGTAAGTGACCAGTGACTTTCACTTGCTACTTTCAAAATTTTCAAAATTCTCTCTGTTTTTCAGTTGCAGCAGTTTGATAACAATGAATTTTCATGTAAATTATTTGGTTATATCTATTTTGTGTTCTTTTCATATTTGACTCTAGATATCCATTCTCCTTCCCAGATTTGGAATATAATCAGTTGTTATTTTTCATATATGTTTTCTTCCTTCTTTTGGGTCACAAATAATTTATGTAACTATCTGCTTGATGGTGTTTCATAATTCTCTCATGCATTCTTTACTCTTCTGTTCTTCTTGTTTTCTTTTTGCTCATTTGGATGAATTATTTCCGGTGATCTGTGTTTGAGCTTGTTAAACCTTAATTTTGCAGAAAGAATGAAACAATATTTTAATGAATTAATTGCTTTTCCTATGTTTGATCTAGTATTTGTGGAAGCAGTCTGTTGAATTTTTCAGGGGCTTTTTAAAATTATATTCTTCAGTTTCATGATTTTGTTTGATAACCTCAGAAATATGGGGACTGCATTAAATAAGAATAAGCACTGCACTAATGGAAATACTGCATAAAATAAGTTCCACAAAATTTGGTTTATTGGTTAATATAAGTGATACTTATACTATAAATTAATGTGCTTTATATTATTGTGTGTAAAAAAACAGAAAGAATACTTTTTTAAAGCTTCATTGCTAAAACTGCTTATAATCATCTGAGCCTTCAATGAGTCATATCTTGGTTAGACGCCTGTGGCATTGAGGGAAGTTTCAGCTTACCGGCACTGGACCAGGAGAGTTTGGGACATCACTCCCAGTGCTTGGGTGCCTTCCCAGCCCCCTAGGACACTGGACTACCCTGGAGAGGCTTTGCTGGCTTGAGTGGACCATGACCAGTGACCTTCATTCAACCAGGGCAGGCAAGGTCCATGAGTCCCAGGAGCAGAGGGTGCAGGAGGTGATTTCCAACACACTTAGGGAAAGTTTTGGAACATTGCTCGAAACACAGAAATATAGGATAATGACAAAACAAAAGACCAAAATGCAATCTCAAACCTCCAGCACATCCCAAGAAAGCCTGGGAGCCACACACATAGAAGAAAATACTAGTCATACACCTGAAATACCTGAAATGATATCAACTGAAATAAAGAAGCAAGTATGGGAAGATATGAAGGGAATCAAATTAGAAATAATCTCCCAGGTAAAAGAAGAAATGATAAAAGTAGTGCAAGAAATAGTGAATGTATCTAAAGAATACACAGTTAAAAAATTTGAGGAACAAATCAAACAGTTAGAATCCCTGAATGAACAGTATAAGAAACAAACAGAATATATGAAGCAGATTCAAAAAGATATACAGGAAATTAAAAATTCTACTGAAAGTTGCCAAAACCACCTCAAAGAAAGTGAAGATAGAATCTCAGACCTTGAAGATAAGATTGCAGCTAGTGAACAGGAAAGGAAAGATCTTTTAACAATAATGAAGAATCAGGAAATAACAATTCAACAGTTTCAAGATGATGCAAAGAAAAACAACATAAGATTAATAGGGATAAATGAAAAAGAAGGGGACAACACAAATGATATCAAGAGGCTATTTACAGAAGTAATAGGTGAAAACTTCCCAAACTTGAGAATGGAAGCTGACATTCAGATTAGTGAAGCATATAGAACTCCAAAGAGCCATAACCAAAACAAAACTACACCATACATATAACAATCACCATCCCAGAAATCCAACATAAGAATACAATATTAAAAGCTGTTAGAAAAGACAGGTCATCTATAAAGGAAAACCTATCAGAATCACAGACTTCTCAACATAAACAATAAACTCAAGAAGAGCATGGAGTGAAATATTTCAGATCCTAAAGGAAAATGACTTCCAACCCAGACTGATGTACCCTGCAAAACTCTCCTTCAGAATGGATGGAGAAATAAGATACTTCCATGACAAAAAACAGCTGAAGAACTTCATGATCAACAAACCAACCCTGCAAAGAATACTGAAAGACATTCTAGATACATATAGGAAAAAAACTACTAAGCAAGAAAGACAATTAAACAGATAGGAAAGCTAAGATACAATATCAGAAAGATAACATGTCAAAAATAAACCAATATGTAACAGTTATAACCACTAATATAAATGGCCTCAATTCACCAATTAAAAGAAACAGACTGGCAGAATGGATCAGGAAACAACGTCCAACAATATGCTGTCTACAAGAAACCCATTTAACCCAAAAAGAAATTCATAGACTGAAAGTCCGAGGATGGAAAACAATACTTCATGCAACAGGAACAACAAAAAAAAAAGCGGGGGTAGCTATTCTGTTTGCAGATAATGTGAACTTCAAACCAAGAATGGTCCAAAGACATAAAGAAGGTCACTACATACTAGTTAGGGGAAAACTGCAAGAGGAAGAGATAACAATCTTAAATATATATGCACCAAATTCCAGAGCACCCAGGTATACAAAGCAAGTATTAACAGAACTGAAAAATCAAATAAGCAATAACACAATTATAACAGAAGGCCTTAACATGCCATTGACACAAAGGGACAGATCAACTAGACAAAATCAGCAAAGAAATAACAGAACTGAATCACACCTGTGAACAAATGGACTTGATAGATGTATACAGTGTCCCATCCAACAGCATCAGAATATACATTCTTCTCAGCAGTACATGGGACATTCTCTAAAATAGACCATATACTAGCCCACAGGACATAGTTAAGTAAATGCAAAAGAATTGAAATTATCCCATGCATGTTATCAGATCATAGCACCATGAAACTAGAAATTAATGACAAAAAAGCTTCAAAAAACACACAAACACATGGAAATTGAATAATACACTCTTGAGCAATCAGTGGGTCACAGAGGAAATTAAAGAAGAAATTAAACAATATCTACAAGCAAACAAAAGTACAAATACAGGTTACCAGAACCTGTGGGATGCAATGTAAATGGTCCTCAGAGCAAAACATATTGCACTGAGTTCCCACATTAGGAAAACAGAACGAACACAAAGAACCTGATACTATGCCTCAAACATTTAGAAAAAGAAGAGCAAGCCATGCCCAAAGCCAAAAGAAGGGGGGACATTTTAAGGATCAGAGCAGAAATTAATGCAATACAGACAAAGAAAACAATACAAAGAATCAATGAATCAAAGAGTTGGTTCTTTGAAAGAATAAATAAAATGTTGGTAAGCCCCTAGCCAACCTAATTTTTAAAAGGAAAGAAAAGAATCAAATTCTTGCGATATGGAATGGAAAAGGTGAAATCATTACCAACTCTGTGGAAATACAGAAGATCATCAACAACTATTTCAAAAGCCTCTACTCTCATAGGTTTGATAACTCAGAAGAAATGGACAGATTCCTAGAAACATATGAACCACCAAAGCTGGATCAAGAAGATGTAAAACTGCTGAATAACCCAATTTCTATTAATGAAATTGAAAATGTAATTAAGTCCTTACCAACAATGAAGAGCCCAGTCCCAGATGGATTCACAGCGGAATTCTACAAGAAATATAAATAAGACTTAATGCTGACACTACTCAAACACTTCAATAAAATTGAAAGGGAAGCAATTTTCCCTAAGTCATTCCTGGAAGCAAATTATCACTCTAGTACCAAAACCTGAGAAAGACACAACTAAAAAAGAGAACTACAGGCCAATCTCCCTAATGAACATAGATGCAAAAATTCTCAATAAAATATTGGCAAACAGGATGTAGCAAATCATTAGAAGATTATACTCTATGGCCAAGTGGGATTCATCCCAGGCATGCAGGAATGGTTCAACATATGTAAATCAATAAATGTAATCCACCATATCAATAGAGCCAAAATAAGAATCACATGATCATTTCTATAGATGCAGAAATAGCTTCTGATAAGATCCAACAATCAAGCCTCAGCAGAGCAGAGCCTGTCCAGGGCACCCCAGCTCAGCTTCAAGTCTGTGGCAGGGAGGAGGGGGCCCCCAGAAGATAGGGCCCCCGGGTGGAATTTTGCATGCCCTCTCTTCCAGAACACTTGCCTTCCCCCCAATTGTTTATTGGCCCATATTTGCAGCCCAGAATGTTTCCATTCATATTAGAGGGAAAGCCAGTAACTGACAACGGAAGGACTGGCTGGACCGGACTGGAGCAAAGGGACTTCAGGAGTCCAGGAGGTGTGACAGTATCATTCAGGTGAGAATCTCTGTTCCATACCGCCACCATAACCGCTAAGATTTTATTGCACTTGAGAGGCTGAGGCAGGAGGATCATCATGTGTTCAAGGCCAGCATGAACTACATAGTGGGTTCAAGGCCAGCGTGAACTACATAAGAGTCTCTACCTTAATAAAACAAACAAGTAAAGTATGTCTTCCTAGACATCAACAAATCCTGGAAAAGTGAACACGACATTCTTCAAAATTTAAAGTAGAGCCTGGTGTGTTGATTCCAAAGGAGTTCCATCCTTTGCCCTTCAGCTCATCAGGAATCTCCTCTTGAATGGTCCCATTTCATTGTGCCTAAGTTGCTAAGTACCTCCTTTCTCAAGATTCTTGGAGAGGTGAATTTTGGTAACAGACTAAAGTTGCAAGATTGTCAGCATCCCCACGATATGTGCATTGGAAAGAGAACATGAGTGGCATAATGATACCTGGTTATGCCCAAATATGGAGCAAGATGTAAGACATGTCCAAGGCACAAAATGTATTCCTAGAAGCAGTGAAAGGAAGGAAGAGTTTTAAACTGCTGATCTACCTCAAGACTGAAAAAGTTAAAACTTTTCATCTAAATAATAATATTAGAAGTGCAGCCTTTACATCCTATGGAGAAAACTTCACTCACCTACATTTGGTTTTCTGAAATAATGGCTTCTCAATTGTTGAAACATTAGCTTCCACAGATGCTCAACAGTTGATGGTGTTCCTGGCCAGTGTCCCTCTAGATAATCCTGAACCACACATAAGCCATGATGAGGAAGATAATGAGGGTGTGTCTACCAGCATAGCAACACAGACCAGTGAAAGTTCATTGCCCAGCATTTATAATAAATCTGATGAGGAATGCTCAGGGTCAGACCAAGAAAGTGGAAAATATAGATGGAATATATCTTTGTTTTCATCCAAATAATCAACACTTACTAGTAAAGAGTCAGATACTCAGTGTGGGAAGAATATGATGCAATCCTCTGATTCAGAGGCAAATGAAAGTGAGAAATTCCTGATAAAATATAATGCAAATCCCTTGAAGTATAAAAGCCCCAACTGGAAGAATCAAACAAAGGCAAGAGAGTTACAGAGCAATAAGAGTGCCTCACCTGTGTTAATGGCCAATGTTTTTGATGGTTGTTCCCTAGGTGATACTTAACTCCAACATCTCACTGAGAACACACTTCGAGAGCTTCTGATGGTGCTAAATTATAGGGCAGACAGCCCAGAGCCCATGTTGCCCAGTAAAGTTTACTCACAGGCATGGTGGCAAGGTCTCCCCAATTTGGGAAACACCTGTTACATTAATGCAGTCTTACAGTCCCTGTGTTCAATTCCATTGTTTGGTAACGATGTGCTCAATCAACGTTTCCCATGGGCAAGCATCTGCCATGGTATTTTTTGCCTGTGCATGGCACTCCTGCTTACTCCTATCTTTAACATGAGCATCAAGGAGAAGTTACTTGTGACTATTAAAAAAACCCTTTCACTAGTTGCAGAAATATTTGCTATGAATGTGCAGAATGATGCACATGAATTTTTAAGCTTCTGCTTAGATCAGATGAAGGAGGGTTTCTAAATACCAAATATTTATGGCAGATCTGAGCACCAAATTTCAGCTCAGCAGGCATTTGCTGGTGATTCTTCTGCCGGAGTGGCTGGTTGTCCTGTCATAACTAATTTTGAGTATTAGTTGCTGTGCTCTATATTTTGTAAAGCTTGTGGTTAGGCTGTTTACAAGACAACCAAATAATTATCTCTCCATCAACCTTCCACAAGGAAAGAAAGCACAGCCTTTGTCTATTCAGTCTACTATTGATCACTTCTTTGCAATAGAAGAGTTTGAGTATAAGTGTAAGAAGTGTAAGCACAAGAGATCTGATATAGTATACAAGATCAGCAAGCTACCTAGTATTCTTGTTACTCACCTGAAATGCTGTCGCTTTACTGAAATTTTGTCACTAAGGAAGGATGACCAGGGATTCACTATTTCCACATATTTAGATTTGTCTTCTCATTGCAGTAAGGGCACCAAGCTATCTGTTCCTCTTAGTAGGACTGCACACATTAAAGATATGCGATTGCTAATAGCTTTTCAAAAGCTAAGTTTTAGCATCCTTTGTTCATTGTCTTTACTGAAGTCAGAAATGCCCAAGAATTCCAGACCAAAACACAATAAATCAGGCAAGGAGTCTGAGTCACAAAAATCTCAGAAGTTGCTTAAAGGAAAACAGTACAGCAGCAGAAAGTGGATAAGAGAGAGGTAGAATCAGCATGCTTAGGAGATACAGTACTGACTGGAGAAGAGCAATTAGCCAGCTCATTGATGAATCTGGAAGACACTTACCTTCCTCTGTTTTCCAGGTATTTGGTTAAACCCTTTAGCAGCTCAGACATCTGTCTTACAGAAGCACAAGTTCAAAGAGTGCCTGAAAATCCAAAAGTAAAGAAGTCTGGAAAAACTAATACACTTGCAGAGTCAGATTTTGATAGTGAGACCACTGAAGACTTTTCCAAAGATAAGAAAACCAGAGGTACAGGAAGATCCCAGAAAGTTACCAAAAAAAGTAAGGGTTGTGATGGGATGGGAAGCCATAAAGATGCCTCGCAACACACACTTCCTGTAGGCCTTCTAAAGCCAGATGCCCAGAAGCACCACCTAAACATTAGAGGATGTACAGAATTAAATCTGCAGAAGCCTAAACCTGAAAACAAAGATAGTTCCCGCAAGAAGATGAAATCAAAAACCTCAGGACCAGAAGAAAAGGCTAATGACAAAAATCCTCATACTTACAGGCTCATTGGTATTATCAGCCATCTTAGAAGTACCCTCAGTTCAGGACACTATATCACTGATGCCTACGACTTTACAAAGCAGGCCTGGTCCACTTATAATGATCTGCTGGTATCAAGTATCTCAGAGTCCCAGGTGAAAAAAGATAGGCTTTGTTCAGGATACATCTTCTTTTACAAGCATAATGAGATCTTTGAGGAGCTGGAGCTAAGGATAAAGATCTCCCAGGCTCAGGCTCAAGCAGAGGCTCAGGCTCAGTCTTAGGCCCTGTCTCAGTCTCAGTCTCGGTCTCGGTCTCGGTCTTGGTCTCGGTCTCGGTCTCAGGCTCAGGCTCAGGCTCAGGCACAGTCTCATTCCCAGTCCCAGTCCCAGTCCCAGTCCCAGTCCCAATCACAGTCTAAATCTAAGTCTAAGTCTCGGTCTAAGTCTCAGGCTCGCAGCACCAAGGCAAACAAGGCCTCTTAGGAGGGCAGACACTTCTGCTCAGATCTCTTGGATTGCCTCACTCACTACCACTTCCTCCATGGAAAGAGAACTCTGAACTATATACACCTAGAGATTAGTCTTAAGACTGAAGATCAAGCAAACACTCTTAGGGAAAAAAAAATCACCATTCTAACTCTTACACATTTCAGTCCCACAGCTCTGTTGATGAACATTTTCTCTCCTCCAAGGCAGATGTGCTTTTTCATGTTCTAAGTCGTGCTTTGAGAAGCATGTCCATCAGCAGCCTCACAAGAATAGGGGGCCTAATTTGAAATGCAGCATTTTGAGTTTCACTGCAGACCTACTAACCCAGAAACTGGAGGCAAAGAGCAGCAATCTGCTAAGAGATTCTGGCACTTAAGAAAATGTAAACATTACTATAGTTTGTAGAGCATGTTGGTGTTATTAGTTTTATACATCTGAGTTTCTTGTTTTATAAAAGACTTTGACTGCATTTTAAGCATTTATTTTGGGATATTTTTTCCTACTGAAAAGTAACCCAGAAAAGTCATATTCCTGCTGAGCATACCCAGTGCTTTGGTAGAAAAATAATAGTTACTGGGATCCTAACCAAAAAAAAAAAAAAAATTAAATGAGGCTGATAACTTCTGAATCTTCTTGTTACTTAAATGACACTGAATACTATACCACGTTAGGTCTTCAGATTGCCTATTGAGACTCTCCCTTCTTTTAATGCTTAAATGGGGGAAATCCTTCCTCAGACTGAGATCTTAAAGGAAGAGAAGTTGATTTGTCCACTTTTCCTGTATATGTGTTAGCAAGCTGTTGCTGCCTTGGCTGATAGGAGGCCAGTTTTGGACTGCTCAGAGGAATGCTTGCATTGCCTACAAGGAACTTTGTTTACCTAAATTTACCTAAAGAACCTTGGAGAATCTTCTGCATTTTATGTTACAAGACTAATGTTTTAGATTTCTTTTACACCTTTGTGTCTTATAGCATGGTAGCTTTGTTCTTTTAGTAAGTAAACTATATATGTTTAGAAGTGGACTTTTAGGATCTGAAAGTTTTACTTGTTAATGTTTTGGTACAACATAACAAAGTGTATGGAAACAACCTCTTTGTGAAGAAAGCCACATGGCTTTTCAGGCTAGTTATATTCTGTAAGCACTCTGTGTAATCCATGGATTCAATAATTTTGACACCAAATATGTACTATCTCTGTAATGCCTTTTCTTTCTTTAGAGGCAATGAATCGGTAGTGCCTTACATCTTTTTTGGGAATGAATGACTTTTACTTTGTCTTTCTTATGTTACACAGAAGGATTGGTTTTTAATCTCACCTTTACCAACACAAGTTTTCCCCTAAATATGGAGTGTAGTATTAGTATAGCTATATTAATCCAAGAATTTATTGATGATGTTCTTAATTCTAGGGATCTTTAAAAAGGTGAATTTGAATTCATTGGTGTAGGAAAGTAAGGTAATGCTCTCTAAAGTGAAAAAATGTATCCTAAATCTTGGGGATTCTATCATGTAGAATACAGTGTATATTAGAAGGAGGTCTGAATGGGACCTGAATATTAGTGAGACACATGAGCAAGAGTCTCCTAGTTGACTTAGTCTCGTAGAAGTTGTTCCAGACAACAGTGACATGCTACCATTTATGAAAGGCTTTTAACATCTGAGAAAGCTGAAGAATAAGGGGAGATTTGCATGTAGAGAGAGGGGTAATAATTTGGCTTCTGAATTCCAAGCTTTTGACCTCTTTAGGATAGTTAATTCTGAGCCCAGTTACATAGATCTTATAATAAGAATTTTAGTAAAAGTTGTTTTGAAATCCAAGAATAGAGTTGTCTGAAGCTAAAAGAATTTTTAGTATGAAGTTTACATCCTAGAGGTGGTTTTAACCGTGTAACAGTTTCAAGTGCAGGGCAGTTTGAAAAGTGAAGAAGATAATAGGTGTATCCATGACAGAAGATCTTGGGTGGAATCCATCATATCCCTTTAAAAGAAAGTTCTGAAAAGTAAGAATGGATGTATACTGCCTGTATGTTGTTACTTTAAATGAAAGATAATTCATTAGTAAAAAAAAAAAAAAAGACCCAACAATCATTCATGACAAGAACCTTACCGAGAACTGGAATAGATAGTCTCTATCTCAATATGATAAAGGCCATCTATGACAAACCAACAGCCAGTGTCATATTAAATGGCCAAAAACTGAAAGCCTTTACCTTAAAATTAGGCACAAGACAAAGATGTCCATTATCACTGCTCCTATTCAACATAATACTGGAAATACTAGCCAGAGCAACTAGACAAGAGAGACAAATAAAAGGAATAAGGATAGGAAAAGAGGAAGTTAAACCATAATTATTTGCAGATGACATGATACGCTAAATGGAAGAGCCCCAAAACTCTATTGAAAGATCCCTAGATATAATAAATAAATTCAGCAATGTAGCTGGATACAAAGTCACTACTCAGAAATCAACAGCATTTCTATACACTAACAACAAAATCACCCAGAGAGAAATAAGAGAAGCCACACCCTTCACACTAGCATCCAAAAAAAATGAAATACTTAGGAATTAATCCAACAAAAGAAGTAAAAGAGCTATATAGGGAAAATTATAATACCCTGAGAAAAGAAATTGAAGTGGACCTCAGAAAATGGAAAGACATTCCTTGTCCATGGATAGGAAGAATAAATATTGTGAAAATGGTCATTCTCCCAAAATCGTTATACAGATTCAATGTAATCCCAATGAAAATACCATTAACAAACCTCATAGATCTAGAGAAATCACTCCTAAAATTTATCTGGAACCAGAAGAGACCTAGAATAGCAAAGGCAATTCTAAGCAGCAAAGCCAAGGCAGGAGTCATCACAATCCCTGACTTGAAGTCATACTACAAAACTACTGTAATAAAATCAACATGGTACTGGAATAAAAAGAGATTTAAAGATCAATGGAATAGACTAGAAGATACAACCACAACTATGAATGCACTCAATCATCTTATCTTTGATAAAGGGGCCAAATATGTTCACTGGAAGAATGATAGTCTCTTTAATAAATGGTGCTGGAAAAACTGGCTATCCATATGCTGAAAACTAAAACTAGACCCATGCCTGTCACCATCTACTAAACTAAAATCTAAATGGATCAAAGATCTAAATATTAAAACAGAAACATTAAGTCAATGTAGACAATGTAGGTAACAATCTTAAAGACATAGGGCTAAGTAGAAAAGAAATGAACAAGAACCAAACTGCACAGGGAATACTTCCTTGAATCAATAACTGGGATCACATCTTATTAAAGAGTTTCTGCATGTCCAAAGAAATCTCCAGCAGAGTGAAAAGAAAACCCACAAACTGGGAAAAGTCTTAGTGAACTATTCCTCAGACAAAGGACTTCTGTCTAGAACTTATAAAGAATTTAAAAAAATCAGAGACCCGAAATTCAACGACCCAATCCAAAAATGGGCATCTGAGATGAACACACAGTTCTCAGATGATGAAATGTAAATGTCAAATAAATACATAAAAAATGTTCATCATCATTGGTTATTAGAGAAATGCAAATTAAAACCATACTGAGATTCCATCTCACTCCAGAAAGAATGGTCAGGATCAACAAAACTACCAACAACAAATGCTGGAGAGGCTCTGGGGAAAAAGGAACTGTTCTTTCTGCACTGTTGGTGGGAGTGTAGATTGGTGCAACCACTGGAGTTCAGTCTGGAGATTCCTCAAAAGCTGGGGTTGGAAGTCCCATTTGACCCAGCTATTCCATTCCTGGGCATATTCCCAGAATAACTAAAAACATCATACCACAGTGATATATGTGCACCCGTGTTTATAGCAGCACAATTTGTAATAGCCAGATCTTGGAAACAACCTAAGTGCCCGTCAACTGAGGAATGGTTTAAAAAAAATTGTGGTACTTTTATACAATGGAGTACTACTCAGCTATAAAAAATGATCACATTGTGATATTTATAAATCAATGGATGCAACTTGAGTCCATACTCATAAGCAAAATAAATCAAACTCACATGTATAAATACCATAAAGTCTCCCTAGTGTAAGAAGTGGTAAGGGTACATAAGATTCTATGATAATCATGATTCCCCATTATATTGCTTTGAAGTCTTATAATGTTCTCATTCATTGGTTGGAATGTTTTTTTTCTGTTTTATTTGACCTTATTATGTGTGATGGTATGAACAGCTACTTTGAAGAAACCAGATGTTATGGCAGCCATTGCTGATTTAATATCGTCTTACGTTGAAGTCCTACCATGCTTTTGTTCTTCTATTACCATTGGTTCTATAATGTTGTGTCTTATTGTGTTTTGATATGTATGATAGTATAAACAATTTTTTTATGGAAAATGAGATAATATAGTAGCCATTGTTTATTTTCTGTTATTTGGTTCAGAATGCCTTATTACAGTTTTATTCTCTTGAATGCTTTTATTCTATTTTGTTATGTTTGATATTATTGTGTGTGAAGCTATGCTCAACTATTTCAAAGAAAGAGATATTATGGTAGCTACTGTTGATATCCAATTGTCTTCTTGTGAAGTGCTGTGTTGCTTGTATTGTTCTGTTCTGATTTTGTTGTTCTGTCCTCTTTTGTTTTATTCTCTGTAAAATAAAATTTTTAAAAATGAGCCATATCTTCTTGTTGGCAGAGGGTCCTGCCTTGATATTGATGGTTCCTGACAGACAAGAGATAGGGCTCCTGAATGCTGAGATTACTGTGACAATTTTTTGTAAATAAGGCAACAATACTGTTTTCTGTATCAGTCTACCCTTCAATTCATGAAAAAGTTGTGTATTCCATAGAATGTTGTTTGATACCATTTTTTCAATTAGTAGAGTTTCTTTCAGAAGTAGCCAATCCTTTCCAAACCTGATGCTGTTGTGTTGAATGATAACTGTATGATATTCTAAGTCTTTTTTTCTTTTCAAGAGCATTGATTTCAAAGTGGAATTCATCACAAACATTCACTTTGTTTGCTCACCCATGAGAATTAACTTTATATCTATTGAATTTCTTTATGAGGTTGTAATATTTCAGTCACACCTTCAGTCTTTTTTTTATTTTAAAGAGGGTAGAATTAAACACAACAAAACAGAACAAAATAGAGCATAGGAAAGCAATGTAAGAGACATAAATTTTAAAGCAAGACAACCAGAGATCTTCACTATCATATTGTCTCTTGTTTTCTTCCAAATAGTTGTCCCTATCTTCACATACAGTGAATTCATACAAAACTATGTAGTATAAAACTGATCTGAACAGGATGATGAAGGTGCTTTAGGTCTTCAAGACCAGACAAAAGGGAAGTCAACAATGGCTGTCATAGTGTCTCTCATTTTTTTTCAAAATAGCTGTCCAAACTTTCACATATGTTGAAATTAAACAAAACAAAACAAAGCAGACTAAAATCACCCTTAGCAAAGAATAATAGTATTGCTGGATTTCATATCACAATGCTACGGAATCAGCACTGGATACCTTAGTGTCTATTTTTCTTCAAAGTAGTTGTTCACTTCATCATGCATTATATAATCTTTACATGTAATTTTAGTTCTGCTATTCTTTGCACCACTTCTGCAGCTACTTCCTCCTCTGAAATTTTGAATTTACACCTCATTGATGAGGCTTGGAATCAACTTTTTCCAAACTTCTTTTAATGTTGACATGTTTTTCTTCTCCCAGAAATCATCGATTTCTCAAAGAAGTATAGAATGGTGAATCTTTTCCAGAAAGTTTTCAATTCACTTTGCCAAGACCCATCAGAAGAATCAAGATGGGAGCTACAGTCTTATGAAATTTATTTCTTAAGTAATCATAATTGAAATTCAAAATTAGTCCTTGCTGCATGGGCTTTAAAGTGGATATTGTGTTAGCAGACATGGAGTCATTATTAAATGCAATGTACAACTTTATCAGGGTTCTTGGATGACAGGTATATTTTTACAAACAGTAACATTTGAAATAAATATTTTTTCTGTCCAGTGCATCTCAATAAGAGGCTTACTTTTTTTTTCAATAAACCATTTACATATATACCATCATCCAAATTTTTATTTCCATTTATAACACAGGGAAAATAACTTTAATATGATTATTAAGATCCCTAAAATTTTCAGAGTAATAAATGATCACTGGCTTCAACTTCAATGCACATTAGCCTCTAATGAGAATCAACCTATCCTTTGAAGCTTTGAAATCAGGCATGAATTTCTATTTTGTAGACATAAAAACCCTTGATGGCATCTTCTTCTGATAACAGACTTGTATGTTGAAAACCTATTATTTAGGATAGCCCTCTTCTCTAATTAATCTAGCTGCAATTGTTACTTCTTTCTCAGCACTTACTACTTTACTTTGCACTTTTATATGAGGAAGCCAGTTTCTTTCCTTAAACCTCATGAACCAGGCTCTACTATCTTCACTTTTTTCTTCTGAAGCTTCACTTCTCTCAGCATTCGTGATATCAAAAAGAGTTAAAGTCTTACTCTGGATTAGACTTTGGCTAAAGAAATGCTGTGGCTGGTTTTATCTTTTATCCAAACCACTGAAACTTTCTCCATAACAATGGTAAGGTTGTTTAAATTTCTTATTATTTATGTGCAGCACTTTTTAAATTTCCATCAAGTACTTTTTCTACTGCAGTCACAACTTAGCCAGCTGTTGAATACAAGAGGTATACTGTTTGTCAAGTCTTGTTTTTTGACAAACTTCCCTCATTAGCTTAATCATCTCTAACTTTCTTATTTTCAAGTGAGCGATGTGACAATATTCCTTTCACTTGAAAACATGGAGACCATTGTTGGGTCATGAATCAGTCTAATTTCAATATAACTGTGTCTCAAGGGTTAGGAAAACCTGAATAGAAGGAGAAAGAGGGGAGAAGACAAAGTATGTGGAGCAATCAGGATATCCATTATCAGTTAAATTCCCTGTTTTAGATGGATGCAGTTTGTGGCATTCCTGTAAGACAGGTCACAATAGTGACATTGAAGGACACTATCTACAGATGATGTTAACAGATATAGTAACAATGAAAAAGTTTGAAATTCCGTGAGCATCATCAAAATGTAATACAGATAAAGATGACACATGCTATTGGAAAAATGACCCAGATAGACCTGTTCAATTTGAGTTTACCAAAAACCCTTAATTTGTAAAAAATGCAGTATCAGTGACATAGAATAAAAGAGTACAGTAAAATGAGGCATGCCTCTACTTCTGAATAGTTTCTGTCTCTGTTGAAATTATTATTTTATTAATGAATTGTTATCTTTATCTTACTGAGTATATGTTTGAGGATTATTTTGAATTTGCCATTATCTAAATTAGATAGTTTCATTTCATTAGGGTCCATTTCTTGATATTTCTTTTGTTTCTTTATGTGAAGCATCTTAATTTTCTTTGACTCTCTTTGTTGGTGTTTGTTCATTAGACACAGATGGTTACCTTTCTTAGTTTTCACAGACTAGTGTGGTACAAAAGAAAACCATCTTTCTCACATTGGACAGAGATTCTGGGATTCTCTATCCACTCCTTCCCTCCTCAGAGGGAAAAAAAAGAAGTGCTAGTTTCTACCCAATCTTGCTATGCTGAACTGTGGGTGGGGAACAATGGCACCCCGGACCTCTGTCACCATCTGCATCTCCCTCTGTGCGGCCACACTGTGCAGGACCTGCCAGAGATTTAAGACTGTCAGCCACCATGCTGTTTACGTCAGAAAATAGACAATCCTTAGTGCAGGCTGCAGACCCAACATTTTTCTTTTTGTATGAAAACTTAAAATCTGGGATTCCTCATCTCCATCCATGCTCAGCGCTGTTGCTTCTCTGGGTCAGCTAGTAGCCATGGGGCTCATTGTGATCATGTAAGATTGAATTTGGAGCAGAATTGCTGTTAAAGGCACATCAAGAATCTTCCTATTGGCTTCAGTGAGATCTTTTTTTTTTTTTTCTTCTTTCCCAGCCTACTTGAGATCAGGAGCCTTCCAGTTACTTTCTGATTTCTCACAAAGGGAATTTGTCCATGAATTATTTTTGAGTCAGTTTATTGTGTGTGTGTGTGTGTGTGTGTGTGTGTGTGTGTGTGAGGCAATGTTACCATATCTGGTGGGAGTCAGTTCACTGTGATTCCTTTCAACAATGAAGTTTTATAACCTCTATCTTATAGTATAGCAAATGTCAACAAAAGAAAAGTCTCATGTGACTTACTTTAGAAGATTTAGTTATTTGTTTTTTATTTATTTATTTATTTATTTTTGTCTTTTTGAAACACAGCATCACTACATAGTTCAGGCTGGCCTTGAACTCACTTTGTAGTCTAGGCTGGCCTTGAACTAGTAGCAATCCTCCTGTCTCAGCCTCCCACGTTCTTGGATTATGGGCATACACCACCAAACCTAGAGTTTTGTCCTTGACTCATTCAGTTTAAAATATTTTAAAGTGACTTAAAAATTATACACAAATTTAAAAAAATTACTTAGAATGACATTACCTATTGAATCAAGATTTAAAATTAATAAAAGAATCCATCTAAGACATTAAATGCAGTATGAACACATGTAAACATCCATATTTTCACTTTAAAAAGTATTTGAAATTTCAAAATGAGGAAGAGACTATTGGCTGAAATAATTATTTTCCATACAAGAACTCTCTTGGTAGTGATGGCCCTGAAGTCAAGATGTATGGGACGAAGAAAGCAGTCTCAGATCAAATTTGGAGAAGTTTATTAGACCCATTGAATTGCCTCATTCCAAGCTTGTCAAAATGTAGAATATATTGCCCATGGTTTAAAATTCATCTAGAAGCCATCGAAATTCTTTTGATATCAAACATTTTACAACCATCTCCAAATTTCCATACTCCTCTAAATCACTAACAGGGCACTTATGTGACTGTGAGGGAGTGTGTGTTTGTGTGTGTGTGTGTGTGTTTCTGTGTTTTGATGGAGTGGAGATATCATAATTATGTTGGGGATGAGGGTTTGCTTTTACTTCTAAAAGATTTGCTTTCAGATGTTTCTAATTTTCTTCTTTAAAGTACATTATTTTAATTTCAACATCTGCCTATCTGATTTATGGAATTTGGCAGTGATTTGGGGGTTTGTCGTAGTTACTTTTTACACATCAGTGAGTCACCTGACACCCAAAGTTAGGAAAGAAAAGGTTTATTTCTTACAGTTCTTGGAGTCTTCAATCCATGCTCAGTTGGTTCCAAATGGCAGAGTGGCATGGTGGGCCATCATTCATGACTGCCTGCAAACAGCAAGGTGAAAACCAACAGGAGAGAGAGATTCACCTTCCTCCTGCCATTACATGATATCCTGGCTCCACCACTAGGCGGGAGCAGTATTCACACCACCAATCCAAGCACAAGACAATGAATCAATTACAAATGCATAACTGCATGGGGCTTGGGGGGCCACTGACAGGGTTGGATCTTTATTTACATCCTGTATCAGTTGAATAATTGAAAATTTGTGTATATATGCATATAGAAAACATGGAACAAATTTTTGAGACAAAAAAGGAACTCAAATCATAACTGATCATTACATAAGCAATGAATAAGAGATGGAGACTTGAAGAGAGATAGTCAGAGGCTATAACATTTCCTAAATCTGAATAAAGAAAAAGACACCTAACTACAGTTTATTTGGCTGTATATTTCTGCTTCTGAGGAAAATCCAAAAATAAACTATCCAACTCTTCTATATTTGTCCCTTTGTAAAACTAGGCAACTGTTACAAAATGAAAAATACTGAAAAATTTGGATCACATTAACTATAAATCTTGGAACAGCAGTGAAGTCTGGGGAAAGGGAAAGAGTGTGCATGCGTGTGTGCATGCATGTGTGTGTGTGTGTGTGTGTATGTGTGTGTGTGTGTATTGGTAGAAGAAATGCATACAGAAAATAGATATTAAAATTCTGTTTACAAAACTGAAGCATCATCATGCTACCTCACTCTGTGAGCTCAGATGACAGTGTAATTCACCAAAAGGAAGAGTTCTAAGATATAAAATTTCATTCCATTAAATGACGGAAAGTTGGGTACACAGCAGGAAATCATATCCTGCCATATTATGTGGCTGGGCCTAGCTACTAGTACTAGTACTAGGTACCATTACCTAGCTACTAGGTGCTACTAGGGAGACCAAAGTAGGACTACTGCATAAGCCCGGGTATTTGAGGCCAACCTGACCAAAATAGCAAGACATTATCTTTTAAAATATATCTTGAAGTCAACTTCCTGGCTTTAACATCTTGTTAAAATACTATTTTCTCAATAGTCTGTGACAGATTATTTAACATCAGGCAAAAAGAATCTAACTTTAAAGCAAAGACAAAGCAAGATTAATAAAATAAAATTGAAAAACAATGGAATTAGAAGGAAAAAACAGAAATTTATTATTTGAACATATTGCAAAGATGAGATTACTCCAATGTGAAAAATAGTTGACTATATAAAAGGAATACTTAGGAAATGAACATAGGTATTTTAAATTTAAAATTATAAAGCTTTCTTTTTTTAAAAAAATCCATTGAAAATAAGTTCATTTCCCAGTTGTTAAGCAAAGAATAAGTGAATAAGAATAAGATACTTAAGAGTAAGATAATTAGATAATTAGCACAGTTCTGCACCTAAATAATAAGATTTTCAGGAATATCAGGTTTTAGACTTTATTCTATGGCAGTTGTACTTTTCATAATAAAAGAAGTTCTATTGAATACCTTTTCACATGTTTTCCTTATGCTTACAGACTCTTGACACAAAAAAACAAGATATATTATATGTCCTAATCATAGAATTTGAGAATATTGCTGCAAAAAGATTCTAAAACCTGAAAAGTACTGTAATAAGCAAAAGTAATAGACCAATCGTTGTGTAAGATTTCAGGGCAGCAACACTGAAAGCCATGAGACAATGGCATTATTACAATGCTAAAGAAAATATTATTTCAAACTAGAATTCTATTCAACTACAACCCAATAAAAGATTATGTTAAAATAAAAACTCAGTTTTTAAGAACAGCCTCCCTTACTTTGTTGTAGGAAAGTACTTGAAGTTTGAGAGTAAATGGAGAGAGAAAAGGCACTGATTCCAAACAGGTCATCTATGCTAATTGATTTTCCCATGGGATGGGACATGGCTTCTCTGGAATGATATTTAAACACTTTGAAGCAAGAGACTGGAAAGTAACTCACTGTAGTGTGTCTTCAAGAAAAAGCGTGAGACCTATGTACTACCTACTGACATCAGTGGTATGATGAAGCCATTTCCTATGGACTGAGTGTCATCCTCCCCAAATCTAAGTGTTGAAACACTAACTTCCCCATGTGACTATTTTTAGAGATGATATCAGTAAGAAGATGATTACAGACAAATGAGGTCATAAAGACAGGGCTAGATCAGAGTAGGGACTGGAATGTGTGGTGGATTAATTAATGGTCAACTTGTAATACCCAGCTGAACTGAATGTGGTTCTGGGTATGGAAGGCCCACCTGAGGATTGCTGCCAACAGCATGAAAAGAACTGTGGGGAGAAGGCGGTGTGCTGTTGATTCACCTGGAGAAATTTGTCACTCTGGTTTTCCTGTTATGAACTCAGCTGTTCTTATTGTTGGGGGAGCTCAGCTCCACCCATCACTGAGGGTGGCTATGGGTCTTTTCAGGGGAGCTCTGGTCCTTACCTTGAGCTTCCTGGCTCCTGTTCAGATTCCTCAGCCTGCTGGTACAGATCTTTCATCCCACTGGTGCAGACTTTCTGGCTTCTCCCACTGACCTTTGGGTCTTCCCAGAGCAGGACCTTGATACAGACTTGTGTGAGACATTGTTGGGGGCTCTAGGCTAGACTCATGGGACACAGTGCCATGGGATCCAGGTAATCAGTTGGATTCTGTTTCTCTGGTGTGTGGGTGAATCTTCCACGTTCTCTTGTACTTAACTCTTTGGGTGAATATTATAAAGTAATCCTATAAATTATGTGTCCTGTATTAAATCATTTCCTGTGTAAACCCTGACTACAATAGAATATTTATTAGTTTTTTCTTCACATATTCAAATGAGAAGCCACATGGGGACAAAAGATTGTGACTTATAAGACAGGAACACAGTCTTTAATAGAAATGGACACCATCCACACTTTACCATGGAATTTCTTGCCTCCAGAACTACAAGAAATAAACTTTGATGTTTAAACCTCACAGTCTGTGGTATTTTATTATGGATCCAGGGACAGTTTAATACTTCCTTTTACCACCAAATAGCACATTGCAAGCATATGATGCTATTGTGATTATATTTACTTTTCTGCCTGAGAATTTGAGGATGAGTTAATGACAGCTAAATAAAAACTAAGCAAAGAAAGCTTTAAATTCCAAAAAGATTATTGTACAGGATAAGATACATAGTCCTAATACAGTATTTAACCTGCTATAAATTTGTTTACTGCCATAAACAATAAAAAAGACTGATTTTTTAAATTTTTTATTTAAAGAAAAAAAAGAAAAAGCATAGAAAAATACAGAATTTCAAACAAAAGTAAGAAATCACTAGTTTATAAATACATACTGTCCTCTTAGAAGTAGTTGTCCAAGTTACAAAAGTAAAACACACAAAGTGGACATTCAAACAGTGAGAGTGCAATTAATTCTGTTCAACTATCCAACAAAAACTTAATAATATGGTTATCAATCATACACAATTAAGCATACAAGCAGTTATATCCTCTAGAGCACTTTCTTTCCTCTCTTTTTTATAATAGCAATTACACACTTTGGGTTTTATTACTCTTATATATCTTATTATTTTTACACTTGAGACACAATGTGATATTTATAAATATAATTTTTATTTATTTCACTAATAAGGATAGCCTCAAGTTGTCTCCATTTACCTATGAAGGCCTCAAGACCATCTTTTTTATAGCTGAATAATATTCCATTGTATAAAAATACCACATCTTTTCATCCACTCTGTGGTTGATAGGCATCTTGGTTGTTTCCAAGATTTAGCTATTACAAACTGTGCTGCTATGAACATGGGTGCACATATATCACTATGATATTCTCTTTTCAGTTCTTCTGGGTAAATACCCAGGAGGGGAATAGCTGGATTGAATGTAACTTCCAATCCTAATCTTCTGAGAATTCTCCATATGGATTTCCATAGTGGTTGCACAGTCTACACTCCCACCAACAATGGAGCAAAGTTCCTTTTTGCCCACGGCCTCACCAACATTTGTAATCAGTTAATTTCTTGATGGCAGTTTTTCTTTCTGGAGTGAGGTGAAATCTCAGTGCTGTTTTAATTTGCAATTTTGAATAACCCAATATCAGCTATTAAAACTGAAAATGTATTTAAAAACTTACCAACAAAGAAAGCCCAGGTCCTGATGCATTCATGGCTGAATACTGCAAGAAATTTAGAGAAGATTTGATGCCAATACTCCTTAAATTCTTCAATGAAATTCAAAGGGAAGCAATACTCCCTAAATCATTTCTAGAGGCAATTATTACTCTGATACCAAAACCAGAGAAAGACCCAACCAAAAAAGAGAACTGCAGGCCAATCTCACTAATGAACATTGATGCAAAGATTCTCAATAAAATACTGGCAAATAGAATGCAGCAAATCATCAAGAAGATTATACATCATGACCAAGTGGAATTCAATCCAGGAATGCAGGGATGGTTTAACATATGCAAATCAACAAATGTAATACACCACATCAACAGAGCCAAAAACAAAAACCACATGGTCATCTCAACAAAATCAGAAAAAGCTTTCGACAAAGTCCAACACATGTTCATGATAAAAACCCTTCAGAAACTCAGAATACAGAGTTGTCTACCTCAATTTTACAAAGGCCATCTATGATAAACCAACAGCCAACATTATACTAAATGGACAAAAACTGAAAGCTTTCACTTTAAAATCAGGAACAAGACAAGGATGTCCACTATCACCACTCCTGTTCAATATAGTTCTGGAAACATCAGCCAGAGCAGTCAGACAAGAGAGAGAGAAATAAAAGGAATAAAGATAGGAAAGGAAGAAGTTAAATTATCACTATTTGCAGATGACATGATACTCTCTATAGAAGACCCAAAAAACTCCATTAAAAGACTACTAGAGGTAATAAACAAGTTCAGCAGTGTAGCTGGATACAAAGTCAATGCTCAAAAATCAATAGTATTCCTGTACACAAACAAAAAACTAACCAAGAGAGAAATTATGGAAATATCACCCTTTACAATAACATCTGTAAAAATGAAATACTTAAGAATGAACTTAACTAAGAATGTAAAAGACCTATATGCTGAAAATTATACTATGCTACAAAAGGAGAGTGAAAAGGATATTAGAAAATGGAAGGACATTCCTTGCTCTTTGCTAGGAAGAACCAACATTGTGAAAATGGCCATACTCTCAAAACTATTATACAGATTTAACATGATCCCAAGCAAAATACAATTAATATACCTCACTGCTCTAGAGAACACACTCCTAAAATTCATTTGGAAACAGAAGAAACTTAGAATAGCAAAGGCAATTTTCAGCAACAAAATCAAGGCATGAAGCTTCTAAATTCCTGACTTGAAACTATACTAAAAAGTCACAGTGATAAAATCAGAATGGTACTGGCAAAGAAATAGACCTGAGGATAAATGGAACAGATTAGAAGATCCAAGAACAACTACAAAGACACTCAACCACCTGATATTTTAAAAAGGGTCTAAACGTGTTCATTGGAAGAAGGATAGCCTCTTTAATAAATGGTGTTGGAAAAATTGGCTCTCCAATGCCAAAGACTGAAACTAGATCCATGCCTATCATCATGCACAAAACTAAAGTCTAAATGGATCAAAGACCTAAATATTAAAACAGAAACACTAAATCTACTAGAAGACAAGGTAGGTAGAAGTCTTGGAGACATAGAGGTAGGCAGAGAATTTATGAACAAAATGCAAACTGGGTGGGAAACACTTCAAACAAGCAACACCTGGAATCTCACATTTATTGAAAAGTTTCTGCACTTCAAAAGAAATCACCAACAGAGTGAAAAGAAAACACCCAGAATGGAAAGAATTTTAGCCTGCAACCCCTCAGACAAAGGACTTGTATCCAGAATTTATAAAGAGTTGAAAAACATCAAGCCCCCAAATTCAAAGACCCTCTCCAAAAATGGGCATCTGAGATGAACAACAGTTCTCAGAGGATGATATACAAATGGCAAAAAAAATACATAAAGAAATGTTCACCATCCTGATCATTTGAAAAATGTAAATCCTCATTTAATTAAAAAAAGGGATAAAAATGATATGGAATTTCACAAAAATAGTAGGAAATTAATACTAGTTAATATATTCCATATTATTATCTTGGAAGTAGTTGTTTAGGTTACAAGACTTAGGCATGAAAAAAATGATGAAACAAACAATGAAAGCACAAACTGTTCATTTGCATGAACTAACAGAGTAATGTAGTTGTTTATCTTATATGCATATATCTATACACACACATACATACATATGCATATATATATATATATATATATATATACATATAATCTTTTCCCTTCTTCCTAAAAGACTGATTTAACGTAAAATGATTTCTATGAAATGAAGTGATGTTAAATGTGTCTGTGCGAGAGTGTTTTAGAAGGATCTATGTAAGACTGTTGTAACTTCCATTTTATGACCAAGGTATATACAACAAGTGTGGTATTATCACCATAGTAACATGAAAAATTATACATTTACAAAAAGTCACTGTTCTTGCTCTTGGTAGTGAGCTGTGGTTGCAACACAAATAATTATAATGAAATTTAATAAAGCAGGTAAGAGAATGGCCTAAGTGTTTAAAGAAAAATTTTACCACGTCACAACAAGGCCTACCAATGTAACAGCATTTAACATCAGTCCCCTCCTTATGAGCACCATGTCTAAATGCAACCACATTTAGGATAAAAATTTTGATATATAGATTTTGAGAGAACATTATTCCATCTGTAGGGGCTGGCCCTAGAATACTGTAGGCATCAGCAATATGTATGTTTTAATTTATTTTTCTCCTTGAAAAGAAACTATCTTGAAAAAACTCACTCAAAATTAAGAAACAAGTATGATTTGTAGCTTTCTATAGCCAAATCATGTGAGGAAGAAAGACTACCATATTTCTGTTCTGATTTTAGAAGGAGAAAAGATAGAAAATTAAGGAGATAAACTAGCATAAAAATTAATCATCAAGAATTTTCTGTAACATGTGAGCTACACTGAATCCCAAATTTGAGAAACTATGAGAACCCAAGCAGGAAAACTATCTGTGTCACACACATACTTACCCACAAACATAACCACTTCATATTCACATTGGCTGGAGTGAAAGTTTACTGAAAAATCTTGAAGGAAGACATAGGAACAAATCACATTACACAGAGAAAAACAAAGATAAAAGTTCTAGTAGATTTATCAGAATTTATGTATGAAAGAAGACAATAGAGGTGCTGAAATAATTCACTACTCAAAATTTAACTAAAAATACATTTCAAAAACAGAAATATAACTTTATTCAAAACAGCAAATGTTGAAAGAATTCATTACCAGCACACTTTCTGTACAAAATATTAGTTCAATTCTTCAAGTACACAGCAGGCAAAATCTTAATTCTACACAAAGGAAAAAAAAAACTATGAAAACAAATATTAATAATATTTACCTTTTGTAAATGAGACTAAAATTTAATTATGATAATTCTAAATCATTATCAGAGCATTTAGGCTCAAATTAATTTAACCCTTGAGCTTGTGGAGTTAGTCTTGGCAAAATTTTTTTCCAAATGTTACTGTGGTGAAAGTTAAAAATAACAAAAACCCAATAACTATGAAAAGAATTTGGGGAAGACTACTCAAGTCCAAAAGCATTGTTTTATGTAGCATTGACTAATAACACTTTAGAAACCTCTAGATGTTCGTATATTAAGAGACTCACATATATTCTTACTTTCGCCTCTTCGGTTCAGAAATAGCTGTGCCATGTAATGAACTACAGCAGTATCTACCAGGGCTACCTGAGACATAAATGCCTCCCACTTTGTGCATTTGCTGAATCTATAAGAGTGACCTATGCTTATTAGACCTTTCCTGACTTCTGTCAAGATTCAGGGCCTTCTCACTTTGGCTGATGCCACTGGTGTCATTTTACTTAGGCATCAGCAACTTCACGAGGGGCCTGACTTTGGTGTATGCACCTAGCTCTATAAAAACAGATGATCATTTTCTGACAAAGCTACCACATGCTAAACTTATAGTCTTTAAAACCTTGTGAATTTAAGCTTCAAAACCTCTTCATCAAGCCTCAGATAATAAGCTAGCCCTTCTATACTTCTACCTATCAGTGAAGTCACAACCTTTTGTTAACACAGTGAGTTCTACTCAGGGTTGAGAGAAGTCAGCACTGTTGGATGGTAGATTAGATGCAGAATGTGATATAAAATTGAGATTTGAGAATATCTTCAAGTTTTAGATCTGAGCAATGTGGTCAGTGCCATTTAAGGAAATAAGGAGATAGAGAGATGATGCTTTATGAGGGTAGGAAGAATAAAAACTTCAGTTTTTGCTATAGTAAGCTTAAATGTCTTTTAAATTAGGAGCTCAGAGACTAAACAGAGGATGAAGATGTAAGTCTATGAGTCATTAGGTTTAGCAGTGAAGTGGGGTTGATATATAAAAACATGAGAATAGATGAGTTCACAGATTGGGCACTGAATCCAATTTCTACTGAGCTGTAGGCCAGTGTTTCCCATTTTAATTGTTTTATATTTAATTAATTTGTAGTAATCATATTTATATAGCACAGCATTACATTTGAATATATGTTTGCAATATGTAATGATCAGATCAGGGTAATTGGCTCATCTATCACTTCAGACATTTATAATTTCTTAGTTTTAGGATCATGCAAAATCCTGTTTCCTAGATATTTTAAAATAATTAATACTATTATGGTTTGTGTCTAGATATACTCCAAACTTTCATGTAATCATAGGTGGGGCTTTTGAGGATTGGATTTTTGGCTACTATATATAGCTTGTTGTTAAAAGGTGGGGTCTGGTCAGAAGAGGCAAGTCACTGCAGGTACAAATTAGAATGTTTATCTCCTCTCCCAGGTCTTTCGTTGAGTTTCTCTTTTTCCATACTACCAGGACACAAGTAGCTTCTCCCTAACCATGTCCCTCTGTCCTAACTTGCAATCAGCTGACTATGAAACATGAATCATAATAGTCTTCTCTTCCCTTATATTGAAGGTGATGAGCATGCCTCAGTGACTTAAAGTAACTAAATAGATTTCAAAATCTTTATCACTTAGCATTCACAGTTTATCATATAAATGATTGAATATAAATGAATTGCATAATATTAAATAAATGGATTTATGTATGATATACAACATATATCATATATAAAGAATTTACTAAGAAGATTTATAATGGCTGTCTTTGGAATGGGGGCATGGGTATGCAAAATGGCCACCAAAGGATTCAGTCAAACTTCAAAAGCCCTGGTGCTCATTGTTGAGTCTGGTGCAAGTCTGTGTTGGAAAGCCAAAGCATCTATGTATGTAGGAAGGCTAAAGCATGTTTGCTGGAAGCCTTAAGGAACTGTAAACAAATAAGGAATTGATAAAGACTTCAGCTTCTCTGAAGAAGCAAAAGAGAAAGATTTTTTTCTTCTTTCTCTTTTTATCCCATCAGGGCTACAAACCTATTGGTTGGTGCTACCCACATCTTGGTTATGTCTTCCCTTGTTAGTTTGTGGTATATATTTCAGTCATCCATAGACACACCCAGAACTGTGCTCCACTAATCCAATAGGCATTTCTTCACACATTCAAGTGGACACAATTAACTATCACAGTTGTCAATCAAAATTGTCTTACTATCTGGGTCCAGTGCTTCTCAACCACTGATATATATGAGCATCACAGTAACTTTTTAGAAAAGGCACATTATAGGAGTGTGTAACACCTACATTTACTTTTTATGAATATTTTTATTGATGAATTGTTAATTTTAATTTTATGAGTTTTTTGAAATTTTATTTAAAGAGAAAAAAAGCAACACAGAAAAAGGTGGAGAAACAATACATAATTTCAAAAAAACAGTAAGAAATCACTAGTTGATAAATTACATATTGTCTTCTAAGATATAGTTGTTACAAGTTACAAAATTAAAGCATACAAAGTGGACATTCAAACAATGAGGCTGCAAATAGTTCTATTCAATGATCCAACAATAACAGCAACATGGTTATCAATCCTACACACTTAAACATACATGCAGTTGTATCCTTTAGAGCACTTTCTTTTCCCCTTTTTGCTTTTTTAAGTCCATTATCTGTTTAGATATATTGTGTTTCAGCTTGCTCAGTATCTTACTGATCTGTTTTTTGTTTTTAGATTTTAATTTCATTTAACAATACAAAGGCTAAAAAGATGACAGAATAAAGCAGATCAGAACAGAACCATGCAATCAACACAGCACTTTACAACAATACAATTGGATATCAACAGTAGCTACTATAATGTCACTTTCTTTGAAATAATTGAGCATAGATTCACACACAATAATATCAAACATAACAAAATAGAATAAGACCACTCAAGAGAATGGAAGTGGGGAGGAACTCAAGATGGCCATTCAGTGAGCAACAAAATACAAAGCCTCCCAGGAGAAACAACTCATATGCCAGAATAAAACATCCTGGAGAGATCCAGACAGAGTGAAATGAATCCTCTTGACAAAGGAAGAAATTAAAATGGAAAAAGCTTGTCAAACACACAGTCTTGGGAATACAATTGGAACAGCTAAAAATACCAGACCTGGCACTTTCACTGGGACCTGCTAAGTTCACACTGGCCTGAATTCACAGAGGCCTGAATTTGTGCAGGCTGGCAGAGCCACCCAAACTCGTTCCTGCCATGACTCGCAGGAGCCACAGCCGCACTGAAGTTGGGGGTTGATGAGCCCAACAGAGAGCGGAGCTGGTGAAGGGACCTTCATTAGTCCAGGATCAGAAATGGGAATGAGAACCCCCCCCATGGGTAGGGCATGACCAAATGGGCAACATGGTGGAATCAGGCAGGAGAAGCCTGAACTGGTAGACACAGGGATTTCAGTTGGTTGCTCCCTCCCCAGAGCAGATTCGTGGGATTTGCTTGGACTGGTTCACACCCCTGGCTGGGACCCAATGAGCCATCCCAAATCAATTCCCTATGCCCAGCATGCACTAACCTGGTGAAGGCCCCTGAAGTTTGGTTGGCCTGGTGGGGAGGGGCCAGCATACTCAACACCTGCTTACACCTCAGTGACAAGAGCAGGCAGGAGAGGGCAGAGGTCCCTCACCAGCATGCTTCAGAGGAAACATGGTTGACATGGAAGGAGACTGGAACCTCCACTGCATACCTGTGTAGAGGAGGCCAGGATCATGACAGGAGAGAGAGGCAGAAGAAGGCCACGATCCCAGAACCCTGAAAGCACTGATCCAGGAAAGGGAAAAACAAGGGAGACTGAGGGTGGCAAACATGCAACATCAGACATGGCTTCAATGGACATTAAGAGATATCTTTGGGACCTTGTAGATGAGCTGAAAACTGAAATATTAAATCAGATAAAGCAAGATATGAGTAGAGTAATAAAAGAAATGCTAAGCATCTCTCAGGAAGACACAGATGGAAGAAGGAACACAAAAAAAGGAGAGAAACATTTGATAAAGAACATAAAGAAAATCTAGAATACATGAAGGAGATTCAGAGATTGCCAGGAAGTTAAAAACTCCATTGAAAGCTGGCAAAACTCCTTAAAAGAAACTAAGGATAGACTATCAAACTTGAAGACAAGTTTGCAATGTATGATCATGAAAGGAAAGATCTCATAAAAATAACAAGGAAACTGGCAGTAACAATACAAAGGCTAGAAGAGGACAAGATAATCTATAATTTAAGAATAAGAAATGTGAATGAAGGAGCAGGAATAAAAACAGGCAAATTACAAAGGCTATTCACTGAAATAATTAAGGAAAACTTCCCAAGCATGGGAAAAGAAAATGACATTCGGTTATGTGAGGCATACAGAACTCCAGCTACCTTCAACCAAAACAGAGCTACACCCAGACATATAATAATCAAGATACCAGAAATTCAATATAAAAACAAAATAGTAAAAGCCATCAGGGAAAAGAAACAGATTACCTATAAAGGAAAGCCCATCAGGATCATGGCTGACTTCTTGACACAGACCATCAGATCAAGAAGAGCTTGGAGTGAAGTATTCCAAGCCCTGAAAGAAAATCACCTCCAGCCCAGATTGATGTACCCTGCAAAACTGTCAATAGAAATTAATGGAGAAACAAGAAACTTCCATCACAAAGAGGAACTGGGGGAGTGTGTGGTCACCAATCCAACCCTACAGAGAATACTGAAGGACATTCTAGAGAGAGAGAAAAAAATACCAGGATTTTAGTAACAGTGACAGAAAGGCCTCAATGAGTGGGGCAGGCAGTAGAATGAAGGAGAAAAGTAGACAAACAAAGGCAGAAAAATAGCATAGCAGAAATGAGGCAGAGAGGGATGGCTAGAATCTCTAACATAGATGGCCTTGATACACTGTATTGTTAATAGTGGACCAGGATTTAAAACCTACATTACTCACACCACTCTGCTTAGATGTGGTATATTCTGTTCCAGTCATTCTACTTGTACTAGATCTGAGGGCACAGACAGTTATACTGAAAATAGCAGGATATAGTATGGTAATCATCCTTTATTTCCTATTAACTTAGTCTGAAGCTCTGTGTAACTTACACTGTTTTACTATGACTGATCTTAACTGAATCTGGTTTGTTAGATTGCTGTTTTGTATTGACAGATTTTATTCAAAGCTGTTATGATTGATAATATCCAGTCTGAGAGTATAGGCAACTACACTGAAGATGACAAGATTGACTAGGATACCCACTCTGGTTTGATTATTACCTGCCTTTGAAGTTTTATACTGTCTACAATGTTTTATATTTACTTATATTGTTATGTACTGCTATATTCAATTATTCTGCTACATTCAATTTTGCCGGATGATATAGATAATTCTATTGAAGGTAATAAGAGACAACACATTAAAAACTGTAGATCTCCTTGTACTGTGGTTTTATACAACTTTTTGTTTTCATGTTTTTATAGGAATTTGTTTTGTTTTGTCTTGCTATGTTTTGTTTTTCCCTCCAATACAGGAAGGATAGAAATACATGTAGAGACTCATGCATGCATAGCTGTTTACAATCTCATTGTTTCAATATCTACTTTGTATGCTTTAATGTTGTAATATGAACAACTATTTCTAAGAGGACAATATGTAATTTATCATCTAGTGATTTCTTACTGTTTATCTTTTTTTTTGAAATTCTACATTATCTCTACCTTTTATGTTGTTTTTCTCTTTAAAGAAAAAAAGAAGAAAAAAAAGAATGAAAGTAGTACAAGGCATTCTGAACCAAATAACAGAAAATGAAAAATGGCTACTATATTATCTCATTTTACATAAAAAATTTATTTATATTATTACACATATTAAAACCCAGTAAGACACAACATGATAGAATCAATGGTAATAGAAGTACAAAAGCATGTTAGGACTTCAAAGCAAGATGATATTTAATCAGCAATGGCTACCATATAGTCTTGTTTTCTTCAAAGAAGCTGTTCATACCATTGCACATAATAAGATCAAACAAAATAGAATAAAACCATTCCAACCAATGAATGAAAACAATATAAGACTTCAAAGCAATAAAATGGGGAACCATGATTATCTTAGAACCTTATGTACTCCTACCATTTCTTATACTAGGGAAACTATATAGTATTTATAAATGTGAGTTTGATTTGCTTTGCTTCTGAGTATGGTCCAAGTCACATCCATTTATTTATAAATATCTCAATGAGATCATTCTTTATAGCTGAGTAGTACTCCATTGTATAAAAGAACCACAATTTTTTTAAACCATTCCTTAGTTGACAGGCACTTAGGTTGTTTTCAAGATCTGGCAATTACAAATTGTGCTGCTATAAACATGGGTGCACATATATCACTATGGTATAATGTTTTCAGTTCATCTGGAAATATGCCCAGGAGTGGGATAGCTGGGTTAAATGGGACTTCCAACCCCAGCTTTTTGAGGAATCTCCAGACAGACCTCCACAGTGGTTGCACCAGTCTACACTCCCACCAACAGTGCAGAACAGTTCCTTTTTCCCCGCAGCCTCCAGCATTTGTAGTTGGCAGTTTTCTTGATCCTGGCCATTCTTTCTGGAGTGAGATGGAATCCTAGTGTGGTTTTAATTTGCATTTCTTTAAAATGTTCATCATCACTAATGATGATGAACATTTTTTCATGTATTTATTTGCCATTCATATTTCTTCATCTGATAACTGTTTGTAAATCTCGGATGCACATTTTTGGATTGGGTCTTTGAATTTCGGGGGTCTGGTTTTTTTTAATTCTTGATAAGTTCTAGACGGAAGTCCTTTGTCTGAGGGACAGTTCACTAAGATTTTTTCCCAGTTTGTGGGGTTTTTTTTCACTATGCTGGAGATTTCTTTTGACATGCAGAAACTCTTTAATAAGACATGATCCCAGTTATTGATTCTGGGAAGTATTTCCCATGCAGTTTGGTTCTTGTTCATGAATTCTTTATCTACCCTATATCGTCAAGATTTTTACATACTTTCTCCTCCAACAGATTTAGTGTTTCTGTTTTAATATTTAGATCTTTGATACATTTAGATTTTAGTTTAGTACATAGTGACAGGCATGGGTCTAGTTTTAGTTTTTGGCATATGGATAGCCAGTTTTTAAAGCACTATTTATTAAAGAGACTATCATTTTGCCAATGAACATGTTTGGCCCCTTTATCAAAGAAATGGTGGTTGAGCGTGTTGATAGTTGTAGTTGTATCTTCTAGCTTATTCCATTGATCTCCACTTCTGGTTTTATTCCAGTACCATTTTGATTTTATTATGGTAGCTTTCTAGTACAACTTCAAGTCAGGGATTGTGATGCCTCCTGCCTTGGCTTTGCTGCTTAGAATTGCCTTTGCTATTCTAAGTCTCTTCTGGTTCCAGATAAATTTTAGGAGTGATTTCTCTATGAGGTACGCTAGTGGTGTTGTCATTGGGATTGCATTGAATCTGTATAACAATTTAGGGAGAATGGCCATTTTTACAATATTTATTCTTCTTATCCATGAACAAGGGATGTCTTTCCATTTTTTTGATGTCCTCTTTGATTTCTTTTTTCAGGGTATTATAATTTTCCCTGTAGAGCATTTTTAATTCTTTCACTAGATTAATTCCTAAGTATTTCATTTTTTTGGATGCTAGTGTGAAGGGTGTGGGTTTTATTGTTTCTCTCTCAGTGAATTTATTGTTAATGTATAGGAATGCTATTGATTTTTGAGTATTGACTTTGTATCCAGCTATGTTGCTGAATTTATTTATTATAGCTAGGAATCTTTCAATGGAGTTTGGGGGTCTTCTATGTAGGGTATCATGCAGTCTGCAAATAATGATAGTTTAGCTTCCTCTTTTCCTATCTTCAGTCCTTTTATTTGTCTCTCTTGTCTAATTGCTCTGGCTAGTATTTTCAGTATTATGTTGAATAGGAGCAGTGTTAAGTTACATCCTTTCAAGGTAAAGGCTCTCAGTTTTTGGCCATTTAATATGATGCTGGCTTTTGGTTTGTCATAGATGGTTTTATTATATTGACATAGAGACCATCCATTCCAATTCTCTGTAAGGTTCCTATCATGAATGATGGATGGATCTTATCAAAAGCTTTTCTGCATCTATAGAAATGATCATGTGATTCTTACTTTTGGCTGTATTGATATGGTGGATTACATTTATTGATTTACATATGTTGAACCATCCCTGCATGCCTGGGATGAATCCCACTTGGTCATGGCATATAATCTTGATGATTTGCTGCCTCCTGTTTGCCAATATTTTATTAGAACTTTGCATCTATGTTCATTAGGGAGATTGGCCTGTAGTTCTCTTTTTTAGTTGGGTCTTTCTCAGGTTTTGGTACTAGAGTAATATTTGCTTCCAGGAATGACTTAGGGAAAATTGCTTCCCTTTCGATTTCATTGAAGTTTGAGGAGTGTCGGCATTAAGTCTTATTTGTATTTCTTGTAGAATTCTGCAGTGAATCCGTTTGGGACTGGGCTCTTCATTGTTGGTAAGGACTGAATTACATTTTCAATTTCATTAATAAAAATTAGGTTATTCAGCAGTTTTACATCTTCTTGATCCAGCTTTGGTGACTCATATGTTTCTAGGAATCTGTCCATTTCTTCTGAGTTATCAGACCTATGAGAGTAGAGGTTTTTGAAATAGTTGTTGATGATCTTCTGTATTTCCACAGAGTCAATAGTGATTTCAACTTTTCCATTCCATATTGCATGAATTTGATTCTTTTCTTTCCTTTTTAAAATTAGGTCAGCTAGGGGCTTACCAACATTTTATTTATTCTTTCAAAGACCAACTCTTTGATTCATTGATTCTTTGAATTGTTTCCTTAGTCTGTATTGCATTAATTTCTGCTCTGATCTTTATAATTTTTTTCCTTCTTTTGGCTTTGGGCTTGGCTTGCTTTTCTTTTTCTAGGTGTTTGAGGTGTAATACCAGGTTGCTTATTTGTGTTCATTCTGTTTTCCTAATATGGGAACTCAGTGCAATAAATTTTCCTCTGAGGACCACTTTCATTGCATCCCACAGGTTCTGGTAACTTGTATTTGCATTTTAGTTTGCTTATAGATATTGTTTAATTTCTTCTTTAATTTTCTCTATGACCCATTTATTGCTTAAGAGTGTATTATTCAATTTCCATGTGTTTGTGGGGTTTTTGCAGTTTTTTATCATTAATTTCTAGTTTCATGGTGTATGATCTGATAATATGCATGGGACAATTTCAATTCTTTTGTATGTACTTAAATATGTCCTGTAGGCTAGTATATGGTCTATTTTATAGAATGTCTCATGTACTGATGAGGAGAATGTATATTCTAATGTTGTTGGCTGGAACACTCTATATACATCTATCAAGTCCATTTATTCACAGGTGTGATACAGTTCTGTTATTGCTTTGCTGATTTTCTGTCTAGTTGATCTTTCCCTTTGTGTCAATGGCATGTTAAGGTCTTCTGTTATAATTGTGTTATTGCTTATTTGATTTTTCAGTTCTGTTAATACTTGCTTTGTATACCTGGGTGCTCTGGAATTTGGTGCATATATATTTAAGATTGTTATCTCTTCCTCTTGCAGTTTTCCCCTAACTAGTATGTAGTGACCTTCTTTATGTCTTTGGACCATTCTTGGTTTGAAGTTCACATTAACTGCAAACAGATTAGCTTCCCCGCCCCGCACTTTTTTTTTAGTTCCTATTGCATGAAGTATTATTTTCCATCCTTGGAGTTTCAGTCTTTGAGTTTCCTTTTGGGTTAGATGGGTTTCTTGTAAACAGCATATGGTTGGATGTTGTTTCTTGATCCATTCTGTCAGTCTGTTTCTTTTAGTTGGTGAATTGAGGCCATTTATACTAGTGGTTATAACTGTTATATATTGGTTTATTATTGACATGTTATCTTTCTGCTGTTTTATCTTTACCTTTCCATTCTGTTTGTCTGTCTTGCTTAGTGTTTTTTTCCTATATGTATCTAGAATGTCTTTCAGTATTCTTTGTGTGGTTGGTTTGGTGATCATGTAGTTCTTCAGCTGTTCTTTGTCATGGAAGTATCTTATTTCTCCATCCACTTTGAAGGACAGTTTTGCAGGGTACATAAGTCTTGGTTGAAAGTCATTTTTCTTTAGAATCTGGAATACTTCACTTCATGCTCTTATTGACTTTATTGTTTGTGTTGAGAAGTCTGCTGTGATTCTGATAGGTTTTCCTTCATAGTTGATCTGTATTTTCTCTCCAACAGCTTTTAATATTGTGTTCTTTTGTTGGATTTCTGGGATGGTGATTATTATACATCTGTGTAGTTTCATTTTGGTTTTGGCTCTTTAGAGTTCAACATACTTCACTGATCTTTATGTCAGTTTCCATTCTCATGTTCTGGAAATTTTCAGCTGTTACATTAGTAAATAGCCTTTTGATATCATTTGTGTTGTCCCCTTCTTTTTCATTTATCCCTATTAATCTTATGTTATTTTTCTTGGCATCATCTTGCAACTGTTGAATTGTTATTTCCTGATTCCTTGTTATTTTTAAAAGATCTTTTCTTTCCTTTTCCTTGATATATTCTGAAATTCTAACTTCAGTTTCATTGTGGCAGTTTTGGCAACTTTCAATAGAATTTTTGATTTCCTGTATATCTCTTTGAATCTGCTTCATGTATTCTGTTTGTTTCTTATATACTGTTCATTCAGGGATTCTATCTGTTTGCTTTGTTCCTCTAAATTTTTAGCTGTGTCTTCTTTAGATGCATTCACTATTTTTTTTACTACTTTTGCCATTTTTTGTTTTACCTAGGAGATTTTTTCTTATTAGAGTTTCTTCATAGCTTACTGTACTTGCTTCTTTATTTCAGTTGATATCATTTCAGGTATTCAGGTGTATGACTAACATTTTCTTCTATGTACATGGCTCCCATGCTTTCTTGGGATGGGCTGGAGGTTTGAGATTGCATTTTGTTCTTTCATGTTGTCATTTCCCTATATTTCCATGTTTCAAGCAATGTTCCAAAAGTTTCCCTGAGTGTGTTGGAAATCACCTCCTGCACCCTCAGCTCCATGGATTCACACAGCCTTGGCTGTTCTCACAGCACATGCCTAGCTTCCCTCTCAGCTTGAGCCTAACTTCTCTCTTGGCATGGGCCTCATCCTCTGTTTGAACATAGGTTGTTGGGTGTGGTCCACTCAAGCCTGTGAAACCTCTCCAGTCTAGTCCAGTGCCCTAGGGGGCTGGGCAGGCACCCAAGCACCTGGAGTTATGGTCCCAAACTCCCCAGGCCAGCACCAGAGAGCAGGACCTCACCTGGCCTCGCAGGCCTAACTCTCCTCTTGGCACAGGCATAACTCCTCTCTCCAAGTTTATGAGTTTTATTATTTTAGGTAATCTGTACCTAACACAAAATTAAAATATCAATAAAATAAAATATTAAAACGTTAATTCATAATGGGTTTATGGAATAAACATCAACATTTTCAACTTTAACTGTTTAATGCTTACAAGACCTAAATGTAATAGCAGAAATAAATTCCTATGTGAACCACAATGAAAATACAAATAAAAGCCTACCATAGAAATAATTTTTGTTTCAATTATCACACCTGGGCAGTCTTCACACATGACAGCAGTATGCTCCACACACAAGTCTCACTCACATGGATAACACACGTGCTTAATTTTCTTTCCTGTTTGACAGGGCGTGCTTGTCATCTCTCGTCTTCCTCTTTTGTTAGGAGCTCCCTATTATTTTATATGCTATGTGCATATTACAAAAATTAAATAGCAGTCAAATAAATTATCAGATATGTAATGAATATTTAGAATAAACCAACAGGATTTTACATTAACTGGTTACTAAAGCTGAAAAAAAATCAGAATTTAGTTTCTGTGTGAACTATGATAAGAATATAGATAAAAATACTCTTTACTTCAATTATCAGAGCTAACACAGTTTTCACACATGCGAACAGCTTGTTACACACACAAGTGTTTCTCACACTGATAGCACATGTGTTTTGTTTCCCTTCTGTGCTAAGACATTATCATCTTCTTGTTTTTCCTGTTTTCTTAGAAGTTTCTTTGTGATGTTGCACCTGTCTATTCAACAATGTGCTCCACAATTCTTTTGGTGAGTTCTTTGGGAAGATACATAATATTCCTCCTCTTTAGTAGTTCATCATTTATCAACTTCCTCCCAATTCTTTAAGAAAATTGCTCAGTAATATTTTGTGTTTATTATTTTCTTTGTAAACAGTGAAACAATTTATGCCCAACATGTTTAGGATGGAGTAAAACACAACCACTGGATAACACTTTGTGTTCCAAGACACATCATAGTTGCTGCAAAACTTGTCAACAACATCTACTTTGCCTTTTATTTAGTTATAAAATGTGATCATTTCTGATTTCATTTGTGTTGAGGACTCACTGTCAATCTTTTTTTTTTTTTTTTTTTTTTGGTTCTTTGGTTTTTGAGACAGGGTATCCTTACATAGTCCAGGCTAGCCTTGAACTCACAAGATCCTCCTGTCTCAGTCCCACTCCCAAGTGTGGCGATTACAGGCATGCACCACCACATCTGGCTTCTCTATCAACTTTATCATCATAATGTAATGTTGACAGTATCGGTACTATTTTGTCTTTATCATATAGCAGACCAATGTTATGTCTTGCTGAAATCTGCAGATTATGCTATCCATTTCTCTGTTTTGTACTTGCAAATTTTCTTTTGGGAATCTCCCTTTTCTTCTTGTGAATAGATTCTGTGCTAATCACATGTTGTTTCTCCAGCAAATGTGACATCAATGCATAACTTATGAACCAATAGTTGAACATGACATTTGGGTTACTTTTTGAAAGATGCAACAAATCTGTTCAGTGTCACACAGCTTATTACTGCATGAACAAAGGCCAGTGGCTGAGTTCCAGGATACATTTCTAAATTGAAGGTGTAAAATGTCTTCACATCTACTGGGATATACATTTTTATACCAAGGTGGAAGGTTTATTTGGTACATATTTTCAAAAACTTTAATAACCATAATAAAATGATGTAAGTGATCAATTGTCATGTATTTGGACAGTGTATAAATTGCTTGACAGTTTGAAACAACATTTTCAATAAATGAGTGAATAGCAGCCAAAATATCAGACTTTTATTTCTATTTTCGTTCTTGGTGAAGTGTTTTTGTCATTAAAACATAGACAATTTTGAAAGAAACCAAATATCTCAAGTGTCATTATTGTTCTAAAAACCTCAATGCCATAGCTGTCACTTATCCATAAATCTTTTGGATTCAGACAATTAGAATGACAAAATCTTGCTAAGATGGTTTTTAATTCAGATAGTGAGGTGTTATGATAAATATATTCTTTATTTTTTAGTATGACTGTCAATGCATGCAGAATGTTTTACTTATATTTCATCTTGTAGTATATTATCCATTGCAAACAATTTCCAACATTGAGTCACAGTGTTAGCATTCCATCTGATAAGTTTCATCCCTGACAAGAACCTAATAAGAGACACAAATTCTCTATAATGAATGTTATCATTGTGTATACCCAAAATGTATTGATAACATTTTTCAAAGTGCAAAAAAATAGAACCTAGTAACACTTTCAACTTAGTTCTAGCACTGGATTGCTTAGGTATATATATAAATATGTTGTAGCATTTTGACTAGTCAAGTATTTATTTACATGACTGTTTTCTTCCTCATCTGAATCATCTGACCTTCCCTATCTGTCATATCTTGCTAACTTCTGGAGTTTACATGATCCAAGATATTTTCAGTAGCTGAATGACCTGATGAACTATTTTCAACCTCCTCCCAAAGGTTTAAAAGTGAATCTTCATGTTACCTTGTACTGAATTGGGCTAATTCTACAAGAAAAATCAAAAGAAATCATGTAACACAAAAGTATAAATCCACAAAAATGTAACATGGTGCATAATGTGAGCAAAACTGACCCATTTACACCATGCCACTTATCATACCAGTGGGTGGACACAGATTCTTAGCTCAGTGCAGCTACTGAGATGTACACCTAGCAAAAGTACATTATGTACATTATGCTAAAGGATGTATTTTTATTAGAAAAATATGGTTGTGCTGTATTTTACCCACCATGATGCCCCTTGGGTTGGGGACCATGTTAAAATGGAGATTCTGGTTCTACATTTGATTGTTGTCTAAAGACCTAGAAGCATTGGTGATTCTGGTTCTACAGAGCCTGAGAATCTGCATTTCTATCAAGTTTCCTGGTGATGCTCATCCATGCACATACTTTGAATTCAAGTCTCTTGAGCATTCAGGTATTCAGAAAAACAGTCAAAGATTTTTTTCTTTAAAAGCAGCCAGTGAAACAATTTGAGAAAGGAAGGTAATGAGAGAAAAACCTTAATGGTTATGTTAGTGAAATATCTTGATAAATTTAAGTAGCAATCCATTTCTTAGATTCTGGAATAAACCTTCCTTTAAAATCGCACATGTGATTCTTCTAGGGAGTTGTGCATTGAGAAATTGTATATCCCCTTTCCTGAATATTTAAAAATTCTTTATGATTTTAATTCACAAGAGAGAATAATGATAGTTTCCTTTTGTTTCTTTCATCTTGGTTAGATTTGGTGTTAATTTTGTATGGAATTCATAAAGTATTGAAATTTCTATTTTTTGGGTAGAACTTAAGCTATATTCAAATCTATAAAAATTACAGAGACTTCAGTGGAACCATCTGTTTCCCATGACTTTTTAAGAGAAGAGTCTTTTTAAGGTAAATTCTGATAATTTATGCTTCTTCGAGGAAAACACAGATTCTTCAATGATTTTCAAGTATATTGGCATGGAGTTTCATAGAATAATCTCCTATAATTCTGGAAAACAACTTCTGGGCATAAGATTTGTAGTCTTTGTTATTCTTAAATTTATTTATTTCTTGCTCTCCATATATTTAGTGTTGGCCTTGTGGAGAGGGACCAGTTTCTATAATAAAAAATATAATTAATCTTAATTTTTACCTGTATATTTTCTTTTTATATTTTCTGGTTCATTTTTTTTACCTGTTTTCATGTATCATGATTAATAGAAAATTTCTTTTGTTAAATTCTTGAACATTTTCATCATCAGTAAGCTTACTTTTTAAACTAAGAACAAGTTTTCCTGCTATGTCCAAGATAGATTTGTTTTAATCTCCATTTTTCTAAATATTCCATAATTTTAATTTTTCAATAGTCTATAAATCAAGAGATTTTAGGAACATTTTTTCAACTACAAACTGTTTAGGTTTCTAGGTCTGTACATTATATGTATGCATTTTTATGGAACCATATTTGGAAAATGGGACCTCTGAAGTCTATTGTTTTAACTTTCTGAGATTCATTCTATGTTCCATAATGCAACCAAATTTTCTGAATACTGTATTTGAGAAAGAGTTAAATATCTGATCAATGCTTCATCAAGTATTTTGATTGCTATTTGCTTTTTGTTTACATATAACTTTTCAACTCTGAAAATAGTATAGCAAAGGCTGCCATTTATTACTATTTTCAATCTACTCCTTGTATGTGTAACGTGATTTGCATTGTATATTCAGCTGCAATATGGTGTTACAAGTCTTTCACTGTGATGCAGAGTTGTAAGATAACAAATTCATGATTAAAATATCTGTATCTACATGATCCAATGTAGTGTCCTAATTCTAGCAACTATTGCATACCTCAAAATGTGTAAACTATACTTTAAAAATTTTATGTTGATAAAATACATTTAAATTTAAATGTATTCACATATAATCAATGAAAAATCTTACAAAACACCAAAGTCATTGTTTTCTTCATAAACTTTATTATTAAATATTACTTCTCTCTGTCTTTGTCCTAGTATTCTTCAGCTGCCATGACAAATTACCACAAAATAGGTGGCCAATTGCTGAAATAAAGGAAATTTATTTTTTCACAGTCTAAAAGCGAGAACTCCGAAATCAAGGCCTTGGCAGTGTTTTCTCTGAGCTGTGAAGCATCACTGTGAGTCTTCCCCAGCCCATGGTGTCTGCCAGCCATGCTTGATTTCCCAAACATGTAATTGCACGGCTTCTGTCTCTGCCTCTGTACTTATAAGGTTCTTACTTAAATATGTTATCCCATCATGATACATTGCACTTCCTCCAAAAGAGTTGCCATAACTTACTGTCTTTCAGCTTTATACCCTATACTTGTACCTTTGGCTGAACTTTATCTCAAAATATTGCAAGTTAGAGGTGGGGATGCCCACTGATGGTTTCCTCTTCCGTGCCATCTGTGGACATTGTAACACTTATGGTGAGGATATTAGAAGATATGAGGTTAGGAAGTGGTTGGTTCAAGAGAATAGAGCTCTCCTGAATGGGAACTGGTGTCTTTATGCAAAATAGAGACCTCAGAAAATTCTCTATCCCTTCCACCATGTGAATACACTATGAAGAAATAGCTACCTATGAACAACAAATGGCTCTCACCAGACCCCAAATCTTGGTTTTGGACTTCTGAAATTCCAGAATGATGAGAAATAAATATTTTATCTTTAAACCATCCAGCCTATAGCATTTTTGTTAAAGAAGACTTAGTGGACTAAAACAGAGTTTCATCTACTTGTTTTTCTTTTCTTCTTTTCTTTTCTTTTTTTTTCTTTTCTTCAGTAATGGTGATTGAACCAGTCCTTGACTCACTGAGCTACATCTCCAACCCTTAGTAATATTTTTTAAATTTTTCTGTGACAATCTCACTAAGTCACTAAGTTGCCATCCTGGATTCAAACTTCCCATTCACCTGCCTCTGTCTCCCAGAGTGTGTGGATTACAGGTGTGCTACCAACATGCCTGGCTCAACTAACAATTTTCAGTGGGAGAAAATTACTGGTTCTGGAAGCAGGATTTAAATACTGCTTCCCAAAATCAGAACTCATTTTTCTTATAAGAAAATAGGGCTGAGGAATTAAGATACAAGAGTTTAGTCAATGAAACAGCCTCAGTAACCATGAGGCATATTTACTAAGCTGGAGCATATTAGCTTATTAAATTTGTTATAGGCAGCCATAACAGATACTACAACATAGGTAAATTAAAATAAGAAAACTATATTGTATCAAAGTACTGGAGTCCAGATGTCTGAAATCTAGTTATCCCAGGGACATGCTCCTTCTGTAGGCTCTACGGAAGAAATTTTCTTTGTGTTTTCCTGGGTTTGGGTGTTTGCCAATAATTCTTGGCGCTACTCGGCTTGTAGTTTTATGAATCCAGTCTCTTCCTCAGTCATTATGTGCTCTGATGTTCTCTGTATCCTCTGTTTCACAAGTCTTTCTCCCCTCATGAGGACACCATTCATTAGATTTAGGACACATCCTAGTTCAGTATGATCTCATTTTAATTTCATTATAGCTGAAAATATCTTACTAGGAAATAAGGTTACAGTTATAGATGCCAGGTGTTAGAAATTCAAGCTATCATATTCAGTGGCTCTATTTATCCCACATTAGGCACTAACGAAATTCTGGAGCAAAGGCAAATGGCTAGGATTGGAATTTTTCTAGAGAGACCTCTGAAGGATCCTCTCTGATTCCACTTCACCTTCTTCATTTTCACGTAAGATTTAACCTCTTTGAGACAGCTGATCCCTCTCCAAATGACACCCTGAATAGGAATCATTTTCTGTGAAAAGGAGCCACCTGCCACTTTCACTCTCTGCATCATGAAGATAAACACAGACTTAAAAAATCCACATTGTTACAGAAACTAATTGTATTCCTGGATGCGACAGGATTCTGTGGCGTGCTCTTTGCAATCACTGGGCTATTTCAATTGTGTTAAGAGTCTCGGCATTGAGAGAAGAGTGGCATGTGCTCATTAAGATAAGTGCCACATTTAATTATAGATGCAGAAATACAGGTTTCAGTACATTCTCTGCAGAAGCAAATCATATTTCCCGCACCTTTCAATACAAACACAGATTCGAAATCAGAGTACAGATAATACCGCTCAAGTTACAGGACCCCACCTTTTCCATTTCACTTCATCTATGCCTGTCTTTCCTACATCGGAATTTCACTTTGTGCACACTAGAGAAAAAAAGAATTCAGAAACTTCTAACATTTGCACTTATCAACATTTATTGAGCAACAGGTATGTGCCAAACCTCGGAAAACAATCAGTCCTTTGTAAAGCTTCTATTTCATTTGTTCACTCATTTGTCCTTGTGTTTTTCTACTATTGCTGTTAAGTTTGGATATTGCTCATTTGTCATTAGTTGAATATTTATCTGGAACTAAAATGCATAAATATGAAACTATTGTTAAGGTGGAAAACATCTACTATCTCTGTGTGTATCTCAAAAGTTTTAGGTACCATAACCAAAATTAGTTAAATGATTATGAAAAATATAGCCTTTATCTCATTCTGGTATTTTTTTATGGAGATCCAACAGAATTGCTCTTCAAATATGTAGATTTAAAAGCATTCCTATCCATATTCCTGAGGTTCCTTGTTTAAATCATTAAGAGCACAGGACAATATTCATAGATTTAGACTATCATTGCTATATATTCTTTGACTTTTCAAGTCAGAAAGAAAGAAAATAAAAGTGTATATATAAAACTGTGACATTTGATTTTATTTTCTCTTACAGTTTACTCTACTTTAATGTTATTTGTGAACTCCATCTTTCTGCCACTGATCATGAATTCCATGAGGTCAAGAAAATTTGTCTTATGTTATTGCTGGATACCCCCAAACTAAGCACAACCAGAAATTCAGAGTAAATAGCTAACAAATACACTTGGCACTTCTTTGAATTTTGTAAGTATGATATTTTGTCTGGTACATTTATCAAGATTGTGCAATAAAACTGAAGCTATCAGTGGAAAATATTTGCTGTTGTGATTTGAATGTTTGTATCATCTTTAAAAATTGTGTTGGAATTGAAAGCTCAGTGTGACATTATCAAGAGGTCTGACTCTTATGACTTAGTCATGAGAAGGAGGCCCTCATAAGTGCCGTTAACTACCCTTCAAAAGAGTCCTTCTTGCCCTTCCGCCTTTTACCTGCTATCGTTCAAAGATACAGTGTTCCCTCTGGCAGATACTTCAGCAATATGACATCCAGGAATCAGAGAGCTGTCCTAGGCAGCAAAAGCTTTGATCTTAAAATTTCCAACTTCCAAAACTGAAAAAAATAAGTTTCTGCCTTATGACTTACCCAGTCTCAGGAACTGTGTCATAGAAGTACAAATGGACTAAGTCACCCACTGAACATCCTCCTGTCTTCCCATGGTGTTTTACAGTCTGTATAATTCTCATAAAGTAGCACAGAGCTTTGGGCCCTGAAAGGAATTTGAAGAAACAAATCACAGCCCCATTCTACTAAAAGCTTAGATCTCTTTCTACAAATTTCTATTTGAGTTTTCTCTGGTTTCATATCAATGCACCAAGTTACTGTAATTGTTACAAAATATGTCCTTTAAACAAAGTCAAAAGGTGCTTTCCTATATTGTAAACAGCAAATTTGGTTAAGAATGCTAAGTTTTTTCACCTTATATGCTAGACTTAAAGGCAGTTCCTATGATTCTAGCTTTCTAGGATTTATTTCCTTATGTAATTCCCTTTATGTACAGTGTGTCCTGTGACTTTCTCATAACTGACAGAATAGAGCAAAAATCATGGAATATATGAGGCCATGCATATACCACCATATTACCAAAGATTATTACACTTAACTTGCAAGGACAATTTCTCTTCCTTGCTGCTTTTGAGTAAATATGCTGCATGCTGAGATTGCTCCTTGCCAGAGAACTGAGGGTTGTCCCAAGGGGTCAGTAAGAAGTAGGGAATTTTGGTTCCACAATCCATAATGAACAGAGTGCTACCAGTAATCACCATGACTTTGGAAACAAACCTTTCTCAAAGTAGCTCGTGATGAGAGTTCAGCCCACCTCAATATCCATATTGAACCCTTGTAGGATCCTGAAGATCTAACTACTTTGAGCCCAAGATCCTGACCTTTAAAAGTAGGATGATAACACATGTTATTTTAAGTCACTGTCTGTGACCTAAAATCTACCAATGTAATAAATATGCCTCATATGAGAGTTCTGAGCATAAACTTAAAGTTTCTGTATTATTAAAATGAAGAAAGATTCTGTAGCCACATTCAGACTCAGCAAGAACAAATTCCATATGGTCTTAGTGGTGGTTACAGTGAGCTTGGTACAGAAAAAGGTAGTGTGCTGGTCACTTTTAATCCATCTTCCTACAATGTAAACATTGCAAGACCAAGAAGAGCAAGCAAAGTGTTCTTACATGTCAATTGTTACACTCTAGATCGATACTATTGGGAAAGATTGTAAAGTGGACAAGGAAGAAGGGATCATGAGTGAACCAGAATACATGTAAGCATATAATACATTTATGCATGTGTTATATGAAACATTGAGTCTTCAACAAATTCTCTTGGTCTGAAAGCCTCAGTTCCCAGTCTAAAATGCTCAGCTTCACCCATGCTAACAAAATTTGTGTTTGTGTAAGATACAAGTCCAGTGACACCAGATCTACCATTTTTTCTATAGAATCTGAATATTTCCATTTTATGTGAAATTTTCTACTTTTTAAACATGGTCATATTTTATGTGCAAATATTACAATGATGTTTCTCACTCATTTAATCACCAATCTCAGGACCCTCAAGCTTCTACCAGTGAGCCTTTCTCTATAGAGTTCAAAGTCTGTCCCATTATGTACTAATAAATATAACCAATGGTAATTTGCTTCTATGCATGTGAATGATAGTATATAATTATCCATCAGTTTAATTTTTCTTGAGGCCTATGTCATTAAGTAGTAGAATTAATATCTGAGGATATAGCACATGAAATATATAGTACCAAGTTAAAGACATTGATGAAAGCCCTCTACCTTCAGCCTTGTGCATATAATCACCAAGTGAATGGGAGTTTGTGAATATATACAGTTGGTCCAAAGGGTTGTTGAGACAAAAGCCATGGTATGCATATAATAGTATACAATCCAATTCAAAATATTCTTTTCCTTCATTGATCACAATTTTAGTCTAATTTAGTAAGTTTTCTATTCTCCTTATAATTCTAAGTAATTGCATCTCTGAAATCCTACTAATATTAATGGAGCACAAACTAGCAAACACTGAAGATAATTAAGGAAATAAATATGTTCTTGTCAACAAAAAGTGTATAAAATCATGAAAAAATAAACCTAAGAAAAATACTTATGAATATGATGCTGGTTTACCACATATGATGGGTTTAAAACAATTTTTATCAAAAAGTGACTTCATTTGTTCTCTCATTACTCCTTTTAATACATGTTGTGAAGTAATTTTTTTCCTCAGAGATTATTCAAGTGGCTTCTAGGATTTTTAACTATTTGACTAAAATAAATTGACATTTACTTTGGTATATACACTGGAAATGTACAAATGCTTACCTGCAATAGTTCTAGTTTAGGTCAATTTCCTTTGCAAGTTTTTAATGGCTATTCTACTATTTCCTTATGGAATACCTATTGTGTTGTTGACTTTTGAAAAAAGTATTAATGTTGGTATTAATGCATTGGAAATAAGTATGAAGATACATAAAGTTTTGAAATGAAAAGTTACCTTAAGCTAAAGGATAAAATAAATCTGGATTTGATAGGTAAAGAAATTATACCCCAGTGAGCACTTATGAGTAAATGCTGCTTTTATAGTCCTCAGAAAAATTTCATAGACATTTAAACTAATACAGTACAATTTTCTTTTCCATGTCCCTATATATAGGAGCAATTGTCTGATCATGGGAAAATGTTAATCTCTTCCAGAACTCATTTATAGAACTGAGGTAATAAGAATAATAACACTTAAGTGGTTAATATATGCCAGACACTATTCTATGTATTTTACATGGATTATGTCTTTCAGAATTTAACATAAAGTCACAAGGTAAACTTGCAACTTTCTCATCTGCTACTGAGAAAACTTTGTCAATGAGGGAATATAAGATTAAGATGGATAAGTAAGAAGTAGTCAAGACCTACAGATGTTTGAACCCAGAAATTTGCTTCTAAAGCCTATGATTTTAAAAACATTTATCACATTCATCATAATATGTGAATTCACCACATTCCTATATTGTCTCCTACGTAATCTATTCCATAACTTTATAAGGTAGCATAATATTTTCCTATGGCACATGCTATTGTTACAACTAACTGTAGTAATGCTTACAAATTAACAAGGAGAGGTTTACAACTAATACCTGTATTTATAAATAATAATATTAGTATTCAAAGACAAGAAAATATAGAAAAACTGTAGTTACTTCACATGAAAATTGACTATTAACTTATTTTCCACTTTTTTTAACACAAATCTTTTTTCATACCAATGTGCAGGTTTCTACTTACCCACAGAACTCTGTTTTGCAAATTGTACCTTTAAGGACTTTCCATGAGTTGGAGTTGAGTATTAATAGACAAGGGAAAGAGATGCTCTTCCTGTTCTGCCCTCAGTTCCCTTAGGAATATAGAAAATACCAGTGCCACATGTTCCTGCCTAATAGCTGTGCTATTGACACTTGGTTTCTTTTGCTTTTAATGAGGAGAAATGCCTCCTCAGTTTGAACAGCAATTCTCCATGTATCTTTCCTGCAGTGTGGTGACTGCTAGACCTCACTTCAGTTACAAAGAAACGGGAATGAGCCAGGGAAATTTCAGAGAGAGAGTACAAAGTTATATTGACATTGAAAATTTAGGCTGATTCTTGGCTCTCCTTCCACAGGAAAAACACATGTAATCAGTAAGGGAATGCAGAAGTTTAGGCAAGAGTTTTTCTTTTGTGCCTGATTTCTCATCTGCCATACAGAAAACAATAAGACCACAGCAAATTCTTGCATCTGTACTTGATAAATGGTAACATAATGAGTCTCTAAGCTAAAAAAGGATGTATTTTAATACAAACTGTATAACTGGGTTAGAAAAATAATGTGGATGCAAAGACATGTGCATAGTATTGTGTGATATGTCCCATAGACAAAATGAAAGATTTCTTACACATACACCAAATACAGAATGAAGTTAGAGAATAAATTTGACAGTGGAAAATGGTATAACACATTTAAGCACTATAGAAGAATTTAGGATTATGACTGAATAAAGAGACATAGGGACATTACTAACAGGAATTCAAAACTTAAAACACTTTTAAAGTTGTAGAAAATGTAATGAAGATAATTTGGATAGCATCTGTCTTAAAAATTAGAACAATAGGGAGATACTCTAAAATACGGTGTCTTTAACAAGTATATAAATATATTACTAAAATATATATGAATGCATTATGAGTGAATATATGTAAGACCTAGTTTAAGAAAAAAATTTACTCCTTACTATTAGCACTTACAAAAATCACGCAATTATATGGGACTTCATTTTCATATCAGTTGGAATTTGTAATGTTTATTTTGTTGTCCTGTGAATTCTATGAAATAAAAGATATAAAAGTGTCTGGTATTGAGCCTGATTGAAAAAGTTGTTTCCCTTTTTCTAAAATCATATGTCCCATGAAGCTCTGAAAAGTGAAACAGGTTAGAAATACTATAAATCAAAGGTTTTATTTTGTTTCTTAAAGAAAATCTGAAAAAATTTTTTTTCCTAACGTGACTGGTGTCAGACATATCTGAAAAATTTAACAATACCTGATTCTGATATAGGCCTCATTACCTTATGGTGATCTTTGCCTTTTTAATATATACCATAACCTTATAAGGTAGCATACTATTCTTTCCTGTGATAGGTGAAGAAAATTGAATTATGAAGAGTTAAAAATATACTGCCAATTACATACCTAAGATCAGCCAGTATACCTTCTTTAGAACTCAGCCTCCATTTCTATCAATTGTAGGCAATAATAACCAGAAATGCTAGATGTAGGTGACATATTAAATGCACCTATATTGTATGGCATATAATATGAATTTAATAAAGGCATGCATTCACTTCTAATCTCAAATACTAAGATTAGGAAAGTAATCAGAGGCTAGATTAGTAACTCTACTAGGTAGTAAATTTAGCTTCTAGAAACCAATACCTATAAGGATAAGCTTTTTATAAAGACTTTTTCTCTTATACAGTAAGGAAACTAGTGACAGACCAACCCAGAGCTCACACAAAATGAGAGAACCAGTATTCTACTATGTTCCTTTAAGGGCCTGCTTATCTTCTGTATTTCAGTTTTCCCAGTGCTGAAACACAGATTTCCAGCATCCACAATTTAAATGATGGATTTATCTGTCTCATGGTTTCAACAGATTTAGTCCAGGGTTAGCTGGTTCCATGGCAGAAACACAATGGCAGAAGGGTATAAGAGGTTAGTTCAGGAAGGTCAAGAAGAAAAGCAGAAGAACAATGCCAGAGAGGAAGAGTTCAGGGACTTTATATGAAACCTAAATTTAAAACTACATGACCCATTCAGATGCACACAAAAGTGTGCTGTACTAACCTGTAAGGTATTTCCCAAGTTGACAATTCAAGTGAAACATCATATCATCTTTTGGTCACAATGTATGTTAGAATTTCAATCATCAAGTCCTGATTCCAGCTGAGGGAAGAAAAGGGCAAAAATCTAAAAAGTATCATAGTTTAGTGACTCTGCTTTTATCATCTCCCAAAAGTCCCCCTGAAAGATTGTATTTCATTAACTAAAATTTTATTGCATGTGCCAACTCTCCATCAGAAGTATAATGACTATATACCGCACACATGTACCAGTTAAAATAAAATTTAAATATTTCATTAAACAGCTGGATTTTGTGGCACATGCCTGTAATCCCAGCACTTGGGGGACTGAGGCAGGAGGATTTCTGTGAGTTCAAAGATAGGCTGGACTATACAGTGAGAAACTGCCTCAAAAACAAACAAACAAACAAACAAAAACTATTGCATGACTATCATGGATAAAGTGATGAGTAGAGAGAGTGAGTATTGAATAGTCAAGGAGCTGTTCCTGCCACTCAAGGTTGAAAGAATCAATTTCAAAGAAAATTTCTAATCTCAAAACTCAGTGATGACAGTGTTAATTAAAATGCACATGCTACCTAAGATTGCCAAGCCAAATACTGTATCAGTGAATTGATCATGAATCTTTACAGGATAAAAAAATTAATTTAAAAAGTATTAATCATAATGAGGTTGCAATACATTTTAATTTTCATGTACCTTATGTACTAAGTAGGCTTCTTCAGATACAGTCTCCATGGTGAATAAATATTCCTAGTGTGGAGAAAGATGTTTATGTAAAGATTTCTTCAATATAACATTGAAAAGCATAAAAAGTGTGTGCATAGTCCTGAGATCTGTGCTATGTTAAAATTTGGGATGCTGGGAAAACAAGCAGCCAGCTCATTGCCCTGGTAAGTGGCTGTGGCCTGGCAAGCCGTGGCCACCCCAGGGTGAGAACCATCAGCATTTCCTGAGATCCATGCCATGTTGGAACTTGGGGCTATGAGAAAGCAAGCAGTCAGCTCGCCACTCTGGTGGTAAGCACCTGTGAGCCTACCAGAATCAAACATCCATCCCATCCCTACCCCTACTCCCACCGCAATGAGCAAGTGAGAGCCAGAGATCTGAGCATCTCTTGCGAGTTTGACTATATGCAATATAGCAAACAAGGAGGATTTCCTTCTGCCATCTCTTTGAAGGCAAATATTTTTATCACTGTTTTGCTCTGTTCTGATCAATGGTATTGCTCTATTCAATATTCTGTTTTTATAAGTTCGGTATTTCCTTCAATTTTGTTGTACTTGATTGAAGGAACAACTACTGTGAAGAAGATGAGATATACTATTATACCTATTGCTCTTATTCCATTAACCTGCTGTGAAGTTCTGTACCAATTTCACTACACTGTCTCAGTTGGCTTTGTCCCATCTTGTTCTGCTATATTTCACTACCTTCAAAATAAAAAAAAAATGTGTGTATATCTAGTGTACTGCTGTTGAGTTTAGAAAGAATTTATGACTGAACATTACATCAGGTTACTAGGCATATTTTATTTTAAAAAATTATGAATTGTGTAGATTAAACAACAAAATGTTGTATTTTATATCTGCATGCTAGAACTCAAATCAAGAAGTACTAAGAAAAGAAAGGTTTTCAACAGCTAAAACCTTTAAGTATTTCCTAAGAGAAGACCACATGTGTTTTTCATGATAATTTTAAATTCCAAAATATTGGCAGATATAACTTAATTTTAACCATCTTTTAGCAGATTATACATTTGGAGCCAAACCAAAACTTGTGTGAGCTAAAATCAATTTATAGACTCAGATTGGTATTGGGACTCAACAGTAAAATGATTGCCCATCATGAATGAGGCCCTGGGTTCAATCCCCAACATTACACACAAAACAATTTTTATCTTTGCACGACCACTTGTATGTCTGCACAGACATATATTTGTGGAAAAACACAACATATTTAAATTGCAAACCAAGTGCACACATGCAAAAGACATGATGATGTCTATCTTTAAGGAATCCTGCAGCCTTGTGACTTTGTGAATTCAGAACAACAAGGAGATTTCTTGCCTAGGAAGTATTTTTATTTTCTACTTTTGCATGTTGACTCATTTATAAATGTCTACTTCTTAGATGTTTGCAAAGAATTTTCTGCTATACCTGTGGTTTGATATTAAAATGTGTTGAATAGATCAGCCTGGAAGTTGTTAAAGCCACTTTGAGGAGTTTTTTAAACATTTTGTTTATATTTTTTCTCAATAAAATATCATTACTGTCAAAGTCTCTTGGGACAAAATACAAGTATAAAGTCTTAAGACTTGCCTTCATATTTCACAATCCCCATGGAGACTAATACTACTTTCTTAATTTGAAGATTAGTCAGCCTGAATTCTGATGTTAAAAATCAGCTCCATAATCTTAGAACCAAATTGCTTAAATTTCTTGACAAAATAATTGTAACTGCTTTTGTTTGTCTGATCGAACAAAGGAAGAAAAGCACTTGAAACATTAGAAATTTGGGTACATCGTGTGCTTGTTCTAAACATTTAAAAAGGCAAAGCTTGCAACTCTGATCCACCTAGAAATCGTGCTTTCAGTGATAGAAACCCTGCTTTCAGTGAACAGTCTGCTTATCTTTGTTCTAGAATCTAAAGCACCATTCAGGTTTTCAACTGGGAAACTGAACCCTACTGAAAGAATTTGAAAATTTCCTTTTGGATAATGTATACTCTGGGGGGTCTCTATATCTGCTGTTTTTCATTTCTACCATCCACATCAACATGCTGATCACACTAATGCTAATACTCTTACATAGAATGCTTGTACTTGTAAATCCTAAGTTTTCTACCCAAAGACTTAATGAACAGAGATAAGCTCCAAGAACAATCCTAGTCTAAAGGTTTGCATGTCAATTCAAACTTTTCAGAAGTTTCCTAATTCAAATAAATAGCAGGCAGGTATCTTAAGAAAAAAAGCAAATAATAATAATAATAATAGCTTCCACCTTAACACTTGTTAAAGGGACTTTGGTGTCTTTAGGAATATCTGTATTTCAAAAGGCATGTGACCATTGGTATACTAAAAGAAGATATTATGATAAAATGTGCAGAAATTGAGATTCTAGCCTCAGGCTATCCTACTTGTCTGCCTTGCAATATTCTCAAAGAACATAAATCACGAGGCATTACAGAAAATGAGTGTCAACTCACAAGTTGCCTGTGAGCCCCATAAAGAAATGAAAGTCTTTGGCAGTCAGATTGTGTTAAATAAATGAGCCTCGGGCTAAATCCAAATTAGAGTCCAGGCACACATTATATGGTAGCTCCCACAGTGAAACAGACAGAAATCCACAGCTATGTTCTGACCATGTGCAGTCCAGTGACCTGGTCCTACCATAAACATAGACGTATCAGAGATCGTGAAGCTCTCCATTCAAAGTACTATTTCCTCCTCTAGGAGAGAAATAAAGATGGGAGCAAGTAAGATAGCCTTAAAAGCATATTCTTTGTTATATATGAATATTATTTCAGGGATACTACAATCTGTGAAACAAATGCACAACCCACACACAGACATACACGTGCACACATACATACATATATGTGCATATAAATTATATGTATGCCTATATACAAATAGAGTTCACTGATACATCAATGCCTGCATAGCTCATATTTTAGGAGACAGCCACAAGGCCATATTAAATGGGTTTTTAAATATAATGAATCATGAAATATTCAATTTAATATCTTTGTATATTCATAACCTGTACTTGTTTTTCAAAATATCAAATCTATAAATCTGAAAATGATGTATTTTATTACAATTCATGTACTTATTTCAGAAGCTGTGTTCCTCAGGTATACAGACATGTATAATTGCAGGAACAAGACTGTGTTTCAATCGCAGCAACACAGAGGCGAATTAATTCTGTGGGAGGCAGAGAGGAGCTAATCCCAGAAGGTTTCACCAAGAAGACTCTATATTTTGAAAGCACAGTGGAGTTCAGAAGTTGGAAGGAAGGGAAAGTCATTCTTGTTAGAGAAGAAAAAACTCTTCAAAGGCTTAGAAAGGTAAAACAGAATGGCAATGAGGTGAGAGGAAATGATTAATATCTGCATGATGTTATGTTTTCACTACTTTGGCAAAGGAGGAGAGAGATTTACACAATTCTATATGAGAGAAAGCCCAAGCCTATGTCTAGTACTTTTCCAAAACCCTATTTATAATAGTCTCTCTTCTGCATTTTGATTTGTTTCTCCTAATGCTTAAAAATTATACAAAATCATGTTTTTTTTTGTTTTTTATCGGTACCAGGGATCGAACTCACGACCATGTGCTTACAGGGCAGATGCTTATGCCGCTGAGCTAAATCCCCAGACCCTCAAAATCATGTTTTTAAATGAGAATCTAATATTTATGTCCTGATTATAACCTGTGTGATCTATGAAGAATATTATTAAATGAAACCAGGAATGTCTGATCTCCAGCAGGAGAGCATCCTTTAGGCAGTCAGTACCTGCAGTTTGCCATACTGAACAGGAAACATGTTGGGAAGTTAATTATTGGTAGGTAAGGAGTGTCCAAGAGGCCTTGAGGCATGAAATAGAACCATGTTTACATTCTCTGGGACAGTGGGAATCTCTTACCACTCATACATTATTTCACTAGAATTTGCCCAGCACAGCTTGGTAGTGCAAACATTGAACACTGGGAGAACGAAACAAGCAAGATAGATTAAGACAGCTATGTTCATTACAATTCAGAACAAATGTAAAGTCATCCCTGAACATTTTACACTGTGTACCTTCTCGCACACAAGATTAAAATAAATACCTGCTTAGTCTCCACGTTAAATTTAAGACGGAGGAATTTGGGCATAGGTTTTATTACTGTATAGTAACAATCACAATATGATAGAACCTTTCAATGAATATTCATGTCCTTGAGCATTACAATTGTTCTTGTTATTGTAGTGAGTCATGATCACTGTCATTGTTTTTAAATTTAATTTTAAAATTTTATTTAGTTTATTTTTTGTGCTGCTACATATCAAACGTGGGGCCTTGTTCATGCTAGGCAAGTGTATTACCTCTGATCTATAACACTAGTCCTAAATTTAATTGATATTTGAATACTTTCAAAATCAAGTCATATTGAAATGTAAAATAAAAATTCTCATCTTTATATTTTCTTTTCATATGCCTATTGTGGATGCTTCCAGACACATTTTATGCATATAGGAGTAGCTATAACTGCAAAGTTCATATCTGCAGTTTAATATTTAAAAACACACTTTAAAAATCAAATGTGAGTAATGAAATGAATGTTTAAATGTAATCTTGAATTTGCTTAGGTAAAACTTTAGAATAAACTTACAAAGGCTAATATAGAGTTAAAAGATGTTTAACTTTAAATTAAGTAAATATAGCCAGATTACCTCCAATTTTTTGTCATTTTTTTCTTTTACAAATTTACATTTCCACTAGCAGTGATTATCTTCTTTCTAAGCTCTATTTTTCCAAATCAAATAGTTGAAATTTATGGTGATATTATAATTGTTTTTCTGAACATTTTTCTTAGCCAGAAGATTAAGGCCAATTTTTCCATATTCTTGATAAATATAAAAGCATGTGAGTTTGATGACAAAAAGAAAACAAGCTCTCTTTGTATAAGGAAAAAATCATGTAATATAAAGATGTTAATTAAATAAAATCCAGCAGAATTGAACCCCGATGTAAATTTTTGCAGGAAAAAAAAATTTGTCAAGTGTTTAATGAGATTTCTATTGATGATTGACATTATTTAAGGTGAATCTGAAGACAACAAAATTGGGTTAAGGTAGTCAGAAATCCCGTGTGTGTGTGTGTGTGTGTGTGTGTGTGTGTGTGTGTGTGTTTCTTTAGCATTATCCATTTATTCAATGTATCAAAATATCCACAACAATATACTGCATGTTTTATGTGTTCTCACATCTGGCAATGGGGAAAAAATCTCTTCTTAGATTTGAGAGCTTTTTTGGGTTGGTTATATTTTTCTCATTGCTCTGACAAAATATCCGATGCCCAAAATTAAAAGAGGAAAGCTTTATTTAGCTTACAATTTGTGGAGCTTTCAGTCAGTACTCAGATAGCTCCAAGGCAAAGTGGCATGTGGCAGAAGATAATAGTTCATGGCAGTGGAAGACAGCAAAACCAACAAGAGCAAACAGGGAGGAACATGGAGCCAAGACTCTTTCTGTTCTTTATATCACATGTAGGCTATCCACCCTAGGGTGAGTGTAGCACACAGCGGCATAATTCTAGCATCAGACCACAAATCAATTACAAATTCTAGAAGCCTGGCCCCATGACTCTATGAGGTTTTTGGGGGATCCAGACACAAACCATAACACCATATATTAAGATCCAAGTAATGAGTAGGGAGGAAAAAAGTCACAGTGAAACAATTAAGAGTAATTATCACATTACCGAGTCTTGAGAAATACTTCAATTTCAGGTAATTGATTTCAAGCCAGCTGTGAATCAAACAGATATACCTGTGACCTACTAAACATTTCTAATGCTTCCAACAAGCTAGTTCCAGTACCAAAGTATTGCTTCAGGATTTTCCAAAAAGAACACAGGTCAAATTTGAGAATGCTTTTTTTTTTAATTGCATAATGATTTAGCTAAATAGGGGACTATATTTGGTATTGCCAGGAGGAGACCTAAATTCTACGTTTTTAACTAACTGCTGTGTGACATCAATGCCACTGCTGGATATTTTTCATTTACAATAGCAAAGGTATAGGAAAGAGAAATACGACCCAAATTTGTAAAAATTTTCAATCTTTATATCGGGGCATGAGTCTACTCTGGTGTTATAACCTGTGTGGCACACATATTATTAGCAAATGTAACTATCAATGGTACTATGTTAATAAAAGAAAAGAGTAAAAGGGCTGTGTTATCTCTCCCCATTACTAGGAAAACATAAAAAAAATTACTTTCTCTTTCTATAAAATACTTATTTCTATATTAATACTTAACATTAGTTGGCAGGGCTATTATAACAAAGTGCCATAGACTGCATGGCTTAAATATCAGATATGTATTGACTTACAGTTTTGGAGGATAAAAGTCCCAAATCAAAGGGGTAGCACATGTGATTCCTTCTGAAGGCTGTGAGGAAACAATCTTCCAGGTCTCTCTCCATGATTTAAACCTGGCCATCTTCTCCCTTTGTCTTTTCATTTTGTCTTTTTTAAATGTATATTTCCTTGTCCGTGTTTCCCATTTTCATTCCATATCCACCATATGGGATCAGGACCCATTCTACAGATCTGTACTAATTTATCCCAACAAGCTAGCCATGGCTTTATGGCAGGGTAGTGGATAATCTCATTGAACCTGAGAGCAGACCTGTTCAGTTGGCTGCAGTCAGCGCACCTCCTGTGGGGTTGAACTCAACTGGGGGCTACTGGATGAAGTCACAGCTATTCTGACTTCTGAGCTCAGCTGGCCTCTTCTCCTAGATGGCTTCCAGCCAATTGCTGTCTCCTGTGAGATGACCAAGCCCCCAGCACTCACCACCAGTTAGTGCAGTCCTGCACTTTCCCCCCTTCACTACTGTGTCTCTCTGTGGGGACTCTGGGGTTGCCAGCAGTCACTGCGTGTCCCCAGGTTTGAACAGTTCCTCTCATGCAGTGAGCCCTGTCTCAGGGAGAAGGCTCCGCTGACTACTTCTTTCTTCTTCTTTGAAGTTTCCCTCTTCATTCTACCTTTGGGCTTCAATTCTCACTTTACGTCTTTCCTGGGTCCAGGGGACCCCACTTCTCTCCTTCTTATCTTCCTTGAATTGCTATATTCCAGCGTCTGGATGGCAACTCACAGAGAGACACTTTCTCTGCCGCTTAGCGCTCCACCATCTTTCCAGAAATCTTTAGTCAAGGCCTGAAAAGAATGGGAAACTTAAGGACATAAAAGTATGAACATGAGACACACTTTGCCTCTATTTCTTACTAGTTTTATGACTTTTCACCCATTACAGTACTTCAGTTCCATAAGCCAGAGTCTGATTGGTAAAGTGGGATAAAGGAAGGGAAAGAGAAGAAAAGGAAAAGGGAAAAAGAAAGAGAATGGCAGAAGCAAATTGGAGACAAAGCCTGTGTAAAAGGCAAAGGAAGGAAATGCTGAAGGGAAGGAAGAAAAATGAGAAAAATAAAGACAAATCAAGATGTGTTACTTACAGGTACAAATTCCTTATAATGTATATGTCAACATGTATGATGATCTGTATTAATCAAAAGAATATAGCAAAAATATTAACTATTATTGGATTAAATTATTTTGTGTAACAGATTGTACCACTGTCTCCAGGGTATTAGTTAGGGCATGGCTACCCCAGAGAAACCACATAGCATTTTAAAAATGAAAATGTTAATATAGGTAACAGTAAAATAGTGACCAGGAAAAAGAAGCAAAGAAGGCTCTAAGGAAAGTATAAATAGTAAATGCAGAAAGCAACTATGATTATTGTGTCAAATGAGACAAACTAGGAAGAGACAAAACTACTCAGAAGTTTCTTCCCTTGAGGCTGAGACTAAAAGACTTTGGAACAGATGTGGCTGCGACTCCACTACAAAATCACACATCCTGATGCTACTGAAGAAACCGGCCAGGGCTCTGATCCAGAGCTGGTGCGGACAGCAAATGAGTGGAGGGCGAGATGAGGGTGAAATGTGGGCCTTTTGTGCAGCAGCTGAAGATGCTCTGACTCCAGATCATCTCACTCTATCCAGGATAGGAATACTAGAAAGACTACAGGTCACGCGGTTAGCTGAATTTCAGAAAAAAACAATGAATGAATTTTTAGTAGAAGACAATACTCAGGAGAGATTTACACATATATACACTCAGTCAGTGTTCATCTGGGTTCCCAACTCATGCATGCATCCTTAGCTTTGCTGCATCTGACAACCTTAGGAAGAAAAACCCTTTGCTCCTAGAATGGCTTTGCGGTGTCCCTTCAGCACCCTCTGTTGACAAAATTTAACACTGAGCCACCTGGCTACAGACAAACGTAGACTTGGTCAAAGTTCCACTGTCACACAGTATGGCAAAAGAAAGAAAAAAAGTACAGATTCAAAGCTCAGTTAAGACACTCATAGCTATCTCATAAATCACCTCCCCCAACCTTTCCTTTCAGAGGAGTGTGACAGGGTTTTCTGTTAATACGTGATTTCCCTTGTCTTCTCTTTCACAGCACACTGCACACTTTCACCACATTCATTTTGAGCTTGGCCAAGTGGCCAGTAGTGGCCAGTGAAATGTGAGCAGATGCAATGCATGGTTCATCACAACAGAAGATTTGAGGAGCCCCGTCAATTCCCACAAGTACTACTGCTTAGCCCTGCCGGGGGACGGATTCACACCAAATAGCCACGGTTTCTTTTACTTTGATTCCAGAAAGAGAAAACTCATGGGGTAGAGTTTCAGCATTTTATTACAACTGCGAGCAAGGAATGCAAAAGAAGTATTTATTCATACAAACTACTGATACTTTGGTGCTTTTTAACTGCAACAAAGCTAATATACTTAATATATACAAAGCACTAGTTCCTATACTTAGAGTACTGTTTAGTTTGGGTTAAGATAGATATGACATACAGAAAATAGCATTTTTAAAGATGTGAATTCAATATAAAGTTTTGTTGTATGTGAATTAATATTATTCTAATTTAATCTCACAAAGACACAAGATAACTACAAAGGATACTTGGACAGGAGAATGACATAAACTATGCTGTACATTACTCCAAAGACATATTGAGCAGTTTTTCTGAGAATCAACAGATAAATATGTTAAGATCTACAGGGTTTGTGGTCCCGGTTACGATGACTAAATAATCTCGCAGTGGTTCAAAGGACCCAGTGACAATATGGAGAAAGTCAATGTTCCAGTAAAATTTTATTTTCAAAAGCAGAAAGTTTCCTTGAATTTGGATCACAGTTCACATTTTTCTGGTTCTTTCTCAAAGGGACCTGTCCCATTCTTACCATTAGACATGAAATTCTCCACAAGACTTACAAAAGTAACCTATTTAGAACATAAAATAGATCACACTGTTACCTTCTTTAATAACCTGCACTAATTTTTATACATATGTAAAATAAAATCTGTACTCTCCCATGAGTCATAGGAATTCTGAGTATTACTTATGTTTCCTGAGTCATCTTGAAAATCACACTTTCCACAGTAAATGAATTATACATCATTTCTGACTCCTTTGCTGTTCGCTCTCACCATCAGCTCTTGGTGGACCCAAACCGGATTCTCATAGGAGTTACACGAGAGCCCAGGGAGGAATGCCTTCTTTGGTTTCTCTCATTTCTGCTGCATGAGAAAACAGGACTGCCACTCAGGGCCAAAGTCTGTACATACAAGAAGTGAAAGAGAAAATACCCTGAATTTCAAACACTTGATCAATTATCAAGGGTAAACTGATGTGTAAATTTTCTTCCATTTTGCTCTTGACATGCAATTTGCACAGTTTCTCCAATGATCCTGAAGATTAAGCAGAACTTCTCTATTACTGATCAGCTTGATCACACATCGTAATATTGGTTCCCCTAGCTTTTATATTAGTTACCTTTTAAGCCACTTGTGCTCCCTTGTGGGGAGTGGCTGAAGCTGGTCATTGGACACACGTGGTGGGCCAGAGCAAGGCTGGACCATGGCCTGACCGAAAACAAAAAGCGCCCTGGGTGAGCCATGCAAACAAGCTGCTCTAGTGCAAAGGGCTACATTGCATCCAGGTTGCTAGACAGATGAGAGTCACATGACATCAATCTGCCAAATATGTAAATAAATGTGCAATGGTGATTGAGCATTTCCTTTCCTCCTATCCAGAGAGAAGGCTCCAGCTGCCCTCAGCTTTTCCTATTTTGCCTTTTATCTTCATTTTTCCATTTTCCCACCTTTGTTCCCCCACCCCCACCCCACCACCACAACTGGGAACTTTGAGAGCTTCTCTGAACAGGCACTCCCTGAGTTTTGACTTTTTGAAAACTTCTCATAGCCGAGGCTAAGATCTGTAATTAGGAACAAAATCTGAATCACTCCATCTCATTCATGCTTTCTTACCCACACTTTTCCTTTGTTTGTGATCAGAACTTGCATGTTTTTGCTTTTGTTTTCCTCTCCTAGGGCATTTGCATTTGTTGCTATTTCTGGACTGAAATTTACAGTGGAAGGACTCTTGTGTCATTCAGACTTCAGCTCAAATATTACCACCTCAGAAAAGCCATCTTACATGTTTAAATCTAAACAAATATGCTGAGCATTTGTACTCTATTACCAGCTGTAAATGTTTTCATGGCATTTAAATTTCATTGAACAAGTCTAGTCACTGCCGCTTTTATTGCTTAGCTTATGATCTTTCTTTCTTCACTGCTCCTGGTCAACCTGTGCATTGACTGCGTGCTCCACGAGGATCAAATGCTATGTTCGTTTGTGTGCCTTGCACCTAGGTCAGAACCTTTTTTCTGAAAAGCTGACAGCACATAATGTTTATTGAATAAGTATGAATTCCAACTAAGTGAGAGCACTGGCTGTGATTTGAAATCCTAGTTCACCATAAATTAGGAGTACCTTGTTAGAAGAAAGAATATTTATGAAAAGGGATGCAATTGTAATGTTAGGTGAAGACAGTCAGACAAACAAGACTAAATATTGCATGATTTTTCCTATATAAGAAGCTCAGTAGATAAATAAAGTGCAAAATGAAAGAAAATGGGAAAAATTATTATAATCCAGCATGGATAATGGTATCTAAAGGGTACCATGATTTAGTGTGATTGTCTTATGTGTTTTTAGGCTGTTAGTCTGATTGCTAAATTGTATGTATGACAACTAATTTTATGAAGACTTACAAATAAATGAATCTAATATTGAATAAAGGGAGGTAAATGTGAAGGAGAAAAAAAATTGAGGTATGTTACATACATAGAACAATTCCCAGTAATGAAAGAGATCATTTTGTACTGTAAACATGTACTAATAGAAATGAAAAAATTAAAAATGAAAGAAAGTAAAAATTGTAAAAATAAAGCTATAAATGAAGTTAATATTCTAAAAGCTTTATCATTGTCTCTGGGAGGGACAAAGACATAGCTATATTACATAGGGTCTCTAAAAGGGCCAGAAAATATTTGGAACTAAAAAGAATATTTCAAAATTTAATTTATTTAAAGAAATTTCAGTCATCAGTTCTAGTGTAATTGGTCACCTTGACAAAGCAGAAATAGACAGCTGTGTTACCTTGTCTGTGAGTAACAGAACACTGGAGGTAGGAGAAGTTTAATATATAAAGAATTGAAACTTTCTGAATAAATTTAATTCAATGAGTGCTGATTCATATCTAGGTACATTAGATACATGTTTCTAAAGCAAACCCAAGCTTTTGACTACTTTTAGAGATACACTATACCTCACACAGTGTGTATTCCTCTCTCTCTCTGATGAGAGCAGAGCTACAATCATGTATCTGTCATGGCTTTGTGAAAGGAAATGCTAGAAAAAAATGAGTAATTGCAACTGAAAATGGCATAAAGGGAATTTCTTTTAGATCTGCACTAGGCTTCATATGTTAACATGTTCTTAAGTAATGGAGGGTGAAATATATTGCACATTGCCTACAACTTTCTAAATCTAACAAAGTAAAAATACAACCCAAATCATGACTTTTGTATTTTGTCTTATTTTGGAGTAACTTATATTCTGATCCTTGAGTACTGTCAGAATTTGTCTTATTTTAAATAAGGCATTAACTTTATTTGCCTTTCTTCCTTTTTTCCTTTTAAACTCTTGTTTTCCACATAGTGTGCTTATAGTTTAATATTATGTTTGGTACACAGAAGTCATTTAATACCAGTTCTAAAATCAAGAAGTTCGTATTCAACTTTGGATTGGTTGAGTCACCATTACTATTGGAGGCTGTGCCTGCTTCTGTAACCTAATTTACAAGCCACAGAAATTTATTTTTCACTAATCTGGAAGCAGAAAGTCCAAGAACCAGGCACTGGCAGCTGTGGTCTCTGGTAAAGCCCATTTCCTCATAGATAATTCCTTTTGCTTCATGCTCACCTAACAGAAGGAGTAGAGGAACACACAGGACCCCTCAAACTCTTTTTACAAGGGCATTAATCCCACTCATGAGGACACAGTTTTCATGACCTAATCTCCTACCAAAGTCTCTATCTCTTCATGCCTCCATTTTAGAAGTTAGGATTTGACACATGAATTTTAACAAGACAGTCATCCCAATTATAGTAGCTACTGCGTGTCAGCTTGAAGATGGTTATGTTAATCTCCTTCTGATATCTCATCTTAATGTATCAGGCCACTTCAACTCCTTTCAAAAATAGACAAATACATCCCTACAGAAAGGAATAAGAATAAAATCATTGGTATCTTTATTGAAACTGTTGCTATTCTTGTAAATGCCGTGGGACACTGAGAAGTCTTATTTCTTGTGTCCTGTGTAGCTCAGGTCCATCTGTTCTAAAAGAAAACAGAATCTGCCTTAAATTAAAATTCAGTTTTATTAACTGAGCTGTATACAGAACATGAATTCATTGCATAGTACTGGAGTCCATCTTTATTTAGAATAGTAATTTTTTCCTTCCCTCTCTTCCCAGTTTTTGATATCCCTTGAAAAAAAATTAGAATACCTTTTAAATATACAGGTAGCATCTATAGATTGTAATGAAAAGACTGTTTAGGTTCCAAAGAGAAAGGAGAGGTAATTTCTCAGCTGATAACTTTCACTTCTAGTAGCAGAGTACAGGAAAATGCTCAGAATGAGAATTGAGGAAAAGCCTATCCTTTCCTGATACTTGGTCCAAATCTCAGTCTAAAACTCAAAGGACCTATGAAGACAAGGAAATGGACCATTCATAGTTCCCCTAAAAACACCACCAACTCTGGGTGGGGAAACATAGGCATCTGAATCTAAAGTTTTTTAATAAATCTGAGCTGCAATGACCCGAACCAGCATATGCAAAAAGCAAGAGCCAAGGAAAGCCTCACACCAGAAAGTTGAAGATCTGAAAAATGTGGTAGTTGATTTTGGGTGTCAGTCTTTCTTCTAAAAAACTAATATTAACCACTGAAGCAGAGCCTTTAATTCTGTTTTGAACATTCTAAATCCAGCTAGATACATACTGCCATCAATCCATTATTATTATTATTATTATTATTAGCATTATTATTATTAAACTTTGGATCACTGTGGAGATTTGATGGGTTGTCCTAGTCATTGAGATCAGTAGAGAAGTTTAATCAGTTCCTAAATAATAAATCAACTTTTCGTGCCCTTTATAATCTCAATGTAACACATTGCAATTCAAGGCCATTACACTACATTTATCTTTAATGAATAATAAATGTTACATTGGTATTGACTGAAAAAGCGATTAAATATTCCATCAGTAGCTGAACACAGAAATATTTTTAATTATTAATAAGCCACAAGCTTTGCTTGTCAGGTACAATCAGCTTTTGGTGGGAACAACTTATTTTTCTTTTTATTATTGTAGACAAGTGCAATCAAATGTCATTTCAAACCACTTCTGGTGATTCTCCACTGTTGGGCAACTTCTAGATTCACTTTTTACCAGCTATAAAGGTCAATGGGCTTGGCAAATAACAATAAATATGAAAGTGATGTGTAGTTCTTGTAAAAACCTTAGAAAGGAGATTGCAAAGAAAATTATGACAGATTTCCGTATACTTATTTCAAAGGGTAAGCATAATAAAATACCCATGGCATGTTAGGAGACATATACATAAAATTCCAAGACTTAGGTTAAACATTTATCCATAAAAGACTTTCCCTTGGATGATAGAAGAGGAATACGGAATATGTTGACAGACATTTATATGAAGTGTAAGAGTAGAGAAAATATAAAAGAAAACACTGGAAAAGTAGAATAAAGTAACCCAACAATTGCGGTTTGAGTATGCAAGCATTCAGAATTAATATTGAAACTTGGTCTCCATGGTGATTGTCTATGGGGGTGTGATTAAGTCCCTCAAGAATGAATTAGTGCGTGGTAAAGGGGTTGCATACATAGTGTGGACTTCTGTCCTACCACCACCCTGAGGTACAGTAAGCCCACTGTAGCACGGTGTCATCTTAGAAGTCTGGAGAGTTTCCTCAGCAAACATGGAGCCCAGCCACTGATCCTGGACTGCCCAGCCTTCTGGTCTGTGAGAAACTTCTCTCCTCCTCTTCCCTCTCTTCTCCTTCTTTCTTTTATTTTTCTTTTATTTTTTTTAGTTATATAAAAGTATGGGGTAAATTGTTAGGTTTTGATGTGGTTAGCAAAAACAATGTACTTTGCATATCCATCCTCTCAAGTATTTAGAGCATGGTTTGGGGAAAAATCCTCCAAATCCTTTTCTTCCAGCTATTTTGAAACACAGCATACAGTATTGAATATAGTGGCCCTACCGTGCCATAGCCCGCAGGAGCTTATTCTGCCCATCTGACTGGAACTCTACACACAGCCAACTGCTCCATCTCTTCTGGCCTGCTCCTCCACAACTGCTGCTCCATCTCTGGAGGTCCCGAGTCTAAGCTGGCCCAGGACTGCACACACCTCCCTCCTCAGACTGCTGCAGAGAAACAAGCTATCCTTCTACTCTACTTCTATGAGATGTGCTTTTATTTTATTTATCTTTGACATGCAAGATGTTTTATTTTAAAACAGAAAAAAGGAAACACTAAAAAGATAAGGGGCCATTAGACAACCAGCGACTTTCAGAGAACTTAACACTACAAATTTTCCTACCTTCCTCTCTAATGATCCACACTTGGTCTAATGAAAATGACAAAGACCCTACTAATTATTCAAATCATCATCCAATTAAATTACAAGGTATTCCTGACATATCAGTGTTTCAGATGAATTTCAGAAATGCTAATGAAGGTATCTTGAATGTTCATTTATTGTGTATGCTTACTTATTGATGCACTATTGGCTCAGATCTACTACAAATACTGATTCTAAGCCAGATCTAAGGTCTCCAAAACATTGAAGATTTGAACTTATTTTCAAACTTATTTCACATTCTTGAATCTCTACTATATCCTGATCCAGACGGTGCAGTTTCCTAGGAGAGCTGGGTGGTGTGGTGGTGGGCGGGGAGAGTCCTGCTGGTGCCCAGGAGAACAGCAAACATCTAGAAATAGAGGCGGAGACCAAGTAGAATCCAGGGTGCCAAACTAAAGCCCTTCGCTCCCCAACCCCTCTAATTGGCACCATGTGGCAGGAAGTTGACATTCTCATAGGACCTAGACTGGAGCCAATAGTGCTGTGTGATATGAATGTCCACTCCTGAGCCCACAGTCTCCCCTAACCCAGATACCTCAGAAACTGTTTCTCAGCCTCCAATATCCAGGGCAGGGTAAGGAGCTGATGAACAGAAATTCTGTGGGTGCCTATCAGGAGCAGAAGCTGAAAAACTTACTGCCTTACTCATTTTCTACTTTTTTATTAATTTTAATTTTTATTTTTTATCGGTACCGGGGATCAAACTCATGACTGCGCACTTGCAAGGCAGGTTCTTATGCCACTGAGCTAAATCCCCAGCCCCTGCCTCATTCATTCACCAAACTTCCAATATCAACCTTCTTCAATGACACTGGTAAGCGAGAATCTGTGGTGTATGTGGTCTTCTGCCTGGCTTATTTCACTTAGCAAAATGTACATATCTAGTAAATGATTATTGGATACTTTGATTGTCCTGATTTTAACTTTTTCATTTGTTTCATAAAGCTCCTTGCTGTTTTCTATAATAACTATACTGATTTCTATTCTCATTAACAGCCTGTGTTTCTTTTTAACTGCGAGAAATACATTCTTATTATTTATAAATTTCCCCATCTGTTATATTTGTTAGAACAACACAAATGGACTAACACATCAAACAAACAGGACATAAGGACAATTTCCTAAGGTAATTGCCATAGAGTTAAAATATAATAGTGAATTGGCCAGTTAGGAGACATTGATTTGACACGTATTTATTAAATTCTGCCAAACTTTGAAGACCTTAGAGATTTAAGATCCTATACTTTGAACTTTATGACCAACAAGGAGGAAGCAGACATAAATTTTACAATGTTTGCGAAACAAAATAATTACATAAATATTGTCTAACTTATGAAATACAACATTAAGTGAAATCCATGTTTTAGACTCATATTTATGTCTCTGAGTTCTAACAGAATTTGTGACATAGTAGAAAATATAAGTCACTCAAGAACAATGTATTATCTATTATGTCTCATTAAAATACTGGACACATGAAGATAAATAAAACATTGTCCTTGATTAACTCACTGTCTAATGGGAGAGGGAGATAGTAAACACATGCTGAGTTAAATTCAAACATTTATGTGTAATCTCAATTTGGAGAATTCTAAGATGGGTAATATCACCAGAGTAATGAGAGGTTGTAGAGAAATGGTGTACTGACTGTACAAGCATACACCCTCCATTAATCATCATGTAGTTTGGTTCTAAGTAACACAAAACATGACTAAGAAAAGTTAAAAGATCTGAGTTTCTTGTTATCATTTACCGAAAGCTCTGGAGTCTGACATTGCTGGTGAAGGTCCATTTGCTTAACAAGGTCAAGACTTTTGGTGGCATTTCTACACTTAGCTTGCATTTCTCTTTATGATTTCAAAATAACTGCAGTAGCTCTGAGCATATAATGTCCATGCTACCTTTAAGGTAGAAAGCAAAGGCTGGTTAAAAAAAATTAGAAAGCCAAGTTCTTTTCCAGGGACCCCTAGCCCATCATGTTACTGCTATATCTCACTGGTCAAAACTTGGCAACAGTCTCTTTTATGAAGAATATCAGGTTCATGATGCAACAAATAAAACAAGGAAAAGACCTTTCATGATTATAAAATAAGTAGCACCTGTCACAGGTTCCCAGAATAAGTGAAAAGAGTTGTTCACAGAAATAAATAAGGTTGTACGTGTCGGATAAATAGCAGATACAAATGATTGAGGAGGAACATTCTGTAAAGGATAAATGATCCACACTCGCAGACATCTGCAGGACACTAGGGTCAATGTCTGAAGGGCCTTTCCAACTCAATCTGCACAAAAGGAAATAGACTAAGACAGGAAATCACTAGAGCAGATGGTGTATCTTAAGTCTACTGGTATGTATTGAGCACCTATTACTGACAACTCTTAGCTGGACATAGGGGACCATTCGAGTATTTTTCTTCCTCTAGTGTTTTGGCTCTTTGGCTTCACATGTATATGTGAAATGCATATGGTATATGTAAGAAAATCTGTGTTCAGAATTACTATTATTTTTTAAAGGGAAAAAAAAGAAAAAAAAAAGAAAACAGAAAACAAGGGAAGCAATAATACAAAATTGCAAAAAAAATGAGATAAACTAAAATAAACATTAAGAAATCACTAGTTGACAAATTACATACTGTCATCTTAGAAATAGTTGTTCAAGTTACAGAATTAAAGCACAGAAAGTGGACATTCAAACAGTGAGACTGAAAACAGTCCTGTTCAATGATCCAACAAAAACTTAGTAATGTGGTTATCAATCCTACACACTTATACATACATGCAGTTATATCTTTTAGAGCACTTTCTTTCCCTCTCTTATTTACAATAGCAATTACACACTTTGGGTTTTATCACTCCTACATTTCTTATTACTTTTTACACTAGAGACACAATGTGATATTTATAAATATGATTCTTATTTATTTCACTTATGAGAATTAGCTCAAGTTGCCTCCATTTGCCTATGAAGGCCTCAAGATCATCCTTTTTCATAGCTGAATAGTATTCCATTGTATAAAAATACCACATATTTTTCATCTACTCTGCAGTTAATGGGCATTTTGGTTGCTTCCAAGGTTTAGCTATTACAAATTATGCTGCTATGAACATGGTTGTACATATATCACTGTGATATGACCTTTTCAGGTTTTCTGGGAAAATACCCAGGAGGGGAATAGCTGGGTTGAATGGAACATCCAATCCTAGTCTTCTGAGAAATCTCCATATTGATTTCCATAATGGCTGCACCAGTCTGCACTCCCACCAACAGTGGAGCAGTGTTCCTTTTCCCCCGCGGCCTCACCAACATTTGTTAAGAATTGTTTTCTTGATGGCAGCTATTCTTTCTGGAATGATATGAAACCTCAATGCTGTTTTAATTTGCATTTCTCAAATGACCAGTGATGGTGAACATTTCTTCATGTATTTATTTTCCATTTGTATATCTTCATCTGAGAAATGTGTGTTCATCTCAGATGCCCAGTTTTGGAGAGGGTCTTTGAATTTAGGGGGTTTGTTTTTTAGTTTTTTATATGTTCTGGATATAAGTCCTTTGTCTGAAGGGTTGCTGGCTAGAATTCTTTCCCATTCTGTGGGTTTTCTTTTCACTCTGTTGATGATTTCTTTTGAAGTGCAGAAACTTTTCAATAATACGATATCACAGTTATTGATTCTTTGGAGTGTTTCCCGTGCAATTTGTGTTTTATTCATGAATTCTCTGCCTATTCCTATGTCTCCAAGACTCCCAACTATCTTGTCTTCTAGTAGATGTCGTGTTTCTGCTTTAATATTCAGATCTTTGATCCATTTAGACTCTAGTTGTGTGCATGGTGATAGGCTTGGATCGAGTTTCAGTCTTTGACATGTGGAAAGCCAATTTTTCCAGCACCATTTATTAAAGAGACTATCCTTCCTCCAGTGAACATGTTTAGCCCCTTTGTCAAATATCAGGTGGCTGAGTGTCTTTGTAGTTGTGCTTGCATCTTCTAATCTGTTCCATTGATTCTCAGGTCTATTTCTTTGCCAGTACCAGGCTGACTTTATCACTGTGGCTTTGTAGCATAGTTTCAAGTCAGGAATTGAGATGCCTCCTGCCTTGCCTGTGTTGCCCAGAATTTCCTTTGCTATTCTAGGTTTCTTCTGTTTCCAAATGAATTTTAGGAGTGTTTTCTCTAGATCTGTGAGATATGTCAATGTTATTTTGATTGGGATTGCATTAAATCTGTATAACAGTTTTGGGATTATGGCCATTTTCACAATGTTGGTTCTTCCTAGTCAAGAGCAAGCAATATCCTTCCATTTTCTAAAATCCTCTTCAATATCCTTTTTTAGCGTAGTATAATTTTCATCATATCATTCTTTTACATTCTTAGGTTGATTCCTAAGTATTTCATTTTTTCGGATGCTAAGGGTGATATTTCCATAATTTCTCTCTCAGTGAGTTTTTTGTTTGTGTACAGATATGCTATAGAATTAATATTATTTAAAGGTGGCTAAATGCTCCTTGATTTTTTTAGTGGAATGCTAGTTTTTTGAAAGGCAAATCATACTCAAAGCTCCCCGCATTGCTATCTCACTGGGTACAGTGGGCATCCAGTGCATAAATATATTGTTTTTCTCTCCTCATAGGGCAACAAAACAGACCCAAAAGGGAATTACCACTAGAAGCTTCTTCTATTTACTCCAATGTGCATATTATTACTTTCAGTGCTCTGTGATAGGTGAAGAATTGGATGACCCTATCTTTTGTGAGGATAGGATGTTAGTTGCTATCAAACTTCTAGATGATTGATTAATTTTAGCGTTCACAGGAGGCGAGCATAGAATAATGGGCATTGTTGGTCTGCACTTACTCATTAGGACATTAACAGAATAGAGGTTTTCCTTTTAATATTAAAATAAGTGAATACCAGATATGAATTTCCCAATCATGTCATGAAAGTCAAGAGGATACCTAGCTTTCTGAACCTTAGCATAATACATTAATAGAAATTAAACAAACTCAAGACATTATATTCATTGTTTCAATGAGTATTTTTCTGAAATCAAATTTTCTTATTTGTAGGTGGAAGGACAATGGAGGTTAGGTTGAACTACTTTTACCAATATTGTATCAAAAGGAGGTCCTTATCAAAGCTTATTGTATACTGAAGCTTATAGTGCTATGAATGGATGAGTTCTAACCAAATTAGAATAGAAGAAGAAAGGTCTTCTGTCTAGATAGGATTTTATATTTACATTAGTCTTCACATAAGTCTTACAGCACTGTATGGGATCTGTCCCTTAGTCCACTAAAGTGACTTTCAGCCACTTCCTGTGGGTGCAGAATCACCTGCTGAACAACATCTGGCCCCTGTTCTGAAGGCTGCTCTTTCATAGGTATTTTGCTGACCCATGAGGTGATCTGTCAGGGAAGAGTCTGCCAAATGAGGATGATAGAAACCAGCTTCGCATATCTCTTTGGCTCCATGTGCAAGCTGGTTTAGCAAATACAGAAAGAACAGGCAAAATACAGAAAACTCAGGAAAAGGAAAAATGGAGACAGCACCTTGACTTATGATGTCTCTTCCCTTTTACCTAAAACTGAACTGAATCCATACCATGAACTTACTTTTCATCACACATCTAAAGCGGGATGCTACTTCATAAAGGGTCTAACTCATAGCAAGACCATGAGAAGAGCAATACAAGGCAAAGACAGAAAGCGTAGAGGGTAAAGAACACAGCTCATTCTGAAAACTGGGTAGGATTAAAGTATTTGTAGGTGGTCAAACTTTAACACACACACACACACACATTTACAGTACCTTTCAAAGTTAGAACTAGTTCTGAATGTATAATTAGATAAACATACAAACCCTTGGAAGCAAGGAAACCAGAAGGGGAAAGCTGAAGCCAAAGAAGAAAAGAGCTAGAAAAATTCCCCATGTTACTCAAACTTCCCAAAAGATAACAGCAAGTTTCAGTGACAGCTACCCAGGAAAGGTGATGCCTGCTACTTCTAGATGGCACAGTACTTTCCACAGCACTGTCCTTTACCTAGAGATGATGCCACTCTTTTGTAAAATAGCAATTAAGACTCCTTCCTAGCTGCATGACTAGGCATATGTTTCTTAATTAACTTATACATGATTTTCTGCAAAATAAGGAAATCAGTATTATTAATTGAATAATAATTTTAAGATGTAGAGGAGCACTTGAAAATATTTATAGTTAGCAGCAAAAATTATGCCATTCAATTTATATTAAAATTACATTAAAAATCTAAGTATTTCTATGGAAGAAAAGTTTTACTAAAAGTTGATTCCCTTTGTTTATACACCAAAAACACTGTGATACTAAGACTACTTCCTTGTCTGGAGAGATAAAGAAAGACAGTCCCTGTTCTCTGCCACTGTCTTATATGTTTGTGAAATTTCATTCTCCTGCAGGACTGCCTAATGTCCTTCCAAAATATGGGTCACATAGCTCTGCCTGTCCCCAATATACATCCAAATGTATTTATAAAAAGCCTCTGCTTCTCTTTTACATTTTTCTCTTTAAATTGATATTTCTTCCAAACAAGCAGAACATTCTGAGGGCAGAGAGCATTTATCTTTGGACCTCCAATGTCTGAAGTCTAAGTACTGCTTTATTAGTATGAGTTTGGTGGTTTGTTAAAATGAAGACCAAACGAATGAGAGTAATAAAACACTAAAAACCTGGAAAAGCAGGGCTGTCAGCTCTTACAGCTTCATACTCAGTAAAAATGAGCTGAATCACAGGGTCACAGTTTTCTTCTTAGGTGATCTTGGACAAGTTACTTCATATGTAATTGCCTAAATTTCCTTGTCTCTCAAATTGCGATTATGATAGCTTCAGTTTGGGGTTGTAGTGAGGATTAAATGTGAAAATCCATTTAAAGTGTTTGGAATGAAGTTAATGCATAATAAATGTCAGCTACCATTCTTTTATTCTCTTTGTTATCATGACTGTATTAATAAGTAGATAGCAAAGAGTCTATTAAAGGGTATCAAACGCTTTAACATACATGATGTGATAGAGGCAAAAATGCAGTCCTATAAAAACTACAAGTTCTGCAAAAGAACAAAATTATAACATTGAAGAAATATATTAAATGCTGGTATCATAATTATAAATATATTAAATGCCTGCATCATTAGCAATCCCAGCCTGTGGTCCTTCATATTAGTTAGAATTCACCAAGAAAAACCAGAAAATATGTTTGGTATTTCAATTGATATAATGTAGGCAATTTCTTGTGTATATTGAAGGGCTGAATCACAATGGACTCACCAGGTTAACCAGAGGTAAATAATGCAAATAGTCAAATCCTTAAAGAGTGGCTGGAGTTAGAAAAACCTGAAGGAGACAAAAACGGAAGTCTGGAAAGAGCAGTTGCAGCTGAAATGAGCAGCGTTTCAAGGTTGCTGAAATGACATTGGGGAAAATGTCCCACAAGAGCCCCCACTGGCAGAAGCTTACTCAACCACGATAGCTGAGCTGGCAGAAGCAAAGAAGAGCCCTAGTATCACAGAGACTAGGAACTGGCTCAATTTTAGACCTGCTTCTAAGGTTTTTACAATAGAGACTAACTTAGCTTTAATTTCTATTTTGTTCTCTGTTACCAATTTCAATTGCAAATTTTCTCCTATCAGTGAAAAAGGAAATATCACATGCTTTGTTGTATTTTATTCATATGCATCTTGTAGCAAAGATGCTGTGTCAGAAATCTGCAAGTCCAGTTCAAGCAGTGTTTCTACAACTCACTGTACATGCCAAGCCACATAGAGCTCTTGTGAGTATTCAGTTATGATCCAGTAGGTCTGAACTTGGGTCTGAGAACTACATGTCAGTCATCCTCTAGATACATTGTGGCTGCTAGCGAGAGGCTATAATTTGGGCATAATATATGTTAAATGGAAAATTGTCAACCATTTTTTAGTACTTTGTACTTTTTGTTCCCCACAGAAAATTTTCATTAAATTCACTTATTTATACCTATCACAATGCTTCATTAAATTAAGAATAATATATTAGTTCTTAGACTCTTTTATGTTTATCATATTTGGCATAAAAACATGAGCAGAGTATTTCTCTTGCATATTAAAGGTGTAATTATATATATATAATTACATATAAATTGGGTAGATTAATATATTTATATTTTCAACTCATATATATACATATATATATATATATATATATATATATATATATATATATATATCCTATATTCCTCATAGGTAAAATATTTAATTTAATGTTCATTGTCAGGTGAGCATGAAATTTATGGATCCCATAGTGCCTTCTAATATTTCCCTCCGATTTTGATTTTCAGATTTGACTTATGCTTAGGGAGCAGAAAGTTATGTCATTAAAATGCAGCATTGGTCTCAAAAGAACTACTTTGCTATTTGCTTCCAGTCACATTTTAGTGCTACAATTGCTGACTTTACCTACAAAAAATACACTGTGTGCTGCTAGCATTGCAAGTTCTAAAGAGCAATGGGCTGGTAACACCATATCCCATTCTGCATTAGAATTGTCAGCACAGTTTTGATGGCTGAATTTCTGCAATTTGACCAAGGATACCTCACTGGACAGCTTCACTGTAAAGCTGGGAGTTATGTAGCTTAGAAAGACTAATTTTTGTATTGCAAACTCAGCTCATTAAGAGTGGATAGATGCTTCAGACTCAATACAGACGGAGTCGATGTCATCATTTTTATTTGAACTTTTTACAGCCATAAAATGCATTTAAAAGCACATTTTTAAAAGTCATCAGTCACAATCTTTTTTTTTCACAATTTAGTGAAAATAATTTTGGGCATCCTTTGTATGCACCATTAATTTAACTGTCACCATTATAAGAAAATTAGATAATGAATTCAAGCTCCATCTCATGGTTCAAAATATACAAAATTATGAGTTTGTGCAGATTCACATTGTAAACACAAAGAACTAAACATTGATTTTTATATTAGAACATCATCTTTTGCCAGTATTCAGCGTACCATTAATCAATTCATAATCTAGTAAGACAATGCTACAATGATTTCCTAAATATTTTTCTGTTAATTTTCAACTGGAATTACTCTCTTCTATCATATATAAACAATCATTTCACTATTCCACTGTAACTTTCAAATGTCTTCTAAAACATTAATTTGTTTTACCTCTGTCTAGAATATCCTTCCATTATACGTTTTTCTTTATTTTTATATTAATCTATTTATTTTGACATAATCGTAGATTCAGTGTCACTGTTTGAAATAATTCAGAGATGCCCCCTTTACGAAATTCCAACTATGGGACTATTTCACAGAACTGTAGCACCACATCTCAAGGAAGATATCAGTATTGATAGAACCAAGCAGAGTTTCTCCATTACATAACAGATCTTGCATTGCCTCTAAAGTCATCATTATCTTCCTCCTCTTGCTGCATCTTGCAGTCTTGCAGAATGGGATATGGTGTTACCAGCCCATTGCTCTTTAGAACTTGCAATGCTAGCAGCACACAGTGTATTTTTTGTAGGTAAAGTCAGCAATTGTAGCACTAAAATGCGACTGGAAGCAAATAGCAAAGTAGTTCTTTTGAGACCAATACTGCATTTTAATGACATAAAATGACTCTTTTATTCTCTATTTCGGCCACATTTTCTTTTCAAGAATGTTACACAAATGGAATCATGAAATGATAAATGTTTGGGATTGGCTTATTTTCCACTCATAATCATCTGCAGACTCAGGCAAGTTATTGCTTTTGTTGTTGTTGTTTAGTTTCTTTTTAAGATTAAAAACACACAGTAAAGAAAAACAATACAGACAAAAAAACTAGAACCAAATACAATAGCAGTAGGTTTATAAAACAAGATGATAGGGATTTGACAAAGATTGTAATATCCTATATTGTTACCTTCAAGGGGGTTGCTGAGATTAACTGATATAGACATATAAAATTGATCTAAACGTATGAGTATTAACTGTTCTTTTCCAGTAATTAATACAATTAGTAGTATATTCAGTTTAGCTATCATACACACACACACACACACACACACATTTATGTCTTTTTCCTTTTCTTTTCCTTCTTTACTGCTTTCCCTTATTCTAATCACTTGTCCTCTTTGAAAAATTTCTTACCCTTACACAGTATTAATTGTAGATTTTAGAACATATATAATTTTTCAGTTTCTTACACTAGGGACAATCTGTGAGTTTACACATGTGAGTTCAATTTATTTCACTTATGAGTATGCTCTCAAGTTGTGACCATTTCCACCATATCAACAGAGCCAAGGACAAGAACCACATGGTCTTCTCAATAGATGGAGAAAAGGCTATTGACAAAATCCAATACTGATTCATGATAAAAACTCTATAGAAAATTAGAATAGATGACGTCTACCTCAATTTGATAAAAGCCATATATGATAAACCAACAGCCAACATCTTACTAAGTGGACAAAAGTGGAAAACTTTCAGTCTAAAATCAGGAACAAGACAAGAATGTCTACTCTCACCATTCCTATTCGATATAGCTTTGGAAACATTAGCCAGAGCAATTAGACAAGAAAAAAAACTAAAAGGAAGAAGTTAAATTATCATTATTTGCAGATGATATGATACTCTACATAGAAGACTCCCAAAATTCCATAGAAAATCTCCTAGACATAATAACTAAATTGAGTAATATAGCTGGATATAAGTTCAACACTCAAAAATCAGTATCATTCCTATACACAAACAACAAACCCACTGAGAGAAAAATAAGGGAAACCACTCCCTTTACTATAGCAACCAAAAAAATGAAATACTTTGGAATCAATTTAACAAAGGAAGTGAAAGATCTATACAGTGAAAACTACCTTACACTGAAAAAGGAAATCGAAGATTTCAGCAAATGGAAAGACATCCCTTGCTCATGGATAGGAAGAATAAGCATTGTGAAAATGGTCATTCTCCCAAAATTGATACACAGATTTAATGCAATTCCAATAAAAATATTATTAGCATACCTCATAGATCTAGAGATATCATCCCTAAAATTCATCTGGAACCAGAAGAGACCTAGAATGGCAAAGGCAATTCTGGGCAACATAGCTAAGGCAAGAGGCAACATAATCCTAGATTTGAAATTATATTACAAAGCTACTGTGATAAAATCAGCATGGTATTGGAGTAAAAACAGACCTGCAGATCGGTGGAGTAGATTAGAAGATATAGGCACAACTGAAAACTCACTCAGCCACCTCATCTTTGACAAAGGTGCCAAAAATATACACTGGAAGAAAGATAGCCTCTTTAATAAGTGGTGCTGGAAAAATGGACTCTTCATGCAAGTCATCACAACACTTGGCTCTTTATATTTCTGAGTAGTATCCCTAGTGTGTATTACTACAGATTGTTTAACCTTGCAACAATTTAAAGCTTCTGAATCTTTTTCAACCTTTCTAAAGAAAGCTTCTAAGAACGTGCAGGCTTCTCTGTGAATACAAAGGTTTAGGTCTTAGGAATAGATAGAAAGGCATGTAATTATTAGGTTGTATGAGAAGTGCTCGATCACTTTTGTAACTTAATCAATTGTTTTACCAAATGCCTTTTTATATAGCCATCAGCAGTAAATGAACTTTCAGTTTCTCTATCTCCATTCCAGTATTTGGTGTCATTGTTTTATTTCGGTTTTTTGTTTGTTTTGTTTTTCTAATTTGGTAGGAATGAGTTAAAATATTCTGGAGTTTTAACTTGCATCTCCTAGTAGTGATAATGTGAAATCTCTTTTCATGCATCTCACGTTCTTTGTACCTCTTCTTTTTTTCCTTTTCTGATTGGCTTATTTAATTTTTTTCTTTCATTTCTTTTTCTACTTGTGAAATGTTTACTCTTCTTTGTATATTCATGTACCTAGGATTTGGTTAATTTTGCAGTTTACAAAAATTTCTTTGAGGCAATAATTTCTATCTTCTTATAGGGGTTTTTCTAAAGATAGTTTTATTTAAGAAAGCACAACTTTTTCAGTACTTTGTCTTTTATGTATCATGTTGTTGGTGTAGTATTTTTTGTTTAGCATTAACCTCCAAAGATTTTACCAAATTTTTTTTTATCCAAAAGCTTTTAGAATTTCAGATTGTATTTGTTATTTAATATTCCATTTTGACTGAATTTTTGTAGGAGTATTAATTAGGTTGAAGTTGTGTGCTTGTATTTTTTATTTATTTTGTTTTGGTTGGTTTTGGGTGAAGGGCTTCAGTACTGAGTCACCATTTCTTCCTTGTCCCTTTGTCAAAATCAGTGCAGACACTTTTATAAAATACTTTGTTGGGTTTATAATCAATCCTAATGATCTACATGCCTGTCTTTCCACCAATATTAATAAGTCTTTATATTCCTACTTGTAAATCAATATTGAAATCAGGTAGGCAGATCTCTCTTACTTTATTCATCCATTATTATTATTTTCCCTATAATTCAAATTCCTTTGTACTTCATACGTATATAAATACCATGTTAATATTGCTGGTATTTATAAATTACATTGCTGTGATTTTGATGGGATTGTGTTAAATCTGGATATCAATTCATGGATAATTGTCATCTATACTATGTTAAATTTTCCAACCCATGCATATGCTATGTTTCTTCAGTTATTTAGATTTCTTTAATTGCTTTCTTCAGCCCTAGCATGTCAATCTTATGCCTATTTTATGATGCTTACACCCAAATATTCTCATTAGTTTTACCAACTGTATAGGATATGATTTTAAATTTGGGTGTCACCATGTTCATGGTTAGTGAGGAGAAATGCCATTTATTTTTGAAAGTTTACCTTCAATACTATGGCTGCAATGAACTCAATTTTTAAATATAAAAATATTTTGTAGATTTCCTGGCATTCTCTACAGGTAGTCTTGTCATCTGTAAATAGTTTATATCTCCCTTTTTTTGTCTGTACACCTTTCATTTTCATTTCTTTTTGTCGTTGTTTTACTTTTTGCTGTTCTTTATTTGCACTAGCATGGCTTCCCACTCAACAAGAGAGCAGCCCTCGTTGCCTTTTGCCTGTAGTCAAGGGGAAAGAATTCAGCCTTTTACAGATAAGTATTTGTAAGTGAAACTTTCATTGTGGATATATTTCTTTATTCTTGTTTTTCTAGAGTTTTTGATCATGAATGGTTATCAAATTTTGTCAAATGCATTTTTTAACTGAATGATACATTTGGGTGATTTTTCCGTTCTATCCTACTATAACTATGCATTATTTAAATTTAATTTTTTTAAAAAATTAAAAATAAAAAAAAATTAATTCTAAATACTTGAATTTCTAGAATAAAAACTACTTGGTCATGGCACATAGTTACTTTTCTCCATTGATGAATTCAATCGCTAATATTTTATTATTTTCACATATATGTTTATGAAAATATTGAGTATAGTTTAACTTTTTTATAACACTTTTACCTGGATTTGGTACCATAATTGTGATAGCTTTGTAAAACAAATTAGGAAGTATTATTTCTTCCGCATTTGTGGAAGATTGTGTCAAATTAGTGTACTTTCTTTTTTTCTTTAGATATTTTGAACAAATCTTCTGAGGAAAAATCAGGAGCTGGAAATTTCTTTTTGGCATTTTTTAAATGGAACACACAATTTATTTTAGAATTTTAGGTTTACCCTAATGATCTATTTCATATTGTGTGAGTTGTATTTTATGCACTTAAGAAATTTCTCACTTTTTAATAAATCACCAAATTTTTGTGTGTAGACTGTAGAATTTATGATTCTTTTTTGAAGGCCACCATCTCCATAGTGATATAATTTTTTGTATTCCTGATATTTCTCTATTTTTTTCTTAGTCAGTTCTGTTCTGCTATATCAGAACAGATAGGGCTGGGTGATTTAACATGAACAAAAGTTGACTAGCTCACAGGCAAGGAAATTCAGTATCAGATGTTGGCATTAAGTTATGGCCTTCTTGCTAAGTTATCACATGGAGGGAGCAGAGACACTGAGAGCAAGAAAAAGTGAACCAAACTTACCCTTTTATAAGGAAACCACTTCCACGGTAACAAGCATGAATACACGGTAATTGCATTTATCGATTCACAGAGTATTCTCTTTGGTTCTACCTCTTAATACTGTTATAACAACTATTAAATTTTAGTATAAATATTGGAAAGTAAACACATTCAAACAATATTTTTGTTTGCATCTTGTCAACTCTATTGATTTTCTTAAGTGAACTAGCTGCTCATGTCATTGATTTTCTGTATTTTTTTCAGCCTTCCTTGATATTTTATATTTTAAATTGCAGTACAAAATATATGTAATAAATTCTAGCATTTTAACAATTTCTAAGTATAATTTATAGCACTCAGTTTCTTAATATTATTGTACATCTATCATTACCATCTGTCCCTGAAATATTTTATTTTCTCAAACTGAAACTCCATATTTATTGGACAGAAATATCCTTTACTTTCCCACCTTCAGTTGTAGGAAACCACTATATTATTGTCGACTAAAAGTCAAATTGCCAAATTTGACTACTTTACATATGTTATGTAAAAGAACTACAATATTAGTTTTTTTATGACTTTTTTTACTTAAGAGTAGTATCATCAACTTTCATCCATATTGTAACATATATTAGAACTTCAAACTTTATTGATTACTATTCTTTCTCATTTCTCTTTTTCTCCTACCTTTATGTTTATTTTCTCCTTATAGATGACAACATAGAAGCTTAGATTCTTAATTTTAGTCATCTTTCCTTCATGTTTAATGTAAGCATTTAGTACTATTAGCATTTATATATTGCCTCTTCAATTTTGGTATTGTGTATCCTTTTTAGTTCAGTTTAGTGTAAATCTTAAATTTACTTTGAGATTCCCTTTTTGATCGACAGATGTCTCACAGATGTGTAATTCAGCTTCAAGTGTTGGAAGATTTTTGTTTTTGTTGTTGTTGCAACTGATTCAAGTTAGATTTTTTTTGTGATCAGAGAACAACGTGGTTTCAATTTTTTATTTTTTATTTTGATGAAGTTTGTTTTATGGTCCAGTAGAAGTCCCATGGTGGTATGGACATTCTTATGGGGTCTTGAGAAGAATTTGTGTTCTGTAATTGTTGGATGAGTTCTCTGGAAACATTTATTAGAACTGATGGGTTGATGAACTGTGTGAGGCATAGTATTTTCTGTTAAACTTTTCTATTATCCATCAAGGGAGCAGTAAGGAAGCTTTCAAATATCCTTGTGGATTTTTCTAATTCTCCTTTTAATTTAGAAATTAGTTTATAAATACATTTTTTCTTTATATTTTGTTTATCTCTGCTTTTTGGTACATACATATTTCAAATATCCTGTATAGTACATTCCTTTGTTATTATGTCATATCCTTGTCTGTTCCTCATAATTTGCTTTTACGTCTAATTTATCTGATATTACTATAATCACTTATTTCTCTTTATGTTTGCAAGACAAGTATTTTCAAACATTTAATTTCAATTTATATTATGTTTGAAATGCATTTCTTATAGGCAACAGACTAAATTATATAAAATTTTAATTTTTGCAGAACTGTGGATTGAACTCAGACCTTTGCTTATGCTAGGCATGCACTGTTACATGGCTCTGTAACTCAGCACTTTTTCTTACATTTCATTTTGACACAGGGTCATACTAAGTTACCCAGACAGGCCTTCAATTTCTTATCCTCCTGATTCAGCTTCCTTAATAGTTGTTATACAGTCAAGAACCACAAATCTTGGCTCATACTGTTTTTTAAAAATACATCTGCTGATAGCTGTGCTTTTTTCTTTTTTTAATTATTGTATTTAGATCATTTGTCTTAGTTGCTTCCTCTTTGCTAGGACAAGATACCAGCCAACCACAAGTTAAAGGAGGAAAGGTTTATTTTAGCACACAGTCTGTAGAGATTTCACTGCATAGTTAGCTAGTTCCATGCCAAGGCACCTAGGCAGAGGAAACAGTTCACGGAAGGGCAGGTAGAAAGCAGAATGCTGCAAGCATGGGGCCTTCTGGACCTTTATACCATCCAGACTACAAGCCTAATGCATGGTACCACTTGTGTCCAGAGGGGGCCTGCGCATCATAACCCATGTCTAGAACTATGTTAAGCAATCAGTGGGCTACTTTAGTTACCACACATCCTAACCCACATCGATACACCCTAGATCCAGCCATCTCTGAAAAGCTACAGCTGTGAGCACATGAGACTTCGGGTGGTATCTAGACATAAGCCTCAACACCACTACCTTTAGTATGTTTATTGATCTTTTAGGGTAAAAGTCTACCACGTTCATTCTCTGTTTTATTTCTTTTAGGTTACTCTGAGTTTATAGTGTTTTTAAATTATCTCTTCATCTGATTTTATTAGTTTTTGTATGTGTGTGTGTGCGAGTGTGTGTGCGTGTGTGTAACTTACTACAAAATCCTGGAATTGACATTTTACTATACAAACAAAATATAACTTTATCTTTTACAAGATAATTGTCTCAAATATTTTTCTAAATACAATGAGAACTATAAAAGATAGTTTATAATTTTTGCTTCAAGGGGCAAATTTTGTCATTTTTTCTGCTTTATACAACTTTCTTCAGCTGTTACTACACATAGTCCTTTGGATCATTTCCTTTAGCTTGTCTTTTTTTTTTTTAGGCTATAGAATTCTGGATGTCAATTTTTTCTTTGAGTGAAAAAAAAATGTGATTTTTTTTCTGCTTTGATGTTTTTGGTTCAAAAAATCAGCTATTATTTAAATTGTTTATTTTTTTCTTAAGCGAGGTATTCTGTCTGTCTTACTGATTTAAAGATTTTTTTCTCTGTTGAACATTCAGATTTTAGTCAATCTTATATGGATTTCCTTTTTTAAAGTATACTAGCTTTCTTGCCTCTTTAGATTTATATATTTTGCTTAGTTTGGTGTTGTTTCCAAAAATTATTTTCATCCACACCCTTTTCTGATGTCTCTGGGACTCTAGTAAATCCTAGATCTTTGATATAGATCTTTCCCCTGCAGCTCTACTCACTTTGTCTGTTCACTTGCTTAATTTTGTTATTGTCAAGTGCTTGATTTCTATTGTTTTATCTTCAATTACACCAATATTTTTATTTTTCTAACCATTCTATCCTTACTGCGTTTACATTTATTATGGCTAATGGAGTTTTCAGTTCTAAATTTTTCATTTGCTTATTCTTTATAACTGCATTTGCTTTGCTAAGATACTTCTGTTTTTCCATTTGCTTTAGTTAGTAATATTTTAGGGTTCATTGAACATTTTGTTATAGTAATAATTTAAAGACAACCCATGCAAATGAGATCCATGTTACTTATGTCTTTATGATGGGCTGGAACACATTCATTCTAAAGCTCACCAGGGCAAAAACAGTTCACATCAAATTGTTTTAAATATATCCCAAGTAAGCATTTGTAATCTGACAGCTTTTCATCTCCCTGTGAAAGTGCCCTGACTTCCTTGGCTACTGCTCTGGAAGGGAAACAGAGGGTCCTAAGTAAGTGAAAAGTGAAGCCTAAGTCCCCTACTTAAGTTGAGTGGACACATTAAAGGTATGTCTTCCTTAATGTTCAGTAGGTTTAGAGTTTGAAATCTCAATATATTTCTGTTTAGAAGAAAGAATTTGAGACAGTCATGGTTGCTTTAGATGCCAATTAGTCTTAACTGTCAACTTGAATGGACTGAGAGATTCCTAGAGAAGTGATTGGAACACAGGAAGCCATTACTCATCAGTGAATGAATCTACTGAGGTCCACAGCTGACTGTGCTGTTAGCAAGTAGGCCCAGTTTGGAGGAGCTAGGTCAATGGTGCTTTTCTCCACACTCTGTTTCCATGCTGACATGAAGGGAGCAGCTTTGTTCTACCACACTCTTCTATAGTGATATTCCTAGCTTGGAGCTGGTGAATGGTATGTGCATTGAAACCACTGAAACCATATGCCAAAATAAAACTCTCATCCTTTAAATTACATATCATCTCATCCTTTAAGTTACAGATGAGGAGCGAATCCTCCTAGCAATGGAAAATCTGACCAATGCACCTTATTACTGCTAACCTTGTAAGAATCATTTGAGACCATGAATGTGGCTTTGTTACTGCTGACCAGCCTTTCTACCAGGCCTTTTTGATAGTGAAAGGGTGGGGATATGTTATACCTTAAATATAAGCATCCCCAAGAATCTCTTGTTCTCAGAGGGGGGCCTTTAAATGGTGATAAGATCATTGGAGCATACCTAAATGTACTGCTAGGGGATGGGTCCCAGTTGGATGTGGTGAGTACTGGGATGATCTGGAAGGACCTAGTTTTGTTCCTGGTGCCTACTTTATCTTTGCTTCACAGCCACCATGGATCAGATCTTTCTTCCTTGCTATTCCTGCCCTCAGACCAGCCAAGTATAGAATAAACTCTCTAAAACCATAAGCCAAATAAATCTCTCCTCCTCCATGTTGTTGGTATGAGGTATTGTATTCCATCCATAAGGAAGTAATTAACACAGGGTGGGATGCTGTGACTCTCTAAGGGGCTTTCTCTGATACCAACTTTGTGGATGAATTGGGGTACCTTGTTATGACCTGGTGAGTATGGAAGCCTTGAGCACATTCTCCAACTTCACTGGTGTGACCGAAGGGGGAACCATTATGTGGTTTGTTTGTTTGTTTGTTTGTTTGTTTGTTTCCTGTGGAATCTCACTGGAATAGAGTGTTTATTGTCTGAAGAATTTTTTTCTTACTACCATAGATTTGGGACATTGTTGTTTTGAGCATTGTCAGGTCTTTAATACAAGTCTAGGATGTGTGAATGAACATACCACTGTGCCATTTCATCAAATCTGAGGTTCCTAAGCTATGTTCCTTATTTTCTTCACTTTTTGGATCATTAGTATAATTCTTTTTGTTATTGGATTTAGGATTTTTTTAGTATGTATTAATAGGGATATAGAAAAAGGTATTTGTTTTCATTTCTTCTTCTTTCTAGAATTCAAAGAGTTTGTTTTCTCTTACATAAAAGACATTAATGTAGAGACACTAATGTTTTGAATCTTGCAAACCATTCCACATCCCTGATGTTGCCAGGCATTTCTATTATAATTATTTTCCTCTCCTGTATATTTATATTAACTAGGTATATTAGCCTATGAAATTCCTGCAGGAGTACACTTTGCTTAATTCTCTTTTATGTTCTCCAGTGACTTGAATAAATTGAACATAGCTGTCATTTTTTATTGAATCAATGAAATAAATTAATGTGAGTTGCATTCCCTCAAGATTATTGTAAGTCTCAGGTTTCACCTTTTTCAGAAACTATTCAATAAAATAGTTCTGAAATAATGACCTAGCCTGAAATAATGACCTACAAAATATTTCCATCCTGTCCTTTATGTCTAACATTGATCACATTCTTATCATTTTATTTGTCTTCCCAACCATACAATGAAGACCATACATCTGACTTTCTATGAATATTCTGGTGAAGACCATTGGTCATAGATTATAAATTGTATAACATAAGGGTTATGGTGGTTTTGAGCTATAATTTATAGCTAATTCCAGAATTAGCATGGTTCTCAAGTACATAATTTGTTGAACTATAACATGTAATCATTTGTTGTAGGCTTTAAGCAACATGATAAATCTCTTGAATTTATTCCTCTTATCTTAACTGCAATTATTTGTTCTTTATGATACATTATATCCTTGAACAGTGCTGCAAGCATAGATGTTATGTGTTTTCACTACAAAAAGAGAAGCTATGAAAGGAAAATGACTTCCTATTTATCTAGATTTTACAATTTCAGAATGTAGAAGCATTTCAAAATGCCATGCTTTATACTATAAATACATACAATTTTACTAATTTTCAGTGAAGGAAATAAGATAATTTTTAAATAAATGATGAACTATTTTTTTCTTGGTACCAGGGATTGAACTCACAACCTAGCACTAATAGATGAACTTTTAAAACTGATAAAAAAAGAACAGGAGATCAGCAAGCTGTGAATCAGTTGCATGCTTTACATGAAAATAACTATCAAATTTGTCTTGTCAAAAATGTCAAGTTTGTGTCTTTGAATTTCAGCATTTGTGAATCACATACATCTTTCCAATTATATTAATATAACTTTGCTTCAAGAACTGTCTTTTCATTAACCATTTAGAAACTGATGAATGTGTTTGTTAGTTGTCTATACTGGTCCTTTATTCCCAAATTCCTTAAACATGTTTAGTGTGCATTCATAATAAACTATTAGAAAGCAAGAAATAGAAGGGCAGATAGTTTTTCATTTCCCTGTCAGTAATTTGTACCCAAAAGGTCTGCTGAGGACCAGTCCAGACTTCTAGTCCTGTCAATGGCCAAAACTGTTATTTCCTTAGTAACTCAATCACCTGGTGTTATTCCCTTAACACTCAATAACCTTAACTCAACAACCCTTTATAAATATTGCCTTTGTACTTTATCTCCAAATCTAACATTCATATAGAAGGCCCCCAAAGCTACATCAATGAAACCCGCTGTACACTTCACTATTTAATTTATAGTTAGATAATTTTAACCTCCTTCACATGCCAATTCACTAAGTGTTGCTGAGCAGGAGGCAGATGAAAATATCAGACAAATATTTCCTTACACAGAGCTTCAAGGAGACTTACTGAATGACAAAACATTACTGAAGGGGAGGAAAAAGATCCCTTTGAAATCACTATGTTACAAAAATAGAGACAGATTCTGTTCCCCTAACATACACCACTGATGGTCATTCTATTATGTGAAATTGAGGTGAGGTCTCAGTATTTGACATCTGCCCTGGAGGTTATATTTTGAAAGCTTATTTAAACTCATATGGTGGGTGAAATAGAGATGTTTTGATATGCCATAGTCTTTATAAAGGAGATATCCTACAGGTTTCCTTAAAGTTGGAACATAATGAATCATGTATAACAAAATAAAGATGGCATTTTGCAGAGAATGATTTATACATATATAACATGCTATATTAAATTTTGAAAAATATCATACAAAAAAGGAGAAAGAATTTTTCTGAAGTCTGTGTTTTATGAGCACTGATTTGTAAAATAATTAATGAAAATCGTTGGCATTTTGGCAATCAAAAACTATGACTATCACTTACATTATATAATTTTAAAATGCAATCAAGCAGTACCAACTTTTTCTGAGCCAAACATGTCATGTTGTTATCTTTTATTCCTTTTGGGGATTATAACTATCTCTAGTTATCAATATTTACTACTGACAGGCCCCACTGATTCTAAAAATGTTATGTCATTTACATTAAAATACTGCTTTTTCTGCTGATAGCTGACCTTCAGAACATTAGTTATGCTTATCCATAAATAGCAGACAGAACACACAGGTTGCTTTTAAATACATTAATTTTGTAGTTACCCATTTGATATTGCAGCACACAGGAAGTCAGAAACAATCAAGTGCTCACATTATTCAGCATTCTATATTGGATTTGGGTCTATAGAGTGTTATTGGCTCCTCTAGCACATGAATTCTATTTTACTCATTCACCAGATCTCTCAATGGATTCAGTACCAGATAGAGTTGGTACTTAGTGAAAATAATATGGTTTAACCAAATAATCATCCATGGCTTTCTGAACCTGGGGCATGGATACAAGTGGCCATCTGTAGAATTAAAGAGATGAGATATAATGAAACAATTTTTTCTTCACTCTGTTGAGAATGCCTTATTTCTACGTTCTCTTCTTTGACTCTGGAGAAAGTTCTTTGCCTTATTTGGTGAATCATCAGAGTGATCAAAAATCCCAGTATCATTTCATATTCTTGAGTATTATTTTTTGAGATTTAGAAAATTACGTATTGGTTTGGTAAAGGATAATGTGTTTGAAAACTAGTGCCAGGAAAAAAGTGTGTGTGTATATGTATATATATATATATATATATATATATATATATAGAGAGAGAGAGAGAGAGAGAGAGAGAGAGAGAGACACAGACAGACAGACAGACAGAGAAGCCACCACGAAGTTAATGTGTTCATGTTGTTCTTTATTTAATCAGCAGACCGAGCACACTGTAGTAACTTCAAAACAAATAGTGAGTATAAAACACAAAATACATGTTTAGAAATTTTTTATCAGTCATCAAATATTTGGAAACAATGTGATTTTCTCCCCAGATATCTCTCATTCTTCCATGTTGAACAATAAGCTCCTTTATACTATATGACAAATTTTATTTTTCGGTCTCATGGGCTTTTAGTTATCTAACAACCATTGTTTCTAAGTCAGTTTTGTCTAGATCTCCACTTATTTGGTGAATGTATCCAGAGGCCCAGAGGCCTTAGGGAAGTTTTGGGTAGTTGGATTCTGTGGGAGTTTCTTAGGTCACAGAGAGTATGGGACCCTTCAAAGAGGACATCAGTCCTGGCATCTTTCTTCATTTTGTTTCTTCCTGGTTTATACAGTCAGAGGTTTGCTGTAATTTACCATCCTCTGAGATGGAGTACTCTCATCTAAGGCCTAAAGACCTCTGGACCTTGCACTTCAAACCCTCAGAAACATGAGTCAGAGTAATCATTTCATTTTTATCAATTAGTTGCCTTAGTTACAGAATGCTGATAATACAAACTCCAAATGACTGGATTACCGTAACTCTAAAGAAAAAAAAAAAAAAACCTTTGTTGTAGTCAGATCTCTAAAATTCAGGGATAATACAGGAAGACCACTATTCACAATGGACTTTCACACTCAATTTGGAAATAGTGTTTGAAAACTGAAATGTGTCACATATTGCCTAAAACATTGTTTATCTATAACCCCTGCAAAACAGCCTTGAAGCTTTCAAATTGAACTTAGAAATGACCAACTCTGTGAGCATCCAAAATAAATCCTACATAAAAGCGAATTCTTGCCACAACAAAGACTTTTTCTCAAGAAAATTGAAAACAGTCTGATATAACAATACCTGTTCAATAAGAGTCTTTCTTACCAAAATTTCTAGTATTCATACTACTTGTTTTTCATAAACTGGATGTCCAAATTGAATGGAAATGAGAACAAGCCTGTCTCTCACATGGAAGAGCCAGTTCATTTGTCTGATACTAACCATTGTTGAGGTATAGGTGCTTACGCCCTCAAATATTGAACTACAAACTGATTTTGGTACACCACTTATTTCTAATATAATCATTGTACATATTTCAGTAGCTATATAGTAGAGAACAAGATTTTTAAGGGGAGTTTTTGAGAGATTCTGACATACATTTTCAAATACAACCACTCCATCAAAGTCTATTTTTCTTTTTTTTTGCCAAAGTTCTTAAAAATCAAGAGCTGAAATTTCTGTCCAATGTCCAGCATTCAAGTTTTGGCTCCTCCTCTCTACACCAGCATTCAGGCTGGACTCCAGCTGCATATTACAGATAAAGACTTAAACTTCAATAACAGTGCCTCATTTAGACTTCTACACAGAGTATTCACTTACAAGAATTTATATAAGGAAAGCATTGAATTCTCCACTGAGTCCTTCTGCATTATGAGTTTCATATGAAGCCATCTTTCTAGATGATTAGTTAATTGCTTTAACTTCTGTTTTGAAAAACAGAAGGACAATAGGATTGTTTATGATATATATACCTATTTGTTATTTGCAAAATCTAAGATATTTTATTTAATTCACTGTCTAAATTCAGTCTGATCTTTTTGTGTGGTGGCAATAAATTTTTCAATTCTTCGTATCAGAAACAATGAATTTTAGTTTTTTCTTATTCTTTTTACTATCAAAATGCTATCTGAGGATTGGAGGGTTTTAGAGAGCTCAGAAAAGCAAAGGAAACATTGGAGGAAGAAGCTGTATGATCACACTGCACAAGATAATACTGCCAACATTATACTTTTAGTGTATACATTTAGTTTGCATTCAGCACACTGAGAGTAAATTATATTTGCCCTGCTTCTCCTAACATTTTACTATTTAACATTAAGTTTTACTATTTAAAATTATATTTTAGCATCTTCATAGTCATTGAAAATTCTTTATAAGCATCTTTTTTTGACTCTTTTCTTCCTAAAAGAACTGTTTTAATGTTCTGATATTTTGAATAAATATTGCTCCACATGAATTATAACTTCTTTCCTATAATTGATGTTAAATAAAATACCTATAGGTGTTTTCCTATCTTAAAATCACACAATTAAAATGCAAATGTAGCAAAAATATAAAATGTTTAGAATATACATTAGCTTTATATTTTATTAATATGAAAAAAGTAAAGTTTAAGGAAATAAGCTGTAATTCAGGAGGTTTTCACTTCTCTTCTGTAGTCCCAAACTCATTCAAAGTGTCGCTCAAAGGTATCAGGTAAAATAACTTAGTTTTACTCTGGTGAGTTCTCAGTAGAAAGACTGAAAAATCAAGAACTCTCTGAAAAAGTAATAGAGCTATTTTGGTTGTGAAATGATTTCTATTCCAGCCTAGTACTTTATTTTGTGCATTTTACCAGGGCATTATTAGGCATTGAATAGTCTACTTGACTCGGTCTGGCTCATTCATCCTAATGGAATGGCATTTCCATGAAGAAACATTCATTTCTCAACAATTTCTACTCAAAACAAAGGCATGACTAGGATCCGGCTTCCAGAGGTTTGTGGCTTTTCATAGACAGGGTCTATTGTATACTTCTTGGTCTAGAATTCTCTGACATTGGAACAAGGATCATGAGAAATGAACGGACATTAACTACTGAGAATCTGCTATCATTATTATGCCAGAGACTTGCACTTGTGCTCTTTCTTTTGTGCACAGAGTTCTTGCTTGTAAAAAAAACTCCGGTGCCTTTTCTTTAGTTAGCTAAGAGGCTTAGCAGAGCCTAAATGCTCCTGAAATACAATGGAGCAGGGAAAGGAGGGCGAAAGCAAGACCAGGTGCTAACTAGTAAGAGTGGGAAGTGTGTGAAGATCCTGGAAGGAAGGGGAAGGTAATCTCCAAAGGAACTTCAGAATAAATGAATCATGGCAGGTTTGCTGGGAAACACAAAAGAATAACAGGAACAGACTCTAGATATCCCACAGGTTGTTTCTGTCCTCCTCCTCCCCATAAGCCTTGACTGAGAATGGACAAAGAGATTCAACACCATAAAAATGCACATCATAGGGTAATAATTTCAGTGAGTTTCCCAAAAAATCTTTTGCAGCTCTCCTGCTCCACCACTAAACAGGCAACATTATGACTGCACAGTACATGGACTGCTACCCAAAGAAGACAGAGCAATAAGAGATGGTAGACATTTCATTCCTGTTACAATGGACTGACCAAGAGCTCTTGCAAAGGGTGACTGCTTTCTCTTTAACAAATGCATTTGTTTTCCTTTGTTTGAAATAATGTAAGTAGCACTGAAAATGTGACTCAAGGGAATTGCAGACTCAACTTCTCAATAATCATACCATCATTTTATTCCATGGAAAACAGATAATGCCATTTAAAACCATCCATTATGTACAGAAAAAAACAAAAACCTCAGAGGTCAACCTTATGGTGGAGGAAGATGCTCCTTGAAATTGAATAAGATACTGATTCCAAGCGCTGCTCTCTTTTTAACATGTTTACAAGGAACTGTGTTTTAAGCACTCAGTATGTCAGTTTTAAAATGAATAAAAAGGTGTGGTACACATCTATCATCCTAGCATTTGGGAGGCAGGAGGATCATCAGAAGTTAGAGCCAGCCTGATTTATAAAGACAGTTCAACTTCAGCCTAAACTACATAGTGAGACCCTGTCTCAAGAATAACAGCAGGATCGGGGATGTAGCTCAGTGACAAAGACCCTGTCTGGCAAGTGCAAGGTCATGAGTTCAGTACCTGGTATCAAACAACAATAACAATAATAATGGTATTATTAGAGCTTCAGAGTAAGGCATTTGCCTAGTGTACCTCAGACTCTGACTTAATCTAATAACATAATATATACATAATATAAATCATGTACTTTTGGCAAAACGTGAAAAGAATAAGATTATACTTTTAAAGTTATGATCGATACACAATATTGATATGATAAAGAGCACATATTCAATTGTGCAGCTCAACAAATATATTTACATCAAAAACATCTGCATGATGAATCTCTAAGTCAAAAAAGATACTCCAAAAGTGTTGTATCTAATTTCTTCCTATTCCAAGCAAAAATGTCCTCTTAAACTCTCACAGAATAAACCAACCATTACTATAATTGAAGCTTCTAGAAGTGGAATCACAAAATGTGATGTGCATTTTACTGAGCTTCTTTTCATGAAATGATATTTGTCAAATTTCTCCAGTATCACTGAAATTGTGAAGGTTTTTATTAAGAAACTGTGTGTGTGTGTGTGTGAGAGAGAGAGAGAGAGAGAGAGAGAGAGAGAGAGAGAGAGAGAGAGAGAAATGGCCAGTGCAATGCTTGATATAGAAAAAAAATTGAGTTTTGTATATTGCTGTTGTTCTAGGTATTAAGTTGTAACAAGTAATAACTTTTTTAAATGATAAAAGAACCATAACGAGTAAATTTTAAAGATTTCTGCACAATTAAAGACAGCCTTGCCATTATAATTTCTAATAACTGTTGGAAAAGTCATCTCTAGGAATAAAGTTTTTGTTTAGGGAGGTTTTTTGTGTTTTTTTTTAAGGCTGATTACAGTTTTCTTCTCACATAGGTCAATGCAAATGGTTCAGATTTGATAGCTAAGGATGGATTCAGCTTACACTACAGGAATCCTGACATTTAAAGACACAGTAGATATTCATCACAATTGTCACTTACCATTAACTTACGTTTCTTTCATGCATCTGTTCAGAAAATAATTAGGATTTTATGCTGCAGTAAATACGCTTGTTCATCTATTAGTGCAAAGCAAAAGATTAATTGCATTACAATTGGAATCAGGATCACTACACTCCCAGCCATGAGGCTGACAGTGACAGCTGGGCTGCCCACAGTACTTTGCTCTGATAAGTTTCAAAAACAAGTATAGATGGGAAAATAATTAAATCAGTGACAAGGCAGCACCAGCCTTATTTTCCCTCTTCTTGTGTTCAGTTTACAATCACCAAAGACTTTCCCTGCAAACAAGGAAAAGATTTGCTTACCTGTCCCACCAACGAGCTCATTAAACATTAGCAATGGGCTGAATTCCTACTAAGGCCACTTTTCTTTAGCATCTATCATTTATCTCAGCAAGCTACAGAAGCGAGCAGAGTTGATCCAATCTCTTTACCTATTGTCTACTGAAAACCCCACAGATAGGGTCCCTAGTCATGTGAACAGTGCAAACTGTCATGTGTCTGTGCTGCATGACTAAGCCTGACACTTTGTTTAATGTTCTTTCATCACCATCTTGAAATATTCAAGTGGTTTTTGTTTTGTTTTGTTTTCTAAAAAGCGGCCCCATGCTTTGATCTTCTAACAGGTTTCATTAATTATGAATCCTGTCCTACAAATAAAGAGTAGTAATATCTCACTTTCCATCTGTCTCTGTGTTGCTCTCCATCTGCTCTCTTTATATGTAAGCATATGTAGTAATATAGCTATAGACATCTGTCTATAGCTATGTGGTTAGTTAGATAGATAGATAGATAGATAGATAGATAGATAGATAGATAGATAGATATATAGATAGATAGATAGATCAGTGTCCAGTATAGGTTAATTAATTCACCCACATTCACACTGCTGCATCTTTACAACAGAAAATAAAAAAAATAGAAGACAAACTTCAAGTTTTCTTTCTTATTTTATTCTTATTTTTTTCTTTGATTTTCCCTGGTTAATCAAAAAATATTCATCATCGAGCCTGAACAGAGTATCTATGGCAGGGAGGGTGCTAAGAAGGAAGAAATATTTTGTACTTTTATACCAGTTCTCTTCTGATTACAGACTTCTCTGTGGTATAAGACACACTGACCATTTTTTTTTTAACACCAATCAGAGTAACCAATGTTTTTAACCTTGGGTAAGAATTTATATCACTCAAGAAAACATTCGTACAATGATTTCTGTAATGATCTAGTCTACAACTAACACTATTACTCTGCCTGGGGTTGAAAGTCATGAATACAGAACTATTCAATCACAAACTTCATTTTTTGATGCCTAATCAATAAAGCAGTAAAAGAAAACTCTGCTTAGCTCTCACATTCCTGCAGTCTGAAGAGAGAGATGGTCATGCTTGTAACCAAAATGCATGTATGGAAAATCATCTTTGATGAATCATTTATCATGCCACAACAGTGACTACTTTAGCATCTCCTGAGTACCTGATCCATTAAAAAATTGGCTGAGGAGTTAGTGTATATGCTACTCAGCTAAGAACTGATCATTTTTAATCTTCATGTTTTTAAAGGGCCTTGAATTTGTTAAACATGTTTAATCAAAATGTTTAGAATGGGAATAGTGCATGCACCTCAAATACTCACTCTGTGGCAGGCTGAAGCAGGAGGATCTTTTGAGCCCAGAGTGTAGTAGCCAGCTTGGATAACACAGCAAGACTCTATCTTAGAAAATATTTGTTTTCTTCTTCAAGTTGAAGAACAGAAGAGAGGGTTTTGTTACTGATAGGAGTAGAGAGCCTCAAAAATACATCAAGTACTAGAACAGGAAAAGGCAGTTTGTTTAAGGGAAAGGGAAATACAAATTAACTGCTAGAGACATGGGTATGTTTTAACCTTCACTGTAGCTGCTGAATAATTAGGGCACAAAGGCCTTCAAAAAGGTAGTAAGTTTTATTCCTGTGGCTTCCCAAACCTGCTTGAGTAATTTTCTTTTTGCTCCTGCAATTATGGGGTTTTCACTCACTCAATAGCTGACTTTGTGGCATGTACATGTGCTAGGGAAAATGAGCTTCTAGGATTCCCCTCTGGAGTATTTCAGAGCAATGATCGTAAATCCTCACTAAAGGGAGACTGGTTCTCAGATGATGCATTTTTGGGGTAGGACACAGAAGAAAAGGTGAAGGAAAGTAGGCAGATATATAAGCAGTGGTTTTGTAAAACCAGATTATAGCACCAGGCAGTGCAATAGTGTGATATGGTGGCATACAATACATTATGAAGACCCGTGTTGTTAATTACCTTATGTTGATTAACCAAGTAGTAAGAGCTCTAGCCTGGGATTATGTTAAGGGTTTAAGGAATTTTAGGCAGGCTATGACAAATGGTCATCCTTGGAAATAGGGAGTATTAGGAATGACAGATTTATTATAATTATTAAGTTATTGCACTACTGCATTATTTTTTATTCAAATTCAAAATAATTTTTATTCTGGAGTTAAATGTTGATTGAAAAATTTTTCAGAAGTCCAGCAAAGTCAACAAAATACATAAAATTTCGTGAAACAGAAGTAGCCATGAAAAACTGCTTCACGTTTTTATTTTGAATGAATTTTAGAGTTCGAGATACATTGTAAAAATAATGCAGAGACTTTCCCTCGAATGACTTCCCCTAAACAGCATTTTGCATGACCATAGTACAAGAGATGAAAATCAATACTCTGTGTTAACAATAATTTCTGAAATAATCACCTCCAAATGACCAACACTTGAGTTATACTGGGCAGCTTCATTAATTTTCATTTCTGCTTCCAACTTCGGAATCACCAGAGAAAACTAAATATTTACCCCCGAGTAATCATAGAAATACACCAGTTCTAGTTAACCTGTCCAGAGCCCCTGCATGCCCACACCTACAAATCAAGGAATACCTAAACTCTTCTCATGTTTTTTCACTATATCACTAACTCTTCCCCTCCCTTTCTTAGGACATTCTGACAAAATGCAAATAACAGTGACTGATTCTATGCTACAGCAAGTGAGCTCTAAATAGTCTTTACTTTTCTTATTTGACTGTTCTTCTTTTACCTCCATTCAGCTTTCTGCATTTGGGAATGTGCCTTCAATCTTCTATGTTAATGATAACAGATTATTTAGGGTTTCATGTGTATATATAGTGTATGGGGTGTCATAGAAGACCACCATGTCACTCTCCCCCAGACCCAAGTGTGATGTGCTTTCTTGAAAGCGGTGCAGGTTGTATGGCGGTGACTTCTCTCAACTGGAATTCAGTTTAATTAGTGAGTCAGTGGATTTCAGTTTAATTAGTGAGAAGTTGTATTTATGTCTTCATGAAAGCAGGTGGCTGATGATGAACTGGCATTGTTTGTCATCAATGGCCATGGATGAGCTCAGATAGACGAGCTGTCATACCACAGGGCTAAGATCTGGGATAACATCTCCACGAGGCTGGCATAACTACAGAGGATAATTCCCTTTCAGAATTTGCTGCAAAGCAGGATACTCATTAACTGTAACCTAAATCTGGCAGTCCTGCCCCTTTCACAAGAATGCTTTGTCCTCTGTGTTATAAACTTTGCCCACTTCGCTGCTTGCAATACCCTCCCCATTTTCCTCAGTGAATAATAGATGACTCATGGCATTTTGTTCCTCCACAAACAACTGGTCAACCCCAATCTCTGCTCCACCTGTTTTGTCTCTTGCTCTTTCTTTCTGCCATGTGCTGTTACACAAGGCAAGAGATTATCGAGTTCACTGCAGGGGATTCCAATAGAATGAGATAAGATTTTCTTGATGTTTCATTGAGTCTAGATGACAATACAGATTTTTGCATAGAACCATTAGTGATTCGCACTCTTAGGATACAGTCCTAAGCTCTCCTTTATTTTTATCACTGTTTTGCCTTCCCCATTACTCTAACTTTTAAGAAGATTCTTGAATTTATGTAGATTTTCTTGCCCAGACTCATCAGCTGAGGCTCACATATTATGTTCTACCTCATCCTGACTTTTATAAGGTATCATGAGCATAATATAAGCTCCAGAAACCTAGAGTTCTTCCACTGTTACCACTGTTAATGAATGGCATCACCATTCACCTAGCTAAGCAAAATAGACACCAGAAACCTTCTCGGTCTCCTCCTTCTCCTTCTCCTTCTCCTTCTCCTTCTCCTTCTCCTTCTCCTTCTCCTTCTCCTTCTCCTTCTCCTTCTCCTTCTCCTTCTCCTTCTCCTTCTCCTCTCCTTTCTCCTTCCCCTTCTTCTTTTGCTACTCCTCTTTTTCCTTCTTCTCCTCCTCCTTCCTCTTTCTTCTTCTTCACATCTCCTCTGCTACTCTGCCAATTTTATCTTCTAAATGCAATCATATCCTGGTAATTCAAAATCACTTCTCTGCTTTCCCATTTCTTTCATCTTATTTGGAGAGTTTCTTATCTTTTACTGTCTTCTACTATAGCATCTGGGTTAGTTTTTAAGGCTGCTACAAGCTACCAAAAACTGGGTTAGTAAAAAACATAAAACTTTGTCTCACTGTTGTGGGGGTGCTAGTAGTGGGAGATCGAGATGCTGCAGGGAGATCCTTTCTTTCTCTAAGGTCTGCATGGGAGAACCCCATCTTATCCTTTCTGTCTTATAATGCCCGCTCACAGACTTTGGTGTTCTTTGACTTATGTTCTTTGAGTTATGTATACATAACTTCAGTCACATCACTGTTTTGCCTGTGTTTTCAAATTATCTTCTTCCTATGCATATCTGTTTCTGGGTCTCCTCTTCTATATGAGCAGCAGGCATATGGGGTCAGCACTCATACTACAGTCTTCTTCATGAGTAATCTACCCTTATGAGAAATCTATTTCCAGGTCAGATCACATTATTAAGGAATATTCTGAAAGAGCTTCAATGTACATTTTTGGAGGTAACACAGTTGAATCCATTATAAGATATGAAATCCCTGGATTCTGCTTGTTCAAATGTCCACATCACTGAGGTCAGAGTCAACTTTTTGAAACTTAATAATGTTAGTTCATTTTCTTGCTTAAAAAACTTTCAGGGTATCTATTTTTTCTTTTTCTTTTATTGTTATTTAAAGAGAAAAAAGCAAAACACAAAAAAGGGTAGAAATAATATATAATTTCAAAAAAATAAACACTAAGAAATCACTAGTTGATAGATTACATACTATCATCTTAGAAATAGTTGCTCCAGTTACAAATTAAAGCATACAAAGTGGACATTAAAACAGTGAGACTGCAAACAGTTCTGTTCAACAATCCAAAAAAAAAAAAAAACTTAGTAATATGGTCATCTATCTGACACACTCAAACATACATGCAGTTATATCCTTTAGAGCACTTTCCTTTCCTCTCTTTGTTAAAATAACAATTACACATTTTGGGTTTTATTACTCCTACATTTCTTATTACTTTTTACACTAGAGATACAATGTGATATTTATAAATCTGATTTTTATTTATTTCACTAATGAGGATAGTCTCAAGTTGTCTCCATTTACCTATGAAGGCCTCAAGATCATCCTTTTTTATAGTTGAGTAATATTCCATTGTATAAAAACCCCACATTTTTTCATCCACTCTGCAGTTGATGGGCATCTTAGTTGTTTGCAAGGTTTAGCTATTACAAATTGTGCTGCTATGAACATAGATGCACATGTATCACTGTGATATGACCTTTTCAGTTTTCCTGGGAAAATACTCAGGAGGGGAATAGCTAGATTGAAGGGAACTTCCAATCCTAGTCTTGTGAGAATTCTCCATACTGCTTTCCATGGTGGTTGCACCAGTCTGCACTCCCACCAACAGTGGAGCAGTGTTCCTTTTTCCCTGCAGCCTCACCAACATTTGTTATCAGTTGATTTTTTGATGACAGCTATTTTTTCTGGAATGAGATGAAATCTCAATGTTGTTTTAATTTGCATCTCACAAATGACCAGTGATGGTGAACATTTCTTCATGTATTTATTTGCACTTGTATATCTTCATCTGAGAACAGTGTGTTCATTTCAGATGCCCATTTTTGGAGAGGGTCTTTTAATTTGGGGGGCTTGATGTTTTTCATTTCTTTATATGTGCTGGATATTAGTCCTTTGTCAGAGGGGTTGATGGCAAAAATTCTTTTCCATCCTGTGGGTTCTCTTTACACTTTGTTGGTGATTTATTTTGAAGTGCAGAGACTTTTCAATAATATGAGATCAAAGTTGTTTATTCCTTGAAGTGTTTCCTGTGCAGTTTGTATTTTGTTCATGAATTTGCTGCCTACCCCTCTGTCTCCAAGACTTCTGCCTACCTTGTCTTCCAGTAGATTTAGTGTTTCTGCTTTAATATTTAGGTCTTTGATCCATTTAGACTTTAGTTTTCTCCATGATTACAGGCATGGGTCTAGTTTCAATCTTTGGCATGTGGAGAGCCAGTTTTTCCAATACCATTTATTAAAGAGGCTATCCTTCTACCAGTGAACACGTTTGGCCCCTTTTTCAAATATCAGGTGGCTGAGTATCTTTGTAGTTGTGCTTGCATCTTCTAATCTTTTCCATTGATCCTCAGGTCTATTTCTTTGCAGTATTATTCTGATTTTATCACTGAGGCTTTGTAATATAGTTTCAAGTCAGGAATTGAGATGCCTCCTGCCTTGCTTGTGTTGCCCAGAATTGCCTTTGCTATTCTAGGTTTCTTCTGTTTCCAAATGAATTTTAGGAGTGTTTTCTCTAGATCTGTGACATATGTCAATGTTATTTTAATTGGGATTGCATTAAATCTATATAACAGTTTTGGGGGCATGGCCATTTTCACAATATTGGTTCTTCCTAGCCAAGAGCAAGGAATATCCTTCCATTTTCTAATATCCTCTTCAATCTCATTTGTTAGCATAGTATAATAATCAGCATATAGTTCTTTTACATTGTTAGGTTGATTCGTAAGTATTTCATTTTTTTAGATGTTATTTTGAAGGGCAATATTTCCATAATTTCTCTCTCAGTGAGTTTTTTGTTTGTGTTCAGGAATGCTATTGATTTTTGAGCATTGACTTTGTATCCAGCTACACTGCTGAAATTGCTTATTACCTCTAGTAATCTAGTAGCTAATTGAATTTTTTGATTCCTCTATATAGAGTATCATGTCATCTGCAAATAGTGATAATTTGACTTCTTCCTTTCCTATCTTTAATCCTTTTATATCACTCTCTTGTCTGATTGCTCTGGCTAGTATTTCCAGAACTATATTGAACAGGAGTGGTGCTAGAGGACATCCTTGTCTTGTTCCTGATTTTAAAGTGAAAGCTTTCAGTTTTTCTCCATTTAGTATAATGTTGGCTATTCATTTTTCATAGATGGCCTTTATAAGTTTGAGGTAGACACCATGTATTCTGAGTTTCTGAAGGTATTTGACTTTGTGGAAAGCTTTTTCTGCATCTATTGAGATGCCCATGTGGTTTTTGTTTTTGTTTCTGTGTTGTACAACATTTATTGATTTGCATATGTTAAACCATCCCTTCATTCCTGGAATGAATCCCATTTTGTCATGATGTATAATTTTGATGATCTTCTGCATTCTATTCTATTCTATTCTACTGATAATCTTTGCATCAATGTTCATTAGTGAGATTGGCCTATAGTTCTTTTTGGTTGGGTCTTTCTCTGGTTTCGGTATGAAACTAATACTTGCCTCCAGGAATGATTAAGGGAGGACTGCTTCCTTTTCAATTTCATTGAAGATTTTAAGGAGTATTGGCATCAAATCTTTTCTAAATTTCTTGTAGAATTCAGCCATGAATTCATCAGGACCTGGGCTTTTCTTTGTTGGTAAGTTCTTAATTACATTTTAAATTTCAATAGCTGATATTGGGTTATTCAAAATTTCTATATCTTCTTGGTTGAGCTTTGGAGTTCATATGTTTCTAGAAACCTGTCCATTTCCTCTGTGTTTTCTACTCTATGTGAGTAGAGATTTTCAAAGTAGGTATTCATGATCTTTTGAATTTCCATGGGATCTATAGTAATATCCCCCTTTTCAGTTCTTATTGCTTGAATTTGGGTTTTCTTCTCTCTTTCTCTTGATAAGGTTAGCTAGGGGATTTCAATTTTGTTTATTCTCTCAAAAAACCAGATTTTTGATTCAATAATTCTTTGTTTTTTTTTTTTTTTAGTTTCAATTGCATTGATTTCTGCTCTTATGTTTACAATTTTGTCTCTTCTATGAGCTTTGGGTTTAACTTGGTCTTCTTTTTCTAGAAGCTTGAGATGAAGCATTAGTTTGTTTATTTGTGCTTGTTCTGCTTTCTTGATATAACATTTTATTGCTATATATTTCCCTCTTAAGACTGCTTTCATTGCATCCACAGATTACAGTATGTTGTTTCTGCATTTTCATTTAATTGTAGTTATTTCTTTATTTCTTCTTTAATTTCATCTGGAGCCCACTGGTTGTTCAGAAGGTTGTTATTTAATTTCCATGTATTTATGCAGGTTTTGCAATTTCTTTTGCCATTGATTTCCAATTTCAGTGTGCTGTGGTCAGATATTATGCATGGTATAATTTCAATAACTTTGCATTTAATTAAGAATGTTTTTTGGGATAATATATGGTCTATTTTGGAGAATGTCCCATGCACAGCTGAGAAGAATGTGTATTCTGATGTGGTTGGGTGAAACGCTTTGCAAACATTTACTAAATCCAATTGCTCACAAGTATGATTCACTTCTATTATTTCTTTGCTGACTTTTTGTCTAGTTGATCTATCTCTTTGTGAAAATGTGGTATGAAGGTCCCCTGTTATAATTGTGTTCTTGTGTGTTTGGTTTTTCATGTCCATTAGTATCTGCCTTACATAGTTGAGTGCTCCAGTATTCAGTGCATATATCTTTATAATTGTTAGTTCTTCCTCTTGAATTTTTCCACTGATGAGTGTATAGTGACCTTCTTTATCTCTTTTAATCATTTTAGGTTTGAAGTTCACTCTGTCTGCAAAAGAATAATTAGCCCTGCTTTTTTTCTGGCTTCCTGTTGCATGGAATACTGTTTTCTATCCTTTGAATTTTAATCTTTGACTTTGTTTTTGAGTCAGATATGTTTCTTGTATACAGCATATTGTGGGATCATGTTTCTTGATCCATTCTGTCAACCTATTTCTTTTGATAGGTGAATTGAGGCCGTTTACATTTATGGATATCACTGATATGTACTGGTTCAATTTTGCCATATTATGTTCCAGTTGTTTGCTTTCTGCTTTTCCCCCTTGTTTAATTGCTTGCCCTACCTGGTGGTTTCTTTCTGTTGTTGTTCTGGGGATTGTGGTCATTTTTATCTCTATCTAGTATGTCTTTCAATACTGTTTCTAGGGTAGGTTTGGTTGACATTAATTTCTTCAGTTGTTCTTTTTCATCGAAGTATCTTTTTTCTCCATTAAATTTGAATGAATGTTTTGCTGGGTACCTCAGCCTGGGTTGAAAGTTTTTTTCTTTCAGGGCTTTAAACACCTCACTCCAAGCTTGTGTTGACTTGAAGGTTTGTGCTGAAAAGTCTGCCATGATTTTAATGGGCTTTCCTTGATAGGTGAGGTGTGTCTTTTCTCTATCAGGTTTTAGTATTCTGTTTTTATGCTGCATGTTTGGGATCCTAATTATTATATGTCTGATATAGGTTTATGTTGGTTGTGATTGTTTGGTGTGCTATATCCCTCAATTATCTGCATATCAGATTTTTTCCCTATGTTAGGGAAATTGGCTGCTATTACTTCTGGGAATATTTTAATTATGTCATTTGCATTGACTCTTACATCTTCCCTGATGCCTATTAATCCTACAGTGTTTGTCTTGGCATCAGCTTGAAACTGCTAGATTATTATTTCATGCTGCTTTGTTATTTTTAAAAGTTTGATCCTTTCATGATTTCTGATTTCAATCCTGTCCTCAAGGTCCAAAATTCTATTGTCAGCTTCATTTAAACAGTTTTGTCAGCTTTCAATAGAATTCTTTGTTTCTTGGATGCCTCTTTGAGTTTGTTTCATGAATTCTATTTGTTTTCTATATTGTTCATTCAAGGTTTAAATTAGTTTTCCATGCTCCTATACTTTTTTTAAATCTATTTCTTCTGTAGATGCACTCAGCATCTCCTTTACTAAGGTTGTTATTTCTGTTTTTACATGAGAGATTACTTCTAATTTGATTTCCTCTATAGCCTCATGGAGTTTTTTTTTTTTTTAATTTCACTTCCTATCTTTTCAGAGTTTTCCAGTGTGTTACTTTTGAAGTCCTCTATTTCAATATCTCCTGTTCTTGCTCCTGGTGGACTAGATGTTTGAGATTGCATTTTACTTTTTCATTTTGCCATTTTCCCCTTTCAGTATAATATTTGGTCCTTCAATCCCACTAGTGTCAACTATTGGTAGTGTATATCTTGGGGCCCTACTGTAAAGTTGATGTATGTCCAATTGCTGGGCCCCACAATGAAGAGGTGGGCCAGTCACCTGAATTCTCTCTGCAGGGCCTGTTGGGTAAGTCCTGTGTTCTTCCTAGGCTGACAAGCCTAGGAGTACTGATGGAAATCAACCCCTAGTTCCTCCTGTTGTTATGGCTTCAGGTTTTTCAGAGTCACCAGATCTCCCTAGTGTTTGTCTTGGCTGGGATCCTACCATGTCTCTGGGTGCCCCACAAGGCCCCTTAATTTTCTCCAGGTTGTGAGAAGGCTTATTGGCACCCTCCTCAATCTACCTGATATTCTATGTGTGGAGGAAGGACTCACCCACCTACTTGCCAAACTCACCTATGGCATTCTTCTAGAGGAGGCTTTGCTATTGGTACTGGTTACCCACTGAACATGGCAAGCTCTATTCCTATTTTAGGGGCAAACTCATCTTACTGATGGAAGCTTGCTGAGTTCTTTTACTGTGTCTCCCCTCAATATTGCTTTATTAATCCATTGCAGTCCAAGCTTTTGTGGGGAGGTGTAGGAGCTGAAGATCAACAACAATACTAGGTCCAGGAAGTGGGGTAGTCCCCAATGACAGCAGTGGGACTGTGGGGCCATGCATCACAGGCTGCAGTTCCTAGGTCCTGAGGTGGGTGGCCAGTACTGTAGGGACACGGCAGCTCCCAGTTCTGGCCTGGTCCATCCTTGCAGCTGGCAGGAGGTCCTGGGTCCTGCGAGGTGGTCTGTCCAAATGTTGGGGGTTATAAGAGTGACCAGAGTCTACTCTGGCCCTGTGTGTGCCCTTGGCTGGAGTTGCTGGGTCCTGCTATGTTGTCTGCTGGGGTGGTGGGAGTCACAGGAGGGGCCCAGGTCTAGCACAGCCTTATGTGTGCAGCAGGCTTTTTTCATGGTATCTTATAGGATAAAAAGACAGTCTTTTTATACCACTTACAAGGAACTTCTTAACCCAATCCAGGTAACTTCTATGCCATGTTCTGTTCTTTTACAACTCTTGTTCAAATTAAAAAATTATATTTTGTATGGTTCTTGCCTATTGCATAGCCTCTGATCCCTGTGTTCCTTTATATATTATTTTTCCTGTTTGAAACATTCTTGCCTCCCTCCTCTTACCTAGTCCATTTACATAAGTAAAAATAGGAAATTGAGATAAAAATTTATAAAAGTTCTCATTTTTATACTTAAGTTATCACAGACACAAAGTCAATAAATGCTGACCAATACCAGTTTATAGATCATATTTTGTATAGTATTAATTTCTAAATCTCCATAGCTTATTTATTTTGTCATTCTAAAGATTTGGAACAAAGCTGATCTCTCTGCAGTGCAAGGAACTATATTAACAATTTTTAAAAAGCTTGCATTGTAAAGCATCACCAATCAGGATTCTGCAACCTAAACACTATATAGCAAACTATTTAACCAAAGTTAATAGCTAGTTTATGTCCCTTTCTACTCCCTCCATGGGCTTTTGAAAGGGCAGCCCTTCAACCATAAAGTAAGACCACAGTAGCCATCTGCCAATTTGATCAACTTAGCTTGTAAGTATTTGTCTGGCTCAACTATCACAAGTTACAGTGATTATGGAGGTTGGCACTTGCCATCTGAAAATAGCAGTGATGAATGACCTGTCTCTAAGCTTGTCAAAGATACTGATTCTTAACCTAAGAGTAACTGCTGTACTCTCATTTCTGCCAGGAAGTAATGGAAAATGTAATTGAATACATAGACCAAGTTTTTTAAACAAAGAGAACGTTATTAGCTAATATTCCAAATTATTAATAATGACTACAAAACAATATTATGGATTTTAAGACTCCATCTTAGGCATATGTATCTTTAAACCTTGGTTTGCTTTTATCAGGGATTCTGTGAAACCATCGAGAGTTTACCAGTCAGCTGAATGAAGATCCTCTTCCACCTGGAGTCTCAATTATAAAAAAAAAATTCAGGTTAAAAAAAATCTGGTAAAAATGTCTGACAGATTTTCTCTTTTAAAAAATCTATTTAATTGGAACTAGATTGGAATTATCTGTCTGATTTAAAATTACTTTTGCAGTATGTAACACATTATCCAAGACATTTATAGTGCTAGCCATTAGCTAAACTTCTAAATTCAAAGAGGATCAAAGGAAAAATTTTATATTTACAGTAATTTTTAACTCTCAGAACATACTGAGATTTCTGCCCAGAAAATATCAGGCTCACATCAACCATTTATATCACTATTATGTATTCTTATATTCCAGAACCAGGAAATCTATGAAGTGAGAAGTTATTTTTAGGGGTTAGAAAGAAAAGAGATGACCTACCTATTTGGTTATAGACTCCCAAAAGCGTTCTCATAGTTTAAAGGATTCTGCTCTGGTCTGCTTCCAATCACATCCTAACCCATGAAGAAAAGAGACTACAGCCTTAGGGGTACTATCTCCCGGGAACCCTGTCACTTCCTCTTGACCGTGTATTTTGCACGAGGTCTCGTTAAAAAGTTTAAATTGTGAAAATCAGAACACACCACAAGTATGTAAACCCATAACCATAACTTGTGGTCAAGACATGGTTGGAGAGCCTGAATTTATAGACAAATGTTTAGATACATGTGCATGAAGCATCTCAAGACAGTAGTGTCAACGTGGAAAAGACAAGCAGTTGTAGAATGAATTATAGAGGTTCTAACAGTCCTGTGAGTATGAAAATCTGACCTCCTCAGTCATTTGTAATAATTCATTTGTCGAAGTAGAAGATTGGAACTTTCTTTAGGTAGTTTGGTGGGATGGTTTCAGTCACTAAAAGAGTTAGACATATCATACACATATGATTTCCTGTCCCCTGTCCCTCCTATGTTAAGAAAGAACTGTGGAGACCACAAAAAAAATGAATAAAGAGAGTTTAAAGAAAAACATTTTATGAATTCTTAGGTGGTGGGGTTGTAACTTAGTGGTTGAGTGTGTGCCTACACAATCGTAGGTTAGATCCCCAACAATCAAGATGAAACAAAAAGTGTTAGAACAATAAAGAAAAATCAGTCATGAGCAACAGCAAGGCTCTTCTACCATTCTTAAGCCTGAAGTCAAGGGCAGGAGCCACTTTATCTTGGAACCTGAAGCAAAATTGGCAAAGAAGAAGGTCCCCCTTCAGAAGTTGAAGTCTTTAATAAGAGCAATATAGTCACTGTTATCCTACAACCTGGTGGAGAGAGATGGTAAAACACAAACAAGTCTCCCCCTCCACTTGCCCTCCTATCTCCTGTGGTACCTTGTATTTATTAATTTAAAACAGAAACCTGATGAAAAGAGCCAGATATAATTAATTCACATAGTTGCAACTTCCAGTTGAATGAGCAGAATGGTCAGGAGTAAAAGAAAGGCAGACAGAAATAATAATAAAACATTGGCTGATATCAAACAAGAAAACAACTGAAGGGAGAAATCAGAGAAGGAGATGTTTCCTTCCAGGTCACCCCACTCCAAGAGCTTTGTCCCCTGACCAAACCCCTCTTCCTAACAGTAAGTCAGCTACAGTACCCCATGATCCAATTCTCTTTAAAACTTCCTGTCAAAGAGAACATGGAGCTCTTGGGGGACTTCTAGATATCAAGCTATCATGCTTGATTTTTATCTGTATTTCCTAACATGGCACAGGACAGCTTGTCTGGACAGGATCAATGTTAATCAAGTGAATGAAGACAGTATGATGCCATGCATTCATTTCAAATGGCTTCTATGTCCTTAGCTTAGAAGGTACCAAATCAGTGAACTGAAGGTTTGTACAAATTAGTGAGGTATAAGTTTTTGGAAAATTTATATCGTTTGTAACACCAACTCTTCCACTTGCTTTCCAAATGATTCTGTCAAAGTCATAGGACTTCTGCAAGCTAATGTTCATTTCTTTCAATTTATTATGACAATTATCTTATGTAAATCACAAATACCATAAATGCAATCATAGTCACATAGTGAGTATTCTAGAATCAAGTCACACTATACCCTTCCTATGACTTCCTGTCTCTCTGTAGCAACTTTTTCTTCTGACATTGTGTCAGCAACAAAACCCCAGTGATCCAAGGTGTCATACTACATAATACATCCTGATTAGGACACAACAGTGGCAAGAGGTTGACAATTCCATCTTTGTGTTGAGATCAAACTGTAGAAGTAAAAAAAGAATACTGTCCAGAAATATAAAGAATGATGGATTTTTAATTTATAAGAAACCTATAGTGTACAATAAAGTGAAGATAAAATTGAAAAACAATAATTTTCCATTTTAGGAAAAGTAACACGATGCAAAATCAGTAGTATGCAGAAGCAGATTTATACAAATGCCTTAGACAGTTGCTAAGAGTGAGTACAATATGTGTCCCATCTTTTATGTCTTCTTTGTAAAATAATTTTACCATTAAATGAATGTAGAATAGCACTCCAAAACTGTCCCCGATAATGTGTCAAAATCCTGGAGGATAACTGAAGTGTTCTAATTTAAGACAGTAGGAAAGAACAAGCTATGTGAGATTTAACAGGAAACTTTAATGATTCCAAATGTTAGCATGTGTTTTTGAAAACACTTCTTCAGTGTTTAGTAAGGTTGTCACACTTTGGTGTTAATGACAGTAATTGAAGCAATGAGAAGCATAGTGCAATGTCTAGCGTCTGTCCCATTTTTTTCTAGACTGATGCAGTAGTGATGCCATTTTTCCTTAGGTAATTTTTCTGTTACAAATACATTTAATTCTGTAAGTATTCATTTCATGAACATTATATGAATAATAAAGATCAGAAGGAACTGAGGGAACAAGTCATCAAATTGACTGCCATGACTTCTTGATTCACAAGAGCAAAGGAAGAAGACCACCAACACATGTTGAGGAATTCTTACAGAATTCACTTCATTTTTACTTTAAAATAAATCTACATTCCCAGCAAGCCATGGTTGCCCCAGGGCGAGAACCATCAGCGTCTCCTGAAATCTGTGCCATGTTGGAACTTAGGGCACTGGGAAACCAAGCAACCAGCTCACAATCCTGGTAAATGGCTGTGGCCTGGCAAGCCATGGCCACCCCAGGGTGAGAACCATCAGCGTCTCCTAAAATCCACATAATATTGGAACTTAGGGTACTCAGAAACCAAGCAGTCAGCTCACCACCCTGGTAAGTGGCTGTGGTTCAGTAAGCCACGGCCACCCCAGAATGAGAACCATCAGCATCTTCTGACATCTGTGTCATGTTGGAACTTGGGGTGCTGAGAAACCCAAGCAACCAGCTTGCTGCCTTGGTAAGCAGCTGTGAGCCTACCAGCGGGCTGGCAGTCAAACATCCATGTCTCCCCTTCCCCAAGTTAGCAAGTGGGAGCCAGAGATCTGAGCATCTCTTGCGAGGTTGGCTATATGCAATATAGCAAATAAGGGGGATTTCCTTCTACCATCTCTTTGAAGGCAAATGTTTTTATCACTGTTTTGCTTTGTTCTGATTAATGATACTGCTCTATTCAATATTCTATTTTGATAGGTTCTATAATGTTCTGTATTTCCTTTGATCCTGATATACCTGATTGAAAGAACAACTATTGTGAAGAAAACAAGATATGCTATGGTACCTATTGCTGTTATCCCGGTAACCTGCTGTGAAGTTCTGTACCAATTTCACTACACTGTCTTACTTGGCTTTGTTCCATCTTTTTCTGTGGTATTTTACTACTTTAAAAAAAAAAACAGTTGGAACCCCCCCAAAATAAATAAAAAATAAAGCCACATGATGGCAGGGGTTTAGCTCAGCAGCTCAAGTGCTTGCCCAGTAAGTGCAAGGGCTTGAGTCAACCCTGAGTACCCCCCCAAAATATTACAGGTAATAAAGCCAAATTAAATAAAAACTGCAAAGGAAAAAATGTTACAATAGAGTAACAAAGATTTCAATTTTATGGGAAGAAGTACTAAATCAAGGTGCTTTGGAAGCCTTAGGGGAGATGTATAGGAATTCAAAAGGGCAGAGATTGGACAACTTGGCAGTGCAGAAATGCACATACCAATATGTACACACACATACACATACATGCACTCAGGCAGAGTATCCCTCTATGCTTACTGTGGAGGACTGAGAATGCTATCTTGAAATGGAGATCATTAAAATAATAATTGTCTTGATGCATGATTTGATATTGAATCCAAACTAGCCATCCAGTGTATCCTTCAATAGTTTTACTCTGCTCACAGAGTTGTGCAATCTTTACCGCAATTGTATAACATTTTTCACCATCCTCCCCAAATATCCTGTAATCTTCAGCATTATTCCTTCTTTCCCCTACCCCAGAAATGGAAGTTTGACTTATTTTGTGAAGGAATAAAGTCCTTGACTCAGTTGTGTATGCAAAAACTTCACCGATTCCTAATGATCGGTTGATATGATCACTTGGCATTTATGTAAAATTATTCAGACAGTGGTAGATAGTGTGCAACAGAACCATATAAATTAAAAGATTCCATTTTTTTTCTTTTCTATGTTGTTTACGTCTATCTAATTCCACTAATTTACTAAACACCATATGCTTAAGTCTGTGTTTTTAGGTTTTCTCTTTATTCACTTTGATTTTTCTTAGACATTACTTTCAAAAATAGGAATGATCATTTGGCAAAAGCCTTTCAAAATATCTAGGAAACCAATTTGAAGGACTTATTACTGCTATTTTATAGGTAAAATATTATTCAATGATTTCTGTTAGAGCAAACAATTAGGAAATATCAAAAATTAAATTTAATTAGTGATTTTCTGTCCTTAAATTAAGACTTTTCTACAATATCAAAAATACGCTTAGCTGATAACTTTTATCTGCTGTTATATTTAGCATTAGAAATGAAACTATCCATGTCTCTAATAAATATGTACAAATTTAGGTGAGCAGAGAGTAACTAGTCTAAATGATAGTTATAGAGCTTCTTCACATCTATTTATGTTTTAGAAACCCAAGTTTATAATAATAAAAAGCTACTGTAATGAATTTTGTTAAAAAGATTAAAGATCTTATATCGTCTTATAAGTTTGACAAAAAATGTATGCAAGAATAAACCTGCACACATAACAATTTTTATCATATATTACTAACTAGTACATAGTCACCAATCAAGAAATCAAAACTCACATTAAACCATTTTCAATAATAATGAACTTTCAAGTAATAACCAATTCTGTTATTCATATAGCCACCAAGTAACCAAATTCTTCAGGTTATAAAGCCCATTTCCACATCCCATCTAAGGAAAATTGAGAGTTGCAGAAAGCCAAAGCTGAAAGCGCTACAAAGATGTGTTCATATTATTAGAGTTCAGACTTTCTGACTACAAATAGTAAGGGTCTTTGAAAGGGCCAAAAGACTGAATGCAAATTTTCTTTCTTTTTTTTTATTGGTCTTTTAAGGAAAGTCCTCTGCATGAAACAAAGTCTAGACTCAGCTCTCTTCCGGACGCAAATCTTTGGGACTATGTTATAGGGAGAAATCTTAAAGGGCCCTTTCTCATTTCCTTAACAGCCATGCCAGTATAATTGAAGCAACCTAGAAACAAATCATCCTTCCCTCCTTAAGCCCTCTGTGTTGTGTCAGCCTTTTAACTATACCAGTCATAGTCTCAGACTAAGTTGTCAGCACCCTTAATGAATGACCCCTTTCTATGGGCTAATTATTTTTTCTAATTTTCTGACTTTCCTGGGGAATATCAGAATCCTGAAGTTTAACAGCTCTTCTGCTTGACCATTTATTAGAGGGATATGTGGAAACATAGAAGCTTGTGCATTTTCTGCAGTCACATTCACTCCTTGAAATTTTTTATTTCAGTGACATTTTGCTCAATACAGAGCTTTGATATGAATACACCATGGTGTTTTTGACTATCTTCTGAAATGTTGATAAGTATCAGAAAACAGAAAAAATCTAAAAGGAAAGGAACTGTCTTGGTTATGTTTCTCTTGTTGCTGGGACAAAACACCCAACACCCAAAATGAAGAAAGGAAACGTTTATTTAGCTCACTGTTTGTGAAGGTTTCAGTCCATAATCAGCTGGCTCTGAAGCAGGGTGCCATGGCACTGAGACAATTCTTCAAGGCAGTAGCCAGTTCAAAAAGGGGGAAACAAGCTTCTTCTCCTCTCTTATATTGAATGCAGGGTGGAGCACACACAAAATCTCCTTGCCCTCCTCTTGCACAGGATGAGGATATTTACAAATTAAGAATCCTGGCTCCTTGCTGAGTCTCTTAGTTAAACTTCTAAGCTTCTTGAATTGACCCAATGAATCAACCATAACAAGAACAGAGTACATACTTGGGACCTAACTACAGGAAAGCTACTTGGAGTAAGGCACATCCTACAAAAGGAGTCAGAGTGATTTAGTAATTAATATCTGTGCTGTACACTATACAATTTTTCCTTTAGCATTAAAAGGAACATGGTGAGGACAGACTTCTCAAGGCATCCTAAATCCTAAGCCCAGTCCAAATTTTCCCCTAAAACATTTCACTGAATCCAGGATATCACTAGTAAAGTCCATTAGCTATGTCCAGATAAGCAGACTGTGCAAAGGCCAATGAAGAGAAAATTCTTATATTCTGATTATCCACAAAGTGATCTAGAAGAAGATAGGTGCTAGGTATGCTAACATCTGTGGGGGCCCAGGGAATATTTGCCTAAAGGGAGATGATAAATAGCAAGAAGGCAGTCATATCAGACCCTTTAAAGAACAAAATGTGAGGCTTGGGTTGTTCTTGGTAAGATCTCATAGAATTACTATTTTGCCTACCTGGACTTCTAAGAAGTGAAAAGTATAGGCTCGTAAATAACTATCATGTCCTCCTTAGTCTCTTTATAAAATAAATTTTCTCCACTCTTTCATCTTCCAGTTGTATTAACTGAATCTCATAGTCACCAAAAGCACATCTCATTGCATTCAGTGACATTTCTTGCTTTCTCATTGGCTGACCATGCAATAAAGGTTTTTGCTTTTGCAAAAACTCATTACCATAATACTGGTAATTGGTACACTTTCTGGTGAGCCTGTGCTTGGCACAATCATCATGCAACTAAGTTCAGCAACAAAAAATGTAAAACAATAAATAGGCATCCATTAAGTTTAGGCTCTATAAGAAAGCATTGCAAATGCAAAAATTTCAGATGCCACCAGGCTCTTGATGAGTTTTACCAATGAAAATAGACAGAAATAATGACAGGTTAAATTTAATACACTGATAAAAGACATAACATATTTCATATAGAGACATTAACCCCTCAATTAACATATTGACTTTCAGACCATACTACACTAATATGAAATACTTGTTATGCTCAAGAATTTGAGCATATACTCAAATACTGCATATGGGTACTTAATCACTTTCTATCCTCACTCTGAAATCCCACTCCACCTAAGAGGACTGAGGATTGTAACCATACTAGGATGGACTTACAAAACAGAGTAATGTCTGTGAAGAATCAGGCGATTGCAGCTACACAGGTTCATGTATGTGTCTTCTGTTCTATTCCATTTCTCTGCAAGTATACACAGCACAACAAATTATATTAGTTCTTGTAACAAAACAGTTAACATTGATAGGATTAGAAAAATGTTGCATTTTTTTTGTCTGGTGATCTGAGGAACTCTTGAAGATCACTATGTAAAATAACCTTAGTTCTGTTCCTACAACCATGTTTTGAAGGCCTATATTGTCATTGTTTTGAGCTCTTTGCTATTGTTATTTGTCTTTTTTGTTTCTTGTTTTTCTAGTAATATGTCTTATTTTGTTTTTTTTTTTCTCTAATGCAGAAAGGATAGGTATACATGTAGAGGTTTATACATGCCTAGAACTTCTCCTAAAGTTTAAGAGAATCAATTCTATTATGCTTGATGAAATACACAGCTGCTTTGAAGAAAAAGAGAAATTATATATCCATTGCTGATTACCTATTGTCATTCTGTGAAATCCAGTAATGCTTTTCTTTTTTGTTCAGAGTGGTTTTAGTCTGTTTTGTATTACATAATTTCAACATACATGAAAGTATGGACAGCTATTTTGAAGAGAACAAGAGACATTCCAGTAGCCATTGTTGATTTTCCTATTGTCTGTTTTTGAAAGTCTGTAATGCCTTCATTATTCGGTTTTGATCAGTTTTATACTATTTTGTTTTGTATGAATTCATTATGTGTGAAGATATAGACAAATATTTAGAAGAAACAAGAAACGTTATGGTAGCCACTGTAGATCTCCTATTGTTTTGCTTAGAAATCTGTGTTATTTACATTGTTTTCTTCTGATCTGCTTTGTTCTGTTTTGTTATGTTTTGTTTTACCCTTTTTAAAATAAAAAAAATATACTCAGCACAGTATGCAGGTTTCTTTAAAAACTAAACATAAGATTATCATATGACTTAGCTGTACTATCCTTGGCATATCTCAAAGAAATTACAGTCAGCATAGTATAGGAATACCTGCATAACCATGTTTATTGGGGCACAATTTATAGTAGACAAATATGAAAACAGGCTTAGTACCCATCCACGAATAGATAAAGAAAAAAATATATATATATAAATATATATTAAATTTTGAAGATTGTTATTGGTCAAGAGGAAGAGAACAAGAGGATATGTGAATGATGGTATTAGGAAAGCTAAATATAATCAAAATGTGTGAATGTATGGAAATTGGAATTTAACTTATAAAATGAATTTAGCATTGAAATTTAACTTGTAAAATTAATAGGTGAAATATATTCAAATGTTTGTGCCTTGCTACTTCAGACTCTCAAAAGATTGTTTCAAAGACCATTCACACACCAATGACTATTCACAAGTCCTCAAAATCATCTACATTCTGTGTTTCACCCCTTCTCTACAAAAAACACCTTTATAATTTTGTGAAAATATTTAGCTAGTGATTAAGCAGTTTTGTGATGTTATTCTCTTGTCCAGTAAGAAATTTATCTTACTTTTCTCCAGTTTAATCTTTGTCACTTTTTTCCAGTGCAACTTGATAGGGCACAGGGAAATTTTTCCTTTTTCCCTACAATCAATAAGTGAAAAATTGCCTACTTAGCACCAGATGAGGTGACATCAATTCAGAGAAGTGACATACCCAGAGTCACTCTCTTATTGATATGGAAAAGTATAACCTGCAAACTGCCAGATGTCAGATATGCTGGGTTTGTGGTCTCACAACACTGAGGGAAAATCACTAACCAACAGAGGAAGTTAGGAGAGTTTTATTAGAAAGAAGGGGAAGAATAGCTCCTTGGTGTCCAGGAGGGGTCCTGAGTGGCTAGTCACCAAGACACTTGGTCAGGGATAATTTGTAGAGCAAAATCACTGTTTGTGTACAATGTGGATTGAGCTACAATCAAACTGTAAGATTACCAGTATAGTCAATTAGTATCCAGGCAGAAATGAGCCGCTTAGCGAGGGTGCATTGAAAGAATAAGTTCCAATTATGTGTCTCATGCCTATCTAAGTCCATGAAACCAGATGGTGCCAATTACAGCATATGTCCACTGTTTATTTCTAGGGCACTGTTTGTTTCTAAGACAGTGGTGATGAACCTATGTCATGAATGAAATAGCAGGTTGTTTGTAGCACTGAAAGTTCTAAGTTTGCCATCTCAACACTAGCGATTCTTGCAGAACTGGTTATTGCATATCTGTCCTAAGGCTTGGCTCTTTTAAGATTTTCCTCTGGCCTCTATTCTGACATTCTTAAATTTTTGTTCTGACCTCCTTGAGTGCTCATTCCCTCTCTGACTACATATTAATTTCTAACTTAGCTCTTTATAATATTAATACTGGAAGAGTTTCAGTGCTAGATCCTTCCATCTTCCAATTCCACGTTCTTTATGTTTCTTGGAAGCTGACTTTTGAGATAAGAAGCTTGTATCATAGGTATATACCTGCATCCTTTTCCCATTTATTTGTCTTCAAATCTGAGTTAGAAGCCCTCTTTTTGTAATAGATACTCTTCTCAGGTGTATTATTTATCACTTTTTCCTTCATAAACAGTAAGGGTGAGTTATTTTAGTTTTGTCCATTTATCCTTTCACCACAATCTGCTGGTTACTGTTACCTACTTTTTGTCTTCTTAACCCAATGTTTCTACCAAATACCAGACTTTTAGAGTTCTGATGAATCTGTAAAGCTCAGCAGGGAATACTGCTTATCTGGGCATTTCATAAGAAAGAAGAAACTCGTATTAGAATACCCAACTCTATCCCTTCTGCACGCCTCACTTGGCTCATTACTCTTTAAAAAAAAGTTCTTCTTTGCAAGTTTCTCACTAGGTGATCATGAAAAGAATTAAGTGATGTGGATTTCTTAATCAATTTCATGCTGAGAGAATCAGCAAGTTATAACAGAGAGAGAGTTTTAAGGAAATTAATACTCTATCTATTTTGAACCTTTCTCTGTATCCTCCAGGCAGTGCTCGATTCTCAGAGTTCTCAGGAAAAATAAACAATAAATTAATGGATAAATAAAAACGTTCATCAGCTATAAGTCATCTTTTCAAACACCAATTTTAGAGGCTGTGTGTGTAATGAAAGAGGCAACTACAACCACTCTGGAATCCTATACCATCACAGAGATAAAATAAAATAGCTTCAATTCATACTATATTCTGTGTATTTTATATTTACAATTTCTATTGCCTGCAATTTTTGTGAGTTACTTTTCTTCTCAGATCACTTCCAGAAAGTTAAGGAAAATTCCCAAGGTCAAATAAGCTTAGAAAATATCTGTCATCACAGCAAGTAGTGGTATACATCTGTAATTGTAGCACTCTGGAGGCTGAGACAGGAGGATTGCTATATGTTTGAGGCCAGTCAGGAGTAAATATAGTGCATTCAAGTCCTGCCTGAACTCCACAGTGAGGTCCTAGATCAAAACATAAAAAAAAGTCAATGAATAATGCTGGCTACACAGCCAGCCTTCCCCTTCCAAGTAAGTAAAGGATAAAAATAATAAGAAATTTATTGAAATGATTTTAAAATTTATGCACCAACAATCTATCCAACCCCTGGAAAAGTTTCAGCTTATTATATTATGTAATCAATAGGGATTTTCACCTTGTAACACAGCAAGTGGATTTGATTGTATTAAAAGGAATAGGTGGTGGGCTGGGGATTTAGCTCAGCAGCATAAGCACCTGCCTTGCAAGCATGTGGTCATGAGTTCAATCCCCAGTACTAATGAAAAAAAAAAACACTCTAAAAGGAATAGGAGGAAGAGGCAAATAAACATCTGAAAGCAATCAAAGCCAAGATAGCATCATTTAAAAGCAGTCTTTAATTAAAGATTTCTCCATATTAACATCAGAGTCTCTCCATGCTGATCAATTTCCAACCCTCAATGCACATACACACTCACACATACAAAATTATAAATCTATATACACAGAATACTGGTTCACCCAACTTACCAAAACAAACACTGCTAGACATAAAGGATCAAATAAAAAAAATTGTAGTAAAGAACTTAAATGCCCAGTATCACAAATAGATCAACTTTATAAGAAATCAACAAAGAGATATTAGAGTTGAACTATACCTTTGAACAAATGGATTTCATAGTTCTCTATAAAGTGTTCCACTCATTGATAGAATACACATTCTTCTCACTAGCACACAGAACTTTTTTTAAAATAGACTACTAGCAATAAATTATGATTAAATAAATATAAAAGAATCAAATTTATCCCATACATAGTATCAGATCACAGAACAATAAAATTTGAAATCAATGGCAAAACTATCTCAAACACATGAAGATTAAGTGATATACTCTTAAACAATCAGTGAATCACAGAAAGGGATCAAGAAAAAAAATCATATAATTCCTAGGATTAAATAATAATGCCAGTAAAGCACAATAGAACTTATGGGACACAGTAAAAATATGTCATAGGATAGAAGATTATAGCTGTGAATGCCCATGTTAGAAAAATAGAGAGTGTCAAAATAATCTAATGATGCACCTCAGGATCTTAGCATAACAACAATCCAAACTCAAAGCAAGTAGAAGGAAGTAAATCATACAGATCAGAGTAGAACATAATGAAATGAAGTCTAAAAAGTCAACACAAAGAATCAAATGATCAGAGGGCTGATTTCTTAAAAAAAATGGATCATATAGACAGACCCTTAGGTAAATTTATCAAAAGAAGGAAAGACTTATTGCAAGATAATTAGAAAAGAAAAAGGCAAAATCACAATGAACATTAGTGAATTCTAGAAAATTATGAGTTAACACTTCAAAAAACTGTGGTCCAATAAAGTGCATAGCCTAGATAAAGAGAATAGATTGATAGACACACTTGAGCTATCAAAACTGATCTAAGAAGCTACAAAAACCTAAACAGTGCAAAACAAGAAATAAAGTTGAGGCAGTAACAAAAATTCCTATGAACTAAGAAAATCCCAGAACCTGATAGATTTACCCCTGCATTCTACAAAAACATCAAGAAATATCTAATACCAGTACTCTTAAAAATGTTTAATGAACTTGAAAGGGAATCAATAGAGCAGATCCCATTTCCAGAAGCTAGCAGTATCTTGATTCCAAAACCAGACAAGAACTCAACAAACTAAGGGATTTACAGATCAGTCTCTTAAGTGGAATAAATCAGATTCAAAAAGTTAAATATCACATCCTCTTTTTTCTATGGAAGGCCCAAAGTATAAATAATTTAAAGAGCAAAATAAAAAAGAGTTGATGTTTAACCAGGAAGTAGATTTTTGAAGATAGGAAAAAGAATTTGGAACAGACCAGAGGTAGACAGGGAGGTTAGGGAGAGAAAGGGGATCAAAAATATCGATTATATATATATATATATATATATCACGCACGCATATATATATATATATATATATATATATATGGAAGGATAATGTATATATATATAGAGAGAGAGAAGGATAATGCATATATATATATATATATGCGTGTGTGTGTGTGTCTGTGCGTGTGTACAAATCAATGAGCAAATAAGCAAATAAAATGAATTTAGTAAAATCTTTTAGTTATGAGCAAAAATACACATACTCAACAATTACATCTATAGCTCATGTGCTGTACTCTTCCAAACTTAATCGCTTCCCAAAATTCCTTCAAAAAGTAAAATAACTCAACTTCTGTTCCTCCTGCTTTCATTGTGCCACGAGACCAAAGTCCAGCTGCTCTGTCCTCAAAAAGCAATACTCAGAAGATGAGGGTTGTTGGCAAGGAAATCAGTTTTTCTTGAGTGACAGCACCCTGAGATGATGGCAGCTATTTTGTCAAAGACCTTGTTTAGAAAACTAGTCACACAATAGTTTTTATGAGAGGCAAAGAAGAACAAGAGAATAAGGAGCAGAAAAGCTCTATGGTGTCTTTGGCATCCTAGTCACATAACTTTCCTCGTTTCTTTTTTCCTTTGCTTTGTCTGAGTTGCCTATTGACTGAGTTTGACCTCCTGTTGCAAGTTTTTGGGATTTTTCTCTCAAGGAACACTTCACTTTTCTTCAAGTTAAAATTTATAGTAATTTATATTCTTTGTTTTACTTGATCTACAAGATTAAAAAATAAGAGGAGTGTTACACATTCTGAAGGTATCTAAAGGTCACTGGATGCTCTTAGTTCTGTAAGTTGGTAGAAAGTTTATTGAAAGTCAATATCTTAATCATTTAGACCCAGCTTGTCATTAGAATTTAGAAAGCTAAGCAAAAAAAAAAAAAAAGCAGTTTCAAAAAAGGACAGTTTCCAAAGGATAAAGGATGAGTTAACTCATTAGGAGGAACAATAATATATTTATCTGCTGTGTGACATCCATAATTAATGATTGCTAAAGCCCACCAAAAACATGTGGGCTAGAGAACTGATTGAAGTTGTCTCAGTTGCAATTATTTTGAATATTCTGTTTAAACACGGTATATGGAATCATCAGCTGGTAAAGAAGAGAGCCAGATCACCCTAACCTTTAATTATTATCCTAGGAATGGATTTGTTTATACTTGAGAATCTGGACTGAGGCTTGTATGACTTTCCTTAGGCTGTTGTGTTAAACTAATGTGTGATATAAAGCAATGAAATCATTTTTGCAGTTCTGAAGATAAGAAGGTCAAAATTAAAGTGCTGATAGTGCCACAGTCTCACCGCAAATTCTGGAGGAGTCTGTGCCCCTGAATTTTCAGCTTCTGATCACGAGGATTCCTGGGCTTGTGGCTACCTCTGTTCCTCCTACCTCTATCAGTCAGTGCCTCTGACTATTTGACTTTCATCACTTCTCTGTATTTCACGGCTGTCTTATAATATTTATCAGAAGATCTAGGGTTTTCTTCTCTCAATAATTCAGAATAGTTCCATTCTAAATCTTTTAGTTACATGTACTGAAGCCTTTCGTTAAAGTAAGGTAATTGTTTCAGATTTGGAAATTAGGACATGGAATTTTAGAGGAGAATATTGCTTCCATTAACCTATTATAAATGCCCACCAAGAATCACTGGGAGTACACCGAGAAACTATGTAGAACACAGTATTCTTTAAAAGATAAATTTCAGTAAATATGAGAGAACTGTGAGTTTCCCTATGTTTTATTTAAACACTATCTGGAGGAATTATTTAGATGTTATACACAGAAAATATTTTTATCTGCAAGAAACAGTTTATTACTGACATTGTTTAGAATAATCTGCACGTGGTGATCTTAAAAGAGAATCCCAGTTGGTTTTATTGTGGCTATTAAATTCTTGTCACTCAGTGCATCCCTTTATTTCCAGTACCCCAGGTGCGGTAACCCCTTTCTCTTTTGTGTCTCTTGTTTCCTTACCAAAGGTCACAACATCTTAGGACTTGGCAAGAACATGAGCGCAAGGTCCTGAGTTTCACAGTTCTCTACCATCCTAAAAAAAAACTCAGAAAACAATGAGAGATGGAAGCCACTGACACAGGACCTTGTCCTATTGACTTCCTGCAATAGGTTTTTCCTGCAAGCTAACAGATTCCCCTAGAAACTGAAGAGTGTTAAACCATCTGGCCCAAACAGTCTCACTGCTTCCTGCTCAGTGTTTCATATCCCTTCCCTAAGGCATGCCACACTTTGGGAACACTGATGTAGAAAATGACAATCTTTATCTCAGGCTGTTTCGAGTTAGTTACAATGTTTTCCCGCTGCCAGGAGCAGAAACATTCCCTGAAGGCTTAATTATTTCCCAAGCACTTTAGATTTCCCCAGTACTACCCTACTACTAGGCAATATCTCACCTGTCTTTTCACAATCTATTCTGAGACCAGTGTGATACGGTGTCCTACTCTATTCTATTCGAAAGTAAAAATAAAAGAAGTAAAAGTTCCCTTTTAAAAAGTTTTTTTTTAAAAATATTCTTGTAGACTTTTTGCAAGATACACTTATAAACTGAGTCATTAAATTCCTCATTTGTTTGCACTTCATTATTCGTTCACTGTAAAGAGAACTAGAAAAATCCTAAATGAGAACTCTGCTTCTTCCGCTGAGTTTCGGTTCACCTTTCACAACTTCCACTTTTTCCATGCGCCATACAGTTACAGGTTTCCTCCTCCGGCAAAGAAAGTTCTAAGACAGTTTGCATACTGTCTTGAATTTGGGACAACTTTCATTCTTTTCTTTTCTTTTTTCTTAATATTACCTGTGTTTTCAGGTAGTTTAATTTCTAATTTAAAGGGAGATGAAAACGTTAATTCGCTACATGATGTCTTGTAGATTTGCATATTTATTTTTTGGGTTTTTTGTTTGTTTGTTTTTTGGTATCAGGATGGAACTCAAGACTTTGCATTTGCATTTGCTGCTGCGTTGAACTCCAGGCTAGATTTGCATGTTTAAAAAACAAACCTTGAAGATAAAGAGGGGAAGAAGTAAAGTGGCAGTAATGAGGCAGTAATGAGAAAAAAGTGCATAGGATCAACTCTATCCTTTAACATGTCTCTTAATAACATTAATACTTCAGAATCCAGTAATCAGCAGAAAAATTACCTAGAAATTCAGGCACTGAATTTAGTTACATTTAGAAGAATAAATAAAACAGAAGAAGAAAATGCATACGTTATTTTATATCATCTTTAAATATACTACATATTACTTCTTTTAATCATCATGATAATTCCAGGGATGTGTATCAACATTTCCTCTATTTTATAGTTGAGATACCTGCTAGGTCTGTACCTCCAATAATATATTTTTTATTGGTAATGGTTTTTTTATCATTGATACTGTCTCCTTATTTGTTTTTATTTTAATTTTGTCTCCTCTATATTTGCCTATAAGTTTAGTTAGAGTAAGGAACATGTCCCTTGCATCTTCCTGTGTTTATTTTGATGACTTGGTTTGGCACAAAATATCTGATACATCATAGGTGTTTCAGTTTCAATTGAATAAGTTATTTAACTTGATGCTTTCTATTAGAAAACAATACTTCTGGACATAGTAGTGCACACCTGTAATCTCAGCACTGAGGGGGCTGAGGCAGAAGGACTGCCATGAGTTCAAGGCCAGCCTTGACTGCATAGTGAGACACTGTATCAAAAAGTAGTAGAAGAAAAAGAAGAATAAAGAAGAAGAAGAAGAAGAAGAAGAAGAAGAAGAAGAAGAAGAAGAAGAAGAAGAAGAAGAAGAAGAAGAAGAAGAAGAAGAAGAAAGAGGAGGAGGAAGAGGAGGACAAGAAGGAGAAGGAAAGCAAAAGAAAAGAAAAAGTAAGTGTTGACATGTCTCTCTAAAGAAAAAACTCAGCATTATTGTTTTTCTACATACATACATTTATTTCTTAAAACGATGCTTGTGGTCTGATCCTTGGGTCATTTGACCACATCCTTTTATAATGACATTTTTCACCAATCCCAAGAATCCTGCCATTAACCATGCAGAATGCCCCAAAGTTCCCAAACTATATCTAAAGTTTGTCCTTATAATTCATTTATTTGCCTAATTTGGGTCAGGATATTGAGAGCCTGGGAGCCTTAAAGAGACCTGATTCAGCAGTGTTTCCATAATGTCATGCAGTTTCCTGCTGCCTCTACAAATGTAACAACTGTGGTAACAGATGTCTTCTAAATCTGACAGTATAACACATATATGTATATGCGATATCAAGTATTTCATTAGAAGCCTGCAGTGGCTGAAAGGGCACTCTCATCAACTGAGTGCAAACAGTACAGGAGCTTCATGATTTCTCCCTTGATTGATTCATCTTACAGTCCTTGGATATCATCACATCTCAGCTTGCATACATGTCCTGGCTCCTGCATAAAACTGTGATGGTGCTCTGAACATTTCCATAATTAAGAGGTGTATACATGTCTCTTCATATTATCAATCTTCTCCTAGTCCTGTCTCTTCAGATTTATACCCCAGCTTTGAAAACTACCCAGGGAGGCTTTCTTCCATCAAAGACCATCCGTTCAATGATTAAAAAATTGACTCTTGTGTCAAGTTTGTATTCTGCCACCTTCACTCCTAACTTATAAAACTTAAAAATATAAACAAAGCAAGTGAAGAGCAAGACTAGGTTAAAAATATATTTTAAATTATACTATAAACAAAATAGAGTAAAATGAAAGCAGAAGAAGGTCAAAAGATGGCTTTTGATAGTGGAAGACCAGTGTTCATAGAATAAAAATGGACATTGCTGGGAACTCATCTGAATTAGCCCATTTTTGTTACTATAACAAAACAGCTGAGACTGGGTACTTCTGAAGAAAGGAGGTTTATACAGCTCACAGCTGAAAGCCCAAATGTCATATCCCCAGCTTTGGCAAGGACACCCTTGGTCCTATCACCTCATGGCAGATTACATCATGATGATAACACTGCATAGTTAAGGGAGATCCCACATGGAGAGACAGGAAGCCTGAGAAGGAGCTTCTAGCAGGCTTGGGCATTCCAGTAGGACTCATATCTTAAAATTTGTACCACTGCTTAGTACTACCACAATAGGAACTAAACTCCCAAAATATATCTTTCTGGATGATAAGAAAACTTTGATTTCATGTTCTTTCCATGCTGCAAAATATAACCATTCCATCTTCAACATCTTAAGTTGTTCCAACATCATTTAAAAGTCAGACTTTAAAGTTTCTTTTGAATCATGAGGCAAAGTCCTCAGCTGTAAACCAGTAAAGGTCAAAAACTAGTTGTATCCATCAACAGATGAATGGCTAAAGGCAATATGGTATTTATAGGCGAGGGAGTACTACTCTGCTCTAAGGAAAGACAAACTTGTAGAAAAATGGTTGTACCCTGAGACCATAATGGTAAGCAAAAGAAATTAGATATATAAGTTGAAATATTGCATAGTTTATTTTTTATGAGAAGCCCAAATTACAGATAATGGGAAAAGCAAAAGACAGATAGTAAGAAGTAGGAGATAGATCTTTCACAAGGATAAAGAGGATCAAAAGATGGAAGGAGGTGACAGGAAAGAGAGATAAAGACGGTGACAAAAAAGGAATTAAGTCAGTTTAGGTATACTCACCAACTCTGCACAAGGAATGTGACATCGTGTGCTGCAAACATGTTTGGAAGAGAAGAAGAAGGGATCAAAAAGTGAAAGGAGTGCAAGAAGGGAGGGACAGAGAATGGAACAAAAGAAATTACCGACTCCCCACAAGGAATGTCAACACTGTAAACACATGCTAATAAACACATGCACTGTAAACACATGCTAATAAAAATTGCATGGCACCATGAAATGTAAATGTTTCATGCTTCCCAGATATGAGGACAAGACCAGCACGGGGCAAACTTTCCTATTCCAAAGTGGGGAAAGGATGTTTATCTTGCTGACACATGTGTGTACTGCCTCAGGTGGCATCGTGTCTGTAGCTCTCCTAGGTGTGGGGTTCATGCAGCCAGTGGTGCCATCTTTCTGCACCCTCCACTCTGTTTCTACTCCTAGAGCTTCATTAAGCATCGCCCCATGCAAGGTTCTCTGCATGGCTCGGAGCTTGCAGCCAATTCCTGCCTGTCTTCTTTGGCTTCATTTCATAAACTTCGAAAGTCATTTTGACCCTGTCACCCCTACAATAGGCACAGCTGGGAATCAATCAGATGCCTCAAAATCTGCCACCATTAGAAGTGACACGGGGGCTCATTTGAATGGTGACTTCAGCTGTGGAACACTTTTGTAGAAAACAAATAGAATCCCAGGCCATTCTACAGCAGGGAACACTGGGAGGTTAAAACAATTCTGCCACTCAGGGCTTCTAAATTCATGATGGGAGGGGCAGCCCTGAAGAATACTGAGATGCCCAGTGAGCTTAAAATGACAATAATGTGTAACCCAATTATACTATATGTCAATCTCTGTTGGGCTGGATACTTATTCTGTTCATGGTCATTGTATTCCATCCCAACAGAAGAGTAACTATGTGGAAATCAAAGCTGGTCCTAGGAAAAGGAAAAAGAAATCTCTGGAAGGTCTTTGCCTAAGCAACTCAAGTATCCTACTAGAAGGGAGACATATTACTTATGCTCATTCCTCATTGGCCCAGACTGTCATTAGTCCCAGACACATAAAGGAACCCAAGAAAAATAATCCTATCTAGTTATTGAAAAGTGAGCAGGATTAATGGCCACCACATTGCATGAGGCTTTGCAACTTTAAGATGAAGGAGAAAAATGTAAGAAAATCTCAAAAGAGGGAACATCGAATTGAGCAAGGCCTAGTAAGGAAGAAAGTACCACACTCTACTCTATTCTTGAGCTAGTGTTAGTAGAAATCTCCTTTATATGTTTGTTTTACCTTTACATTATCCACGTAGACTGTGAGTGCTTGTACACTTAATTTTCAAATGTGTTATAGGCTCAGTGGTGACAGGATATAACTCATTGGTTTTTTTCTCTCCTTTATTTGCTGTATGCAGCACACAAATTCCTTTTCTTTATGAACTTTGAATCTCAGGGTCAGATACACATTTGACTTAAAGCAAAATAACTTGTGCCTGAAATTCTGAAGGACATTATTAAAAAAAGATCATCTTTTGGTAACTTACCATTTTACATCAGAGCTCTTTATAATCATTGGGTGATTTTCTTGATAAAATATTACATAAATGAAAAGATGGATTTGTCTACCTCTTCAGAGATCATAAATATTTAGAGGAGGAAAAATTTGTTACTAGAAGAGTAATCCACCAATATAGGTGGGAAAAGGTTCATCTTTAAAGTAAATTAGGGCATCTGTATTCTCTCCTCCAGGAATGTTGGTCAGAAGGGGCAGAGAAACTTGGGGTTTTGCAAAGAAGATTGGTTATATTCTGTATTTGAGACTATGTCACAACAAAGAATTAATAGCTCTTGAGAAGATAAGGCATCTGAAAATAGAAAGAAGAAAATGGAAGAGGGAAAATAAAAATAGGGCTCAAATAGCAAGGAAAAGAAAACACAGAGGGGGTGGAAACTATAGCAGGAAAATTGTGTTCCTTTTTATGTCACTCAGCATTGGCACTGAGGAAAAAGCAGTGTGTTCAATGGCTCTCCCAGTGTCTTCCAAAGAAGGTGGTGGCAGATGCCTGAGCATTCAGGACTTTTTGTGTCAAGTCAGTGATCTCCAGGCCTTTGTATCAAACATATTTCAGAAATGCCTTGTTCTCGGTGCTAGGGCCTAAAAGTTCTCTAAGCCCTTGGTATAACCTGCCTTGCGTCAAGAAGGAGCCTGTCCAGGTAAAGGCCTCGGACCACATGGTAGTGCTTGCTGTCTAAGCAACCTGTGAAGGGGGAGAGGAAAGGCTGAAAGACAAGTGACAAAGGAGTGGTCAGTAGGAGAGTAGAAGGCCACATGGGGATTGGCATCCTTGCAGTAATGGGTGTGGTAGTCACAGTCTCCATCATGCATCTATTCATCCTGAATGTGGAAGAACCCAGGATTTGGTAGTCATGGGTATTTTTTATTTAATCAAAACTATTTTTTAAATTGATTTTTGACTAAATGTTGAATTGCATTTTTTTTAAATGTTTGCTTATTTTGTTTCCAATAGTTTTTTGAGGCCATCACTCACAAAATTCCCAAAATTTGACTTAAATTCTTCCAGCAGGTTAAAATGTTTATGACTCATCAAAATATGCATCCTTCTGACTTTGAACTTTCTAGGGCATGTAATTATCTTAATATGGTCAAGGTAAAATTTCACTGGGGAAAATTAAACGCGTAGGAAGATATAATTGAAGACTGCTGCAGGAGAGAGGAGAACTATCTGAGAAGTCAGCAGAGACAAAGGGCAGGTGAGTTTTTAAGAGCTAGGGTAGTGTTAGGCCTAAGAGTCCAGGCTATTTGTGTTTGCTAATTAGCCCTACCTAGGAGAAAAGTTATAATCTCTAATGTCTTCATAACAGGAGTTAATTCCATAACTTGGTGTGAACCTAAATGAGGATTTCTCCAGAGACCAGCATTGTCCTTGATGATTACATGTCTAGGGAGTGGCTCCTTAGTCCTTGAGAAAGACAACACAGAGTCAAGTTGAAGAAAGTGTTCGGGCCATTTTGAGCCAGTAGTCTGTCTGCTTTAGTGACATTTATAGGTCTACCTTATTTCTTTTATTTCATTGTTAGGTTCATGATCATTTCAGTTGTGCTTTCCTTCCATTTGTGCCTCTTGAATAGGCACAGTAATTTTAAAAGGAATAGTACAGCATATATTGAATAAAAGTAAATACTAAGCGATGTTTCCTGTGTGTACATAAGTGTGTGTGTGTGTGTGTGTGTGTGTGTACTGTTGTATGGTGCACCTGAATTCATCTAATTGCTGTCCTTCTTGAAAGCCTGATTTACCTCCATATTATGAGATGTTGCAGCTGGACATCTAATAGTGTTTGAAGAAACACTCTAATATTTTGACCCGATGATATCTCTGCCGCCCATATCAATTGCCCGATTTGTTGACATTTCTCTGGAAATAAATGGTATTTTTTCAAAGAAAAGATATGTCAGAGTCACAGGACAGGGACCAAGACAGTCCACAAAGTAGAAACAGGGTACCTAGACTCACCCTACTGCGGGCAGCATGCAGGGATGTTGACCTCTAGCATTGCAAAGGAATACTCAGGATGCATCAGTAAGATACAAAATGTTAAAAGCACTCAAAGAAATAGTGTATGATCCCTCAAATAAGAAAGAGGTGCACTGTGGCCTTGAGCTGGGTACATTGATGAGAGTTTAGTGGTAGAAATGTGTGGAGCTTGTGAATCTACAGAAAGAGGAGGTTTAGATGAAGGGTGGGAACCTTTTCTACAGGGGAAGAGGAATGGCCTGTTTACAGAAGACTGGCACCACAGGTGGTAGAGCTATCATCCATCCACAGTGGGTTTATTTATGGGTAAAGTGAATAACCAAGCCCAATTTAAAGGTAAAAGGGATTGGGTCAGCCTTACTGTGTCTCTAAAGTACACAACGTTTTGACTAATTCCGTATCCTGAAGTTGCTGTTTTTATAAATGTTCAATTTTAAAATTATAATTGTTCTTATTTCTTTTCTGTATGTCTTCATTTTTTTCTAACTTCAAGAAGAACAGGTAAGGGGAGGTGATTTGCATGAAAATGCCAAAAACATATGTCATGGAGGAGAGAGACTTTCATGGTCCTCTCGTAATGCAGCCTTAGGAATTGGATCCGTGTAGAGTGTGGCAGGGTGAACATAGGTTCCCAGCCCAATGCAGGACCTCCTCAGACCTTCTGCACTCTTTGCTGTGATTAATTACTTGAAAGAAAACTATACAGATATTTGCTAGACTACTCATTTCCTTTGATCTCTGATACTGAATGCCAACGATTTTCCCCTGAAACAAAAGCCAATGTTGAGAGAGCTTTTGCCTATCTACATCATAAGTACATAAATAAACAACAAACAAAAAGGAATAATAATGGAAGACCCTCCTGAAGATTATCTTTTCCTGAAGAATTGAAAATGCTTGTTCTTGCAGCTCTGGTCATTAAAGCCTTTGCTTAACATAAAACTAAGAAAAAAATACACTCACTACCCACAAGCAATATAAACATTATGTACTGAAACATATACTAATAAAAAATAAACTTAAAAGTAAAATAAAACAGTGAATGTACAAGAGAAAGTCAGTCACTCTGCATGGGCTGGGAAATATGTTTAAAGGGATAAATCAGTTTCAAGTACAACCTGGATTCAGGCCAGGGGTAATCACATCTGAAGCCTTCTCATTTCCAAAATGGCACTATACTGAGTTTCTTCGTGTGGAATTATAGCCAAGAAGGACTCGTTCAACATTTTATTCATACGGTAAACTCAGCCCAGCTTCTCAGAGTCTATAATCCCTCTAAAGCTCTTTGCCAGAAATGCAAATACAGGGACCTTTACCTGCAGTACCTAAGTTTTCTTTATAGAAATCAACTCAAGCCCTTTTCCACTTTATTTCCTCCTTCATGTGCCTTCCACTGAAAGAGTTACTTGAAAAACTTATGATCAAAGTTATATTTGCAGGATAAATCAAGTGATATAATTGGTGTTATAATTTTAATTATAATTTACCTTTAAATTGGGCTTGGTTATTCACTTTACCCATAAATAAAAATATATTGAAATCATTACATTCATGCCTGCAAATGCGATATTCTTTGGAAATATGCTGTTTACGGATGAAATCTGGTTGAGATGAGCGCATATTTGATCCAGTGGATACTAGTCTAAGATGGCGATAGCTTTTACAAGCGGAGATGGAGACACGGGGAAAGGAATACCATCTGATGCCCCAGAGAAATGGAGTTAGAAGGAAGATGGTCTCTCAGATAGGGAGGTCAGTACTGGAATTGGACTACTACAAATCTAGAAATACGTGAGGTTACTGGAATCCAGAAGAGTGAAACGCGAATCCTTACTATACACTCTGCAGGGAACAAGGTTCGGAAAAAACACTGATTTGGGACATCTTGGCTTCAAAACTGTGTAGGATAAATTTATGTAATTTTAAGACATCAAGTTTGTGGCATTCTGCTTCAGTGATTCCAGTAAACTAATACAATGGTCAGCTGCCTTTCAGGAAAAGCCACAGTAATTCTCGTACTGAATACATGTTATTGTTTTTCACAATCTCAGTTTCCTCTTGGCTTCTGATTGTAGGCAAGGCCTGTTCCAAGGAAGGGGCCTGAAAATTCTCTGCTCCAATTCCAGCTCTGTTCCACTCTGGCTAATTTTTTTTAGGCTCCTGATTTCAGCTCTATAATTTTGATATCTTTTGTGAAACGCAGCACAGTGATAGCTACAGGTATAGTATGCTTTTGTTTGTTTGGCGATTAAAAAACATGAGCATATATAAAATGCTTGGCATATTAAGCTTTCATTCAGTGAACATGCTCTCCTTCATTTTCTCTCTTCTTTTTTTTTTTTTTTCCCAAGGCAGACAGCTTCTCAACAACTAATATCCCCTGAGGTTTGGGCTGATAATAGCTTCATGTTTTATATATCCCAGAGATATCTGTAATTTAGCAGACAAACCTTAAAGGCAGAAAAGCCCTTGAGGCCAAAGCAATGAATTCTAATAGAAGACTTCAGGCCCTTTGATAGGCACTAGAACAGTTATTTTTTGAGCTGGAGAACTTGGCAGAAGGCATTTGGATCATACCAGAAAGCCTCTGACCTTGATCATATGGCCATCTTTTTTTGCTAACAATTTTATTTTAGAAGATGAATGCTTATTATTTCTACTCTGCTGCTTTTTATGCATTAGTTAATTACTCCTGCATTTGTTTATTCACTCTCTCAATCAGTTTATAGGTACATATTCCGTGTAACTCATTAAGGCAATTGTAAAGATTAACCTAGCAAAGTTACTGTTTGCATTGAAAATTAGTCTAGTGAAGAGGGTATGTTCATGCAAATAGATGACAAAAGTTACAAAATTCTGAAATGTGAAGTTGTCTTTAACTTAAAACCATTTAATCACAACACCATCTCTATTACTTAACTTTTTTCATCTCTACATTTTTTTCTCTTTATCACATTTTTTCTTTTCCTTTCTTATTTCTCTAGCTTTCTTCATTTTTTAAAGATTTCCATAAGTGTAAGAGTTGATATGTTGGTAATGAGGCTATTGTGTGTGTGTGTGTGTGTGTGTGTGTGGTTCTGACTGTAGCTAAGACTCTCTCAATATGTTCATGAAATAGGGGAAAGAAACTCCCAACCCACTAGATGTCCAGTACAAACTTGTGTTCTCTCAAATCAAAGAATGACTTTTAGGAACAATAGAGGTTAAGAGCAGGATATACTTTGTTGTAGTCAGAGGTTGTACAGAGAAAATTAGAGTCATGACTTGGAGTTTATAATATTATTTTTATGATATGTTATGATATGTTATATTATGATATGTTATGTTTTTTATGATATGTTATGATATGATATGTTAACCCAGAGTTAACATAAGAAAATGCAGGAAATCTGTGCACAACCCTAAAGACATACAATATATAGCCAAGGGCCTGAATCCCACAGCAATGTCCCACATGAATCCAGATGAAGACACAGAGCTCATGACAGTGCCTCCCATGAGCCCAACTGGAGGTCTAGAGCCCATGAGAAGGACTCATGCCAGTCTCTTTTACAGATCTGTGCTAGGAAGGCCCAAAGGTCAGCGGTGGAATCTAGAAAATCTATGCCAGCAGGGTGAAGGAGCTGTGCTGGTAGGTTGAGGGTTCTACACTAGAGCCAAGAAGTCACACTCACAACAAAGACCAGGGCTGTCCTGAAGAGCAACACAGCCATCCTCAGTGACATGGAGGCCCCAAGTTCCTCTGACGACAAGCACAGTCGAGTACATGCCAGGAAGCCAGCATCATGAGTTCATCCTGGAGACCAAGCAGCACACTTCTTCTTCTCTGGAGCCAGGAAGCAATGTGTATCAGAAGCATGAGTACTAGTGGAAGTAAAATACTAAGATTAATGTATTTTACAATAAGGCCCAGAGCTGCTCCAGGAGAATCTAATGGCTCAAGCAGCAACACGTAGGAGAACCTACAGTGCCTCAGTGCCTCAACCCATCAATGCCCCAATGCACAGCTTCTCCTTCTCCACGTCTCTATTTATGCTGGCAACTTTCCTCAGGTGGAACATCTATGCTCAGCAGCATGGTAATTCAATTCTGCAGGCATTAAGTTTACCACCAGGTTTTAATCTATAACTTACTTAATGAGAGACAGAAAGCTTCTGTCTGACAGAGAGACAGAGGAGTCCCCAGTGAGATGCCAAAGGCTCTGTCTTTTCTAGGGACTTTTATAGAGTAAAAATACAAAGTAAGGCAGGTCTACAGTGGGGAAAACACAAGAACTTACAAGGTGATCATAAGGTGGGCCAGCCAATAAGATATTGTTCAGGTAAAAGTGATTAAATTGGTGACAAATGGGGAAGCTAATCATGTAGCAAGTGACATCCATATAAAGCAGGAGCTTTTCGGTTGAGGGTAGAGTTAGTGACTCCCAGCTTCCTCAGGATGATAGAGACCTATTTAGAATATCAAATCCTAATGTTTATCCTTAGGAAGTATTTGGGCATTTTATCTTTTTGTCTTGAGGTCTGACCCATAGCCGAAGTGTCTGTTTCTCCTTGGTGGCAAGGTATCTGGTCTTTTGCACTGGCCCCTTCAAGGGTCTAGCTCCATCTGGTTGCCTGTGATATTTCTATCTAACTCAGTTGCCTGTAGCATTCAGACTGTTTCCATTTTTATATCTAAAGTAAAATACTAACATTAATCTTAGTATTTTACTTCCATTAGTATACATGTATTCATTCACTCTATATTTTCAGAGCATCTCTTGAATGTTAGGCATAAGGCGAAGGTGTTTCTTTGATTCTTTTTTCTCTAGAAATAAAGCATTATAAGGCAATCTTCTATTCAAATAATTATTGAATTTTATAATTAATAGACTTGATTTTATTCTTTGCATGTCTTTTTAAGTATTTGCTGGATCCTTCATTAGTAATAATAATGACCATTTATAATATACTTTTAAAGTATTTGTCTACAAAGAATTATTATTAAAATACAAGGAAAACCAGAGACTAATGCAATAGATCATATAGTAAGATTTTTAAAATTTTAAATATAGGCTCACAAATAAGAAACAATAGCTTTAAAAGTCAAACTCAAAGGATTTCACTTGCAGGAGGTTGGTTGCCACCTTTGTAAGCGTTGTAAAGAAAGTCTATTTAAAATTATTTTTCAGACCTAACCCTGTCCTGTGGCTCAGTTACAGGGCTGGCTCATTGGAGACAACTGCCTAACTGGAATCATAATCCATGCAAACCGGCAAAACTGCCCATATATACACCTGAATACCTGCAGGAAACTGTTTTGGGAACATAAGTTGCCTTTGGCTTTGAAGTGCTTGGGAGAAAATAAATTTGTTTTCATGCCAGCCACGTATAAATAAACAATAAATCGATTGAAAAATAAAAAGGAAAGTGTATAGAAAATCAGATGTATACTAGACGATTTCCCAAAAAGTTGAAAAAATTAAAAAGACTTATTATGCCTTAGTAGGGAAACAATACACTAATCAACCAGGTTGGGGAAAGGTTGGATCTCGGATAGATGGGATATGGAACACCAAGCGATTGGAGGAAACCACATATAAAACAGGGTCAGATCTAAAGGCACCTAGGTGCTCTCACCATGGTCACAAAGTTGCACGGTTGCTAATCACAGCTATAGTTTTGGTCACCACATTGCCATCTTAGCTTTTCATCACTCTAATATCATTCCACAGCTGCCTGTGAAACACTCATGAGATTTTGGGCAGAAATGAACCTATATGTGCTCTAAGTCTCTGATAACCCTTTCCCCACACATGTACGAAAATCTGTCTCATTTTATAGCACAGAACACACATTTACCTTCCAAAATAAATCTAATGCAGTTAAGATGCTGGAAAAGACAAGATGCCAAAACCTGTAATGAAAACAGACTGGATCCAAATGAAATAGTACTATAACTCTGATTTGTTTTATGTAGTACCATTACCTGCAACACATTAACTTCCGAAACAATGCAGAATAATATGTCAGTGTGTACATTAATTCAGAATACTGTAACCAAATAATATATCCAGATGCCTTCTGGTAAAGTATCACATTTAGAGATAAATCAATCTTTTGCACACTTCAACATCTTTCAGCATGGATACTGTAGTCTCAAGGAATGCTACTTTGTGGTAGAGATTCTCCGTCCAAAGCAGTTTAGTGATAACAGAAGTGATAAAGATTTATCCTGAATCATGTAATAATCTTAGTGACCTCTAAACTTATTGAGGACCTATTCAGGAGCTCTCGGGTTCCACAGAGTTAAGGTGGGCAAGGCACCCATAGAGAGTATAAATTTTCCCAAAGGCGCTCCTAACAATGCATTTCATCCTACATATAATGTGCTCTTCTACGATGTGGCAAACCAGACTGTTTTATTCACCTCTTACTCTGTTAGACAGGAAAGGAATCTTTCCTATGGGTTATCAAGAAGGTTGGATACAAAATAAATACTAAATAGATGAGATGAATAGAAGTCAGTTAAGCCCATGTCTTCACAGCCTGCAGTGGGACTCTGTACTCCATAGCCTGTCCCATGGCATTTGTGCTTGGGAACAGTGCATAAGGGACTGTGAGAAACAGGCTTTGTCTTACCTAGAAGGTGATGTGACCGTTGGTTCTTTCCAGGACCAGATTGTAATTGGTTTGCTTGGGTGATTTTACATGGCGGCGATATTCTGCAGCCCTGCTTGGAGAGAAATGGGAATTGCACCTGGTCCCCTTAGAAACAGGCACTGTCAGGTGAGAGGAACCTCTCTGTGAGAGCAAGGTAAGGAGGAAATCTTGCAATTAAAATTTTACAACCTTGTTAATTTTACCAGATCTCAAAGCAGCTAGGAAAACAGAAGTAATTTTTCCTTTATATTTTATCATTTAAACTCCAGCTGTGATTGCCTATTTTATCCACCCTGATCAGTTCCCTGACATCAGATTGGTGTCCTATAATTTAATTCAATTCTGAAACTACCTAGAGTTGGCAAAAATTCTCCAAATTAGGGACTCAGTCCCTTAAGATGCTCACCACCGCAGATGTCAGATGAATGTCTGGGCTTCCTGTACTTCTGACAAAGTAACAATTAATCAGGGCCCCCACAAATTTTGGGGTTCTATAATTTGCAAGGATGGACTGAAGAACTCAGGGAAATATTGCACTTATGTTAAATGGATTATTATATGAGCTAGGAAAAACAACATATACGTACAGTCAGATAAAGAAGTACGTAAGGTGTTTCATATAATCAGAAAAAAATGTACCATATGAACCTTCTACTCTATCGGATTCATTGTCAGTCTTCTACACTATCAAGATCTATTTCCCTATGCTCAGATTTGCTAAATCAATTTTGTGCTTGAAAGAAAGCACAGAGAAAGGGAAGTGTGTATTTATTAGAGTTGGCTGTACCATAGACTTGCTTTAGTTACCTTGAGGCTTCTGAAGATCCTCATTGTACAATGGACTGTTTGAGAGAGAGAGTCACCTAAGGTCATTTCTTCCATATAAACTCAGGGACCTATATGACATTTTTCTTGAAAATCTAGATTCTAAGTAGAAGGAAGAAGAAATGTACCTGCACATTACATTTGAAAACTTTTAAGTTCATGAAAAAAATTTTTAATTTATCCACACATTTTTTATCATATGTTATATTTACTAATATTAGTCTTTCAATATTTGTATCAAACAAACAAATAAACAAACAAAAATGAAGTTTAATCAGGAATTAAAGGATGCTTCCCCATTGTCGGGTATTCATTCCACATTGATGGTCACACCACAGTGGGAATATTACTGTTAATATGAGGACCCTCTGTCAGCCCAGATTCCATGGATAGCCTGAGTACTGATGAATGACTGCTGCTGTCACTGGACAGATTCCATTGTATTTCTTTTTCTCCTTCCAAGTGACAAAGAGAAATATCTAATTGTCTAATACTGACTCCTGCACCTGCACATGTAGCAGTTAGCTTTCTTGTGGCTCAGATGCAATACCCAGCACAATTTAAGAGTAGTAGCTTAATTTGGCTGATGGTTTTATGGAATTCAGCCCCATGGCAGACTGGCTCCAAAGCAGTTACATAGTGGTAGAAGAGGTGGTAGAACAAAGTTGTTCAGTTCGTGACAGTTTAGAAGCAGAGCAGAGTATCAGAGAGAACCAGGGACTTGACCATATACAGACCCCAAAATTGCACCTCCATGACGTATCTAGATATACTGCTTTACTAATCTGCTAGGTGATCCTTAATCTACTGAATTTGACACTTTATGAATTGATGGTCACAGTAGCAATGCTAGGGTGGCATCTGTATTTTGTAATGGTGAGCTACTCTCACACATTAGAAGCCAAAACACTGTAAGTCAGATTTATGTTAGGATGCTAAGAGGATAGACAATTCTCGAAGTCATCTGTGGCATGTCGTACCTGATGCATAATAGCACCCACACTTTAGCAATTGTGTTTACCAGCTGTAATGCACTGCTTGGCTATCCCCTGGCTGCGAGGTAAAATATCTAAGTTCACCAACGATGCTAATGAGTCCTAAAACATGCAGAGTTTTAGGACACATGAACAGCAAATAAAGTCAATGGCCTGAGCTCAGCATGGGGCAGAGAGAGTTGTGGTTCGAAGTTTTAATAGCACTATCTGCAAAAGCTGCAGTTTTTGATATACGTGTCCCTAGTGAGGGCTCTGCCAGGTAATCGTCCTCTCTCCAAAGCCTGTCAGCAAAATCCATGTCTGAGATAGAGAGCAGCTGTGAGTCTGAGCTCTCTGGCAGTTGGGGTGAAAGCTCTGCTTAATTGTTCTTGGTAATTGTTGCCCTCAGGGAGCTGGCCTAAAGAAGTTGTTCATTTTCTCTTGTGTTGGTAATATTTTCTTTACCTCCTCAAACAAATTGCTTAGAGTGAAAGAGCTTTCTCTCTTCCTTTTAATGACAGCAATAGCTGTTGTCCACCCAAGTGTGGATCCCAAACTTCCTTTTCTTTCCGTTTAGAATACATCAGATATTTTCATACACGTTTTCTCCTTTGAAACTCACAACTTCAGTTGAGGAAACCAATGCTCAGACAGAGAATTTTTTTTATACAGCTACCCAAGCGGCAGATGGAGAATTTAAACAGATGGTTGGGTGGCTTTGTAGTTCCTGGTATTTTCCTTAATGCAACTCTTTCTAAACCTGCATAGTTTAGGGAATACGCAAATCTGAGTAAATACCTGAAGGACACAGTGAAAGGAGCATTCAAAGATGAGTCCATTATTTTGTCTTTTTCTTTTTTTTTCTTTTCCTTTTCTTTATTTTTCTTTCTTTCATCATCTCCCTTTTTCTCTCCCTCCCTCCTTATTTCCTTCCTTCCTTCTTCCTTCTTTCTTCCTCTTCCATTTTTGGGCTGTTTTAAAAATCAAACCTAAGACCTCACTCGTGCTAAACAAGCTCTATACTACTGAGCTATACCCCCTAACTCCTATTGATATAGGAGAAATATAATTTCCAACCTGCTAGATGTCAAGTGGCCAATATCATGGTCCCACAAGGTAGAAAAATGAAGTCATAAACCAAAGGTAGAAGTTAGAAAAGTTTTTTTTTTTTTAATAAAGGGAAAATAATACGTTCTGGAGTAAGGTAGTCACTGCAGCTTGGCCTGTCATCAGGAATAATTTGTGTCAAACAGATGTTAAGCTACCATCACCCTATGGGATTACAAGTATAGCTGCTTAGCTAATATTGGTCCAATAAGGAAACTTGTTATATAACAAGGATACATGGAAAGAACAAAGGCATTTTGGGGGAAAGATGGGTTCAGTTGCTCTGATTATCCACCTGTGCGACTAATTGATACCCATCCGGATTTTCTGGACTACATGGTGTTAATTACAGTATAATTCCTGCTTATCCCTTAGGAAGGCATGGAGACCTGGCATTCTTCAGATGTGCATCCAGCTATAATTCTGATATCTTTATTTATTCTAATGATTTCCTTGAGTGAGTAGTCCCTGTCTGACTAAATATTTATTTCTATCTAACTTAGCTATGTATAATACTTTTTTGTTAAATGAATTAGCAAAAGTCTAGGAGAAAAGTCCCTGGAATTATGTAAATTTGCAATGAATTCATGGAAGTGCAAAGAACATGTTGAAAAGAGTAAATAAGTCTGAAATTAATGTTCTGCTCATAGTATAATTGTCATTGTCAGAGGATAGTATACTCTTTTCTTTTTATGTTACTCAGCACCCATTTGATTACAAGTTTATTTTCTTATTTCTTAAATACAACTCTATCACTCTGGGCACAGTTTTTTAAATCTATACCAATCTTAGTTACTTTTTTCATTCTGGGACAAAATACCCGATACAAAAATTTATGTGAGGAAAGGTTAATTTAGTTTACAGTTTGTAGAGGCTTCAGTCCATATCAGCTTGCTCCAAGGTAGGATGACACGTGGCAGAGGGGAAACAGTTCATGGTGGTAGAAGACAGCAAAGCAACAAGAGCAAAAAGGGAGGAACAAGCCTCTTTCCCTCCCTTACATTGCATGTAGGCTACCCTGAATCCCAGCACTAAACAATGAAACAATCACAAACTCTAGTTTCAGTAGCCTCTGAAACCACCCCCACGACCACATGAAGAACATCCAGACACAAATCATAACATTCCACCCCTTGGCTTCCAAACACTCATGCATATACTTTTATGCAAAGTCATTTTGTCCATCTGCAAAAGTTGTCAAAGTGCTAACAGTTTCAGAATTACTGAAAATTCCAGGTCCCATATCTCTCAGAGAAAACTCTTCACTGTGAGCCTCTGTACAAATAAAGAGATAAACATGTCCAACATTCATTGGCATAAGACAAACATTTCCATTCCATATCGTACAAAGAGAGGGATAGGAAGGGATGGGAAAAAAGTTCAAAATCCAGCAGAGCAAATATTAAGTCCTGTAGTTCCATATGCAGCATCCCAGGCAATCTGTGCCAAGTGGTAAGCTCCAAAGGGCTTCAGTGACTCTGCCCCTAAAGCATTTTAAATGGTTGTAGCTCCCATGGCTTGTCTCTTGGACTCACTTTGATGTCCCATTATGCTCTTCCTCAGATGATCCATGTTTTTGGCTTCTCTAAGCTTCTATGGTTTCCACTGTTCCTTTGGCTTCACATTCACAGCTTCACACACTGCCCTCTCAGATGCACAGTGCCTGGCATCCCAGACCTTGTGAAATCTGTGTGGAAGCCTGTCTGATTCTATAACTCTTGCATTCTGCATAAACCTAAAACCAGCACAATGTGGATTATGCCAAGGTCCACGGCCAGATGAATCAGTTGCCATGTTTCTTTCTCTATTGGTGTAGGAGTAGAGTCCCTAAATCATTGAGCACTTTGAATCCAATTCTCTAGGCTGCTGTAACATGGTGCACCCACTGCCATTCTGGAACATAATGCTCTGTGGCTTTCTTTTCAAAGCAGTCTTTCACTTCTGCAATTTGGAGGCTGCAAATGGAGTCCTGCTGCTCCTTGTGATGCCCTCAGGCCATCACCTTATTCTTCTGTTCCTTCTCAGTAATCAAGATCTTCTATGTTCTATTTTTGCAATGCACATCTTTCCTGTAGGTTCTTTTCTAGCTAAAGTCACAATGTTTTAAATTATTCTTCTGAACTCTTTCCTCTTGATTCTCAACATAAATCTCACTAAAAACCCCCAACAGTAGCCATGCCATTGCATTACCATTTGACTGCCTTGAATTTTTACCTTCAAGATTAATTAGTCCACTGCCCTTTATCACAGTCTCAGACAAAGTCTTTGACATGAGCAAAGTGCAGACAAACTTTCCGTCAAGCCATAACACACAATGTCTGGAGTCCAACAGCTGATTTAGTCCTTCTTCTCCCAAAAAACCTCCTGATCCTGATTTTTATGGGCAAAATTCCTATCAGTATTCTGGTCTTTTGAATTTTGACAAGAATGTTCCATACAAAACAGCCCAAGGTGTTTCAGCCCTACTTTTTCACCCTGCATCTCTAAACCTTTCCAAATTCTTCCCACAAGCCATTCCCAAAGGCTCCTGAAACACACAGACAAGTATAGTCACAGCAACAACCCCAGTCCAGGTACCAAAGTCTGTCTTGCTTACTCTTCTTATTGCTGGGAATAATTACCTGATTCCCAAAGTCAAATTATTAGCTCACAGTCTGTAAAGGTTTCAGTCTATACCTGGCTGGCTCTAAAGCAGGGTGGCACAGAGCAGAGGGACAACAGCTCATGGTAGCAGAACCAAAATGAGAGTCACAGCCTCTTTTTATCCATTATATTATATGCAGGCTACCTGTTGTAGGTTGGATGTGTCTAGCACTCACACTCCCAGTCCTAGCACTAGACAATGAACCAGTCATGATCTCTAAATTTAGCTGCCTTTGAAAAGTCCACTCCCCTGACCACATGAGGCTTTAGAGGAACATACTGACACAGTAACCAAAACTTACCCATATGGTTCAAGCTGATGATTTGAGATAAAAACTAAAGCTAAAGTCTCCTGTCTTCCCTTTGCTTTCTTTATAGGAGCTATGAGTGCTCAGAGATTTGCCTACACATTTAAAATGACAGCGCTTTTTCCTTGTACATTGCCAGCTTGCTGGCGCAAGCTCTCTCTCTGTCTCTCTGTCTCTCCTTCTCTGTCTCTCTGTATGTCTTTTTGTTTCTCTCTGTCTCCCTCTCTTTCTCTCTCTCTGTCTCTCTCTTTCCATCTCTGTCTCTCTCTCTCTCTCTTTCTCTCTCCCCCCTGCACTGAGTTAGAGAATGTCCTCTCAATTCTTTTACACCTTCTTGCTCAGGATCTGTAAGGCATAGATCTTTGAACTTGGTGTTTTGGAATTGTGTCTGGCTACTGAAACACTAATCACTGACCCAAGACAGGATTTGCCTAGGGCACAGTGGAAAACACAAGACAGACTGGATGCTCCCATTGCCAGAGGGACACTCAGGCAGGCATAAAATGAACACACTTGTCAGATAAGAGCCACAAGAGAATCTGCCAGTATAAACAATTTCCTGTAAGCAGACTTCCTAGTAATAGGTCAGACAACTAAGCATTGGGTCATCTGCCAGGTGAAGGAAATAGCCTCTGAAAGGCATACTAAACACATCAACATTTGCAAACAGGAGGCTCATGAGCCACTCTGATACTGGAACGACAATTCAGTTCAAGGATTTCGAGATGTGAAGCTGTCCAGTTTTGGTTTTGCTTTGTTTTTGTAATGGTTATTTAAAAATGTATTTTAAAACTAAAATAAAAATTGCTGTTGTTTTCAAGGAGACTGCATACAGTTTCTTGAATTTGAGGCTGAATGGGAAATTCTGGCTTTTCAACCACCTGAACCTCCAGATATCATATATAGAACTCATATTTTAAGTTTGATATACTTAGTATTTATCACAACAATAAATTATCACTACATCCCTTTAGTGTCTTTCATGTATCCTTCTATAGAGTCTCCTACCTTCTGTGTTCCAGGTATCTCTTTACTAATTATCTGCAAAATTCAAGAAAGCTTGGCTCCCATCTAGGGTGATGAGTAACCTAATTTCTCCTTGTTTTTGACTCTTAAGCTGTGTCAACTTCAAAGCAACACAAATGCTTTAGAAAACATGAGGAAGTAGATCTCAAGAGATTCATTTCACTTTGCCCCTTGTTGTGATCAGAGTTAAGTATAAGAAGAGGCACATTCATTGTTTTTACATAATATTTAGAAATTGCCTTCATGTTTATTTGATGTTGACTTCTATAGCACAGTGATCTTTCTTTAGGGTTATAATAATGAACCCTCAGAGGATTCAAGCACAAAGCAAGCTCTATTAGAGAGGAGTTGGGTCCTAGGCCTTTCAGTGGTGTTCGTTGTGCTAGACTGAATATTATTTGAAGGGGTTTGAACTTCAAAGTCAATGGGACCTCCTCTTATTGAATGAAATTTTTGGAGAAGTTCATGAGAATTTAGAATCTGTTGAGGTGATGTGGCCTATTTCAATGTCTCTCTCATTCAATAGATATTTAAACATCAAGACCCTCCAGCATGTATCCATTTCAGCTTTCTGAAAACTGAATATGAAATAGTTAAGGTTAAAATGGAGTACATAATATGCTAAAAGGTGATGATAGAAATGAGAATATCTTGATAAAGCAGCCAGGAACAATGAATAAAGACCATGTTCTGAGACTACCATGCTCCTGACTTCAGTCTGCCTGGGGAAGATCTTAGTTGAAACATTTTTAATCATAGGAAACTTCTCACTTTACAATGGTGGTTGAGTGGGGCCCTGAAAATTATGTAGGATATCTAGTTTATATAGGAATAGAATTGCATGCTAGTAAAGAGAAACAGCTTAGAAGCATGAAAATATATACTATGGAGAATACCACCAAATATAGGGGTACCTCAGATCATGAATTTAAGTCAATTCAAGATTCTGAGGGAAGATATCTATGATAAGGATTTCAGAAACAGAAGCAAAATTTTGCCAAATGCTTCTGTTTACACACTGAGTTGTTTCTGAACAGAAGCATTCATAAACCCAGGTACTACTGTAGTAGAGAATAAGGTAAAAAGCATTCAAATGATGAAAAAAAAAAAAAACCAGGCATTGAAATATACATTTAACTCAATTTACCAGTGAGGTACCTTCATCATAGTTATGGTATGTCTAGTTCTTAAGCATGAATACTGTAGTTAATTTTTAATTAATGCTTTTGTGTTTCTTCTTCATCTCTTCAACTGATCAAAAGGTTCATAACTAATTTTGTTGCTCGATGATTCAGCATCTACACCTAAATGAAACTGACAGCATAAGTGTAGTACCAGTGTTACATCATTTGCAATATGAATTTTCTAGTAACTTAGATAGGAAAGTAACAATGCATCAAATGTTACAATCAAGCGGTGTGGCATTCTCAGACAGTAAAATCCGCAATAATTTAGATCTTCTTAGATTTTGAAATCTTCCATTCCATCCATAACTAATCAATCAGAAACTCTGGAGGTGTGACTCATCAGCATGTCACTGTTTAAGCTTTCCAGGTAATTTTCATGTATATTTAAGTTTGAAAACCTCAAGTCTAACAGGCAGAAACACACATTTCCTCATTTCAGATAACAGCACTATTAACAGTTTAGTGACATGAGGCAAAATAACGTGACCACATCCTTATTTGTAAAATGAGGTTATTTGTGATCATTCATCCTGATATGTCAGATTTATTGTATTAAGAAACATTAGCAAATGATCAGAGAACACTCCTATGTGTGTCTGCTTGGGTCATGGAGGTATGACTTTGGTTTCTATATCTGATCTCTCCTCTATTTTCTCTCTGGCATTATTTTCCTGCTCTGCTCCCTGGCTGAAATGAACTAAGCAGGTTTTCTCTCTCCTGTCCTGCTTCTATGATTGCCTTGGAGTCAGCTAGTCATGGACTAAGTCTCCCTAAACATGAACTAAATTAAACTTTTCTTCCTTTTAATTGTGAGTGTCTAATATGGTGTCCAGAAACAAGAAAACTGACTAATTGGATATGGTTACCTACTTCAAAGTCTTTTTACCATAATGAAAGAGGCAACACTGTCTGGCCCCACCTGAGTGCTGAATAAAAATGCTAGCTGTTTCTGCAGTGGTAGAAATAGTAGACTCCTTCAGTTCTGCCATTGCCTCTTAGAGCTCTCATAAGCATTGTTTCTAGAATGATTTAGGTATTTTCACTTTTATACTAGAAGCTTGTATTGTTGCTATTTACATTTAATGTTTGAAAGAGATTCTCAATAAATAGCAGCTCTTATGTCCTTAACTGACAGAAAAATATCTCTTATATCATGATGCTGTAAAACTAACCTATTACCTCAGATCTACTCTTATCACCAACCTCAATACATGTGTTTCCAGAGTGAATTACAAACACCACAGGTAGAACGCATTGCTTTTCAAGCAGGTCAGTAATCTATCTCTTCACCTTAACTTATTCCCCTGCAATTCACCTGGATGCAAAGATGCTTCCTACAAGCCTTTATTGAAATTTAAACATTCAGTCTCCAAGCTAAAATCCTTGCCTTCAATTTGTTTAATATTTGACAGAATCTGACTCTTTAGTATTGACTGACTACCCAAGAGGGCAATTGAAATGCTTAATCAATAACAATCACTCACTTGGTGTGGTGCTGTCCTTCTAGAGAAAAAAGTAGGCAAGCCCTCCTGACCTTCTCTTTTAATTCATTCCAGCCTTTATTAATTATCTTTTCACAAGCCTCCAAAACTCTGAAAAACTGCATTTCTGAGGAAGGTACTCTGCTCGAGTTTTCCCGAGACCAGTGGAAGTAAAGTCAAAGCCATAGGCTGAACAGTTGGAATAGGGTTATGGGGTAAGTGGGGAGGGGAATCCAGTGAACTGACCTGACAGCTGATAGATGGAACCTCAGACATACACTAGGATACACCCCCACCCAGGCTACATGGTTCAGGTCCAAATGCAGGAACTGCTAATTGGTATTGCTTCTGACTTCACTGCTTTTGCCTACAAGCAAAAGTCATAGGTATAGGAAAAGCTAAATTGGGTTCCTGGAAGGAGAACATGTAATTCTGTGAGCTCTCTGTAATGAGAAGATGAGCAAACCATCAATGATGAGAATATGTAATTTTTTTTCCGAGTTACTTCCTCTGCATGGATCTCAGTTTCTTTATTATACAAATGGCAGCATCTTTGTGCATGGTCCCTTGGGGTTTTCCTCTACCTCTTATGTTCTATAATTACCTCATCTCTAGCAGCCTCTTCTCTCTCTGCAGATAAAATTGATAGGGTGAGATCCAAGCAAGAGTCCTCTGGATAAGTGCTTATTATGCTCCCTTATGAATTGTTCTCAGGACATTACAAAGATTGCAGAGATGACCATTTGTGCTACAGCAGCCAATTTAAAAAGTCTGGAAGCCCAGCAGTAATTATATTTAATTCTTATCACTTTGGAAAAATTAAAAAGAAGATTAAAACAAAAATAAGAAGAAAAGCATAATGCTTAACTATACCTACCAGATATGCAGACAAAAGTTAATATTTTGTGAAATTTATTTTGCTTAACTTTTTAAAAAAGAGTTCTGCTTAACTTTTAACCCATGAAAGATTCACATTGTGAAGGAAGGGAAATTTAATTGACTTTATCTCCAGTTGCATCTCAGCAAAGTGCCTGCACATCCCCAGGCAACTATGTTTATGTATTCAATGAATTTTGTTCTAGCACATTTAAAAATATTCCAGATAGATGGACAAATCAGTGAATTGAGTGAAAGGCGAATAGGTATGTGACAGCACAGATAGAGAATCCTGATAAGTAAAGACAGACAGATATACAAACCTATTTATACAGATATGTTCATAGTATTAACTACAGATTTAAACTGCATACATATTCACTGTGTCTCATACTGGCTAGTTCTCTGAACACATGATTTTGAGACTAAGTCATACAGAAGTGTAGTTCATTCTTTTTGATTGGTGTCAAATATTTAGCTATGTAAAGGCATCACATTTCATATTTCCATTTCTCCAGAATTTATCATTTTGGTTCTTTTTCTTCTTTTCTTTTTTTTTTTTTAATCAGTACCGGGGATCAAACTCACAACCACACACTTGCAAGGCAGGCGCTTATGCTGCTTAGCTAAATCCCCAGCCCTTTTTCTGTTTTGTTATTATTTAACATTGTGGTTTTTACTTTCCTTACACAGATCTCTTACTGTACATGGAAAAGAATTTGTATAAGATCTGAACACAGAAATATAATGGTTGTTCATAGACTTTGCATGCTGCCAATTTGAACAATTTCACTGTCCAAAATGTTAGCATTACTTTGTGATGCTATTTTCCTACATGCTTGTCAACGTTTGTCACTATGTCAAGTTACACTTTTGTTTACATGATGGGTGTGAAACGCTGGGTCAATTTCATGTATTTCATTCTTGTTTGTCTGCACTTTGTGAATCCTAGTCCAATAAAATTAAACAACTCTTCACATGTTTAATGAATTTTATGTTTTGAATAATTGTATTCCTTCAAACATTATGTTTGAATGCAGTTCTCAAAGCAATAATATTAAGATGTAGGCCTCTGGGAAGAAATTAGAATATAGATTACTGATCATCAAAAGAGTCAGAAGAGAGTGCACCATTTTATGTTTTATTCATCTTTCCATCATGTAAGACACAACAGCTGTCCTTCCCAAAAGACAATGCCATTGACAGACCCCCATCCTGCCTGAACCATAACCTTGCTTTTCTTGGCCTCCAGAACTGTGAGATTCAGAAAGAAACTGTCCTGTATTCACAATTCAGCTTCAGGTATTGTAATGTAATTGGACAAACAGACTAAGATGAACAGCACCTCAAGGCTCTTCTTCCATGAATGGGCTATTCAGAATATCTGCCTTTTTATTCAAGTTATTTTATTATATTTAATAATATAATGAGAAATTTGTGTATGTGGGTAATTATTTGTCTTATGCGTTATAAGTTTATTTCAATTCGGCAAAGCCAATCTCTACTGCATTGTTTTAGAAAAAGCTAACACTTCACTCTTTCTTGACTGGTCATTTTTTCAAAGGCCCACTTTACCATACTCAAATATGTAGTTTTTTTAATGCCTTGGACTGTTCTCCTAACTCCCTATAACTAAAACTAGAGGTAAAACTTAGATATTGCCAAGACTCAAATTGGGAGTCCCAGAATTTACAATGTATAATTAGACATCATATCTGCAGCTTTTTCTCATTATCACAAAATATCTTACGTTGTTTATATGAATATTGGATGTTTGAAGCCACGGTCCCTGTATTGTCTCTTCTACTGAAGGTCTCATTGCAGAGGTCAGATGGTAACGATGGGAGCACATTTCAGGTTAAGTGGTTATGTGTCCAACCACAAAATGGAGAGTACTAGGTTGGTCTTGACCTCTTCTTTTATAACAACCCCCTGGAAAGAGTTCTGGGGACTATATGAAACACCTCCAATGACCTAAGAAATTCTTTCCTCTAGACTCAAATCTTGAAAGTCCCATGTACCCCTCAATACTATTACCCTAGGGACCTAGGACCCAACAATATTTTTAAAAATTGGTGGGGGAGAGAAACACAATTAAATCATACCTAAAATCTCAAAGACCTTTAAAGAGCTCCATTTCTTCTTCCACTCCACAAGCTCCTATATCAATACTAACTGGCTAAAAATATTTTTTCAATTCCTAAATGGTATTCCATTCCATTAAAAGATAATTATTTAGGATGTCTTATCCCTCCAACTACTAAAACATAAACTTTAGAAGAGATGACATATAAATAATAAAAATTTATCATTCATACTCTAGAGGCCGAGAAAACCAATTTTAAGGTAAGAACAGCTATTGTGTTTGATGAGGTATACTCTCAACTCCAAGAAAACAACTTTTTATTGCATCTTTACAAGACAAAAGTGATTAAGATGGTATTCTTTACACTCATTCATCATCTGGTGGAAGTTTTGGAAGAGGAAGGCGACTCTCTGAAGCATTTATGGCTGACCTGAGAGATACAAGCCAACTCATCTCATATATTGTTGACATGTGACACCAAATTGGGGCCAATTTATGAGGAAAAAATTAATGCCATGAATGATTATTCACTCAATCATTTCCAGAAAGTTTCCCTTACTTAATACTGTCATAGTTTAAGTTCATTAGAATGGATTTTGCTCAAATACATTACAAATCTAGAAGAAAATTTTAAGGATAGCCCCTGTCTCTAAAATAAACTTCCAATGTGTGATGGTGGGATATGTTAGAATTGGCATAAAAATGAAAGGAAGGAAGAGGAGTATAAAAACAAAAGTAAATTATTGCACTAGTGCTATTATTCATACTTGCAATCCTTATAAAAATTTTAATCAAGGTAATATCATTCCAATATTACAAGACAATCAATTGCATTTGCAAGACTTTTTATGGAAATAGTCACAGAGCTATAGGTTATTTCAGTCAGATATGAGTTACAGTTCCAGAAGTCTCCTGAAACATGCTTTTTCTAAATTCCTGGTTGAGAGGGATGCAGAACTTGAAATTGTAACTGTATCAGCACAATGTTTATAAAAAACTAAATATTGTCAACAAACATGAGATTTACTAGGATTTTTAAAAACCATTTTATGGAGTCACAGGAGCTGAAGGCATTTGGGGTGATATCCAGTGTGCACCAGTGCCAGTGGTTAAGACCCCACTCAGCATCCTAAATCACTGGAGGATGCACAGGAGGTCCCCATGGGCCTGAATGGGCCATGCCCAGTAACTTCCATTCAGTCCCAAGAGCTGAAGGCTTGCAAGGTGATTTCTAACACACACAGTGGAGGCTTTGGAATATTATTCAAACCTGGAAATATAGGAAAATGACAAAACAAAAGACTAAAATGCAATCTCAAACCTCCAACCCATTCCAAGAAAGCCTAGGAACCACATATATAGAAGAAAATATAAGCCATACACCTAAAATGCCTGAAATGATATCAACTGAAGTAAAAAAAAAAAACAACTGTGGGAAGCTATAAAAGAACTTAAATCAGAAATACTCTCCCTGGTAAAAGAAGAAATAATAAATGTAATGAAAGAAATGCTGAACACATATAAAGAAGACATAGTTAAAAAATTAGAAGAACAGTGCAAAAAGATGGAAATCCTGAATGAACAATATAATAAACAAACAATGCAGGAAGCAGATTTAAAAAGATATACAGGAACTCAAAAATTGCATTGAAATTTGGCAAAAACACCTCAATGAAAGTGAAGATAGAATTTCAGATCTTGAAGACAAGAGTGCAGCTAGTGACTAGGAAAGGAAAGATCTTTAAAAATAAGGAGTCAGGAAATAACAATTCAGCAGCTGCAAGATGATGTAAAGAAAAACAACATAAGATTGATAGGGATACATGAAAAAGAAAGGGAAAACACAAATGATATCAAGAGGCTATTTATAGAAGTAATAGCTGAAAATTTCCCAAACATGAGAATGTAAACTGACATACAGATCTGTGAATCATATAAAACTCCAAATAGCTATAACCAAAATAAAACTACACCCAGATATATAATAATCAACATCCCAGAAATTCAACATAAGAACAAAATATTAAAAGCTGTTAGCGAGAAGAGACAGATTACCTATATAGGGAATCCTATCAGTATCACAGCAGATTTTTCAACACAAACAATGAAGTCAAGAAGAGTTTGAAGTATTTCAGATCCTAAAGGAAAATGACTTCAAACCCAAACTGATACACCCTGCAAAACTGTCCTTAAGAATGGATGGAGAAATAAGATACTTCCACAACAAAGAACAGCCAAAGAACTTCATAAGCACCAAACCAATCCTACAAAAAATACTGAAAGACAGTCTAAATAGACATAGGGAAAAATAACTAAACAAGTCAACAATTAAACAAAGTGGAAAGGTAAAGATACAACAGCAGAAAGATAACATGTCAAAAATAAACCAATATAACCATTAATGTAAATGGTCTCAATTCATGAATTAAAAGAAAAAAACTGGCGGAATGGATCAAGAAACAACATCCAACCATATGCTGTCTACAAGAAACCCATCTAAACCAAAATGAAACTCATAGACTGAAAGTCAAAGGATGAAAAATAATACATCATTCAATAGGAACCCAGAAAAAAAATCAGGGGTAGCTATTCTATTTGCAAACAATGTGGACTTCAAACCAAGAATGATCCAAACAGATAGGGAAGGCCACTACATACTAGTTAGGGGAAAACTTCAAGAGGAAGAGATAATCTTAAATATATATGTACCAAATTTGCAAGCACCAAGCAATACAAAACAAATATTAACAGAAATGAAAAATCAAATAAGCAATAACACAATTATAAGAGGATACCTTAACATGCCATTTACACAAAGGGACAGATCAACCAGAGAGAAAATCAGCAAAAAAATAACAGAACTGGATCACATCTGTGAACAAATGGACTTCATAAATGTATACAGAGTGTTCCACCCAACAACATCAGAATATACATTCTTCTCAGCAGTATATATGGGACATTCTCTAAAATAGACCATATACTAGCCCACAGAACATACTTAAGTAAATGCAAAATATTGAAATTAGCTCATGCATGTTATTGGATCATAGCATCATGAAACTAGAAATTAATGACAAAAGAAACGGCAAAAACCCCAAAAACACATGGAAAATGAATAATACACTCCTAAGCAATAAGTGGGTCACAGAGGAAATTAAAGAAGAAATTAAATAATATCTACAAGCAAATGAAAATACAAATACAACTGATTGGAATCTGTGAGATACAATGAAAGCAGTCCTCAGAGGAAAATTTATGGTAAAGAATTCCCGCATCAGGAAAACAGAACAAACACAAATAAGCAACCTGAGGCTAAACCTCAAACATCTAGAAAAAGAAGAGCAAGCCAAGCCCAAAGCCAAAAGAAGGGAGGAAATTATCAAGATCAGAGAAGAAATTAATGCAATAGAGACTAAGAAAACAATACAAAGAATCAGTGAATTGAAGAGTTGAAAGCATAAAGACATCTGATGAGCCCCTAACCAACCTTATTTAAAAAAGGAAAGAAAAAAACTCAAATTCATGCAATAAATGATGAAAAGGCTGAAATCACTATAGACTCTGGAAATACAGAAGATCATCAGCACCTATTTCAAAAACCTCTACTCTCATAAGTTTGATAACACAGGAGAAATGGACAGATTCCTAGAAACATATGAATTAGCAAAGCTGGATCAAGAAGATGTAAAACTGCTGAATAACTCAATTTATATTAATGAAATCGAAAATGTAATTAAGTCCTTACCAACAAAGAACCCAAGGCCCAGATGGATTCACTGCGGAATTCTGCAAGAAATATAAAGAAGACTGAATGCCGACACTTCTTCAAACTCTTCAATGAAATCGAAAGGGAAACAATTCTCCCTAAGTCATTTGGAAGCAAATATTAGTCTAGTACCCAAACCTGAGAAAGACCCAACTAAAAAAGAGAACTATTGGCCAGTCTCCCTACTGAACATAGACACAAAAATTCTCAATAAAATATTGGCAAAGAGAAGCAGCAAATCATCAAGAAGATTATACAACATGATCAAGTAGGATTCATCCCAGGAATGCAGGGATGGTTCATTTGTTGATGTAAATCGATAAATAGAGTCAAAAATAAGAATCACAAGATGATTTCTATAGATGCTGAAAATGCTTTTGATAAGGGTCAAGACTTATTTATGATAAGAACTTTACAGAAAATTGGAATAGATGGTCTTTACCTCAATATGATAAAATCCATCTATGACAACCCAACACCCAGCATCATATTAAATGGCCAAAAACTTTACCCTAAAATCAGGCACAAGACAAGGATGCCCATTATCACCACTCCTATTCAATATAGTGTGGGAAATACTAGCCAGAGCAATCAGACAAGAGAGAGAAATAAAAGGAGTAAGGATAGGAAAAGAGGAAGTTAAATTATCATTATTTACAGATGACATGATATTCTACATAGAAGACCCCCAAAACTCCACTGAAAGACTCCTAGGTATAATACATAAATTCAGTAATGTAGCTGGATACAAAGTCAACACTCAAAAAAATAGTATTCCTATACACTAACAACAAAATCACTGAGAGAGAAATATGAGAAGCTACAACTTTCACAATAGCATCCAAAAATGAAATACTTAGGAATCAATCTAACAAAAGAAGTAAAAGATCTATTCAGGGAAAATTATATACATTGAAAAAAGAAATCAAACATTACATCAGAAAATAGAAAGACATTCCTTGTTCATGATAAGAAGAACAAACACTGTAAAAATGGCCATTGTCCCAAAATTGTTATACAGATTTAATGCAATCCCAATCAAAATACCACTAGCATACCACACAGATCTAGAGAAATCAGTCCTAAAATTCATCTGAAACCAGGAGAGACCTAGAATAGCAAAGACAATTTTAAGTAACAAGGGCAATGAAGGAGGCATCACAATCCCTGACTTGAAGTTATATTACAAAGCTACTGGAATAAAATCAGCATGGTACAGGAATAAAAACAGACCTGAAGATCAATGGAATAGATTAGAAGATACAACTATAAACACACTCAGCCATCTTATCTTTGATAAAGGGGCCCAACACATTCACTGGAAGATGGTCATTTTGATAAATGGTCCTGGAAAAATTCATTCTGCATATGCCAAAAACTAAAACTAGACCCATGCCTATAACCATGCACTAAAATAAAGTCTAAATGGATAAAAGATCCATTAAAACAGAAACACTAAATCTGGTGGGAGTCAAACTAGTTAGAAATGTTGAAAATATAGGGGTAGGTAGAAAATTCATGAACAAGTATCAAATCGCCTGTGAAATACTTCACAGAATCAGTAACTGGTATCCCATCTTGTTAAAGAGTTTCTGCATGTCCAAAGAAATCTCCAGCAGAGTGAAAAGAAAACCCACAAATTGGGAAAAAATCTTAGCGAACTGTCCCTCAGAAAAGGACTTCTGTCTAGAAGAAGAATTTTTAAAAGAACTTTTACAAGTCAGACACCCAAAATTCAAAGACCCTTCCAAAAATGGGCATCTGAGATGAATACACAGTTCTCAGATGATGAAATACAAATGCCAAATAAATACATGAAAAATTATTCAGCATCATTGGTCATTAAAGAAATGCAAATTAAAACCACACTGAGATTCCATCTCACTCCAGAAAGAATGGCCAGGATCAAGAAAACTACCGACAACAAATGCTGGAGAGCCTGTGGGGGGGAAAAAGGAACTCTTCTGCACTGTTGGTGGGAGTGTAGACTGGAGCAACCACTGTGGAGGTCAGTCTGGAGGTTCCTCAAAAAGCTGGGATTGGAAGTCCCATTTGATCCAGATATTCCACTTCTGGGCATATTCCCAGAAGAACTGAAAACATCATATTGCAGTGATATATGCATACCCATGTTTATAGCAGCACAATTTGTAATAGCCAGATCTTGGAAACAATCTAAATACCCATAAGCTGAGGAATGGATAAAAAATATGTGGTATTTTTATACAATGGAGTACTACTCTGCTATAAAGAATGATCACATTAAGATATTTATAAATAAATGAATGCAACTGGAGACCATACATATAAGTGAAATAAATCAAACTCATATGTTTAAATACCATATAGTTTCCCTAGTGTAAGAAATGGTAAGAGTACACAAGATTTTATGGTAATCATGGTTGTGCATTATATTGCTTTGATGTCTTATAATGTTTTCATTCATTGATTGGAATGGTTTTATTCTCTTCTGTTTGACTTTATTGTGTGTGATGGTATGAACAACTGTTTTGAAGAAAACAAGACATTATGGCAGCCATTGCAGACTTACTGTCAATTTGCTTTGAAGTCCTACCATGCTTTAGTTCTTCTTTTTCCATTGGTTCTATCCTGTTGTGTCTTATTGGATTTTAATATGTGTGATGGTATAAACAAAGTTTTTTAAGAAAAATAAGATATTATAGTAGACATTGTTCATTTCCTGTTATTTGGTTTTGAATGTCCTATAATACTTTCATTCTCTTGAATGGTTTTATACTATTTGGTTATGTTTTATATTATTGTGTGTGAAGGTATGCTCAACTGTTTAAAAAAATAGACATTGTGGTAGATACCATTGATAACTGGTTGTCTTGTTGTGAAGTGCTATATTACTTTCATTATTCTGTTCTGATTTGCTTTGTTCCATTCTCTTGTGTTTTATTCTCTTTAAAATAAAATAAATGAAAAAACATTTTATGACTTCCATAATGTGTTTTACATGTACTTTCTGAACTGATGATCAAGCTGATGCCATAATATATAGATGAACATTTATATAACTTTATCTGAAATACTCTCCTATTTTCTCAAATCACAATCAGTTAATATTTTTCCTAAGTTTTTGTATGTTAGTAATAGCTTTTAAGTAACAGTTGCATTACCATATTACTTAGCTCTTCTAGTGTTCTTCTGTAGTGATTAAGGAATGCTGTTTTGCTAGAACAGTACTGTTCCCTGAATATTTTTTTCAAATAAGCTTTAGTCTAAAATATTTCATTGACCCAAGTAATGAGATATCCTAAGTTAGCCACCTTCTCAATGACCATTGTACAATACCTGACAAATCAAGGCTGGTGTTCCAAGTAGCCAGAAGCAGGACTAGTGTTAAAGAATTTTAATGTAGTCCTACAGCTCAAAAGTACCCTTTCTTCATTGTTGCCTTGTCATAGTAGGTGTCATTTTATCAACAAATGTTCTGCATTCTGTCCTTGAAAGAGAGATGCTACACTGTATGTGTAAGAGGAATCAAAGACTGATCATCTAAACAATCAAGTGTTTTAAGCTAAAACTTCACAAGCAATTAAATGATGCAAATGTAATATCATGGTCATCAGATGTTTTAAGGAAAAAGGAGTAAGTATTAATCAGGGTCAACTTTTTTATCCAATTCATGAAATCAAAGTAAAGTTTTAGAGGCTCACTTTGTGAAAATAATACATAAAAGAGTACTGTGAATATATTTCAAATACTCCACATCAGTCATGATGGTGGCACACGCTTGTCACTCTAGCACCTTGAAAGACTGAGTCAAGAGGATCACAAGTTCAAGTTTCACCAAAGCAAATTACTGAGAACTTGTGTCAAAATTAAAATCAATAAATAAGTGGATTAAGGATGAAGCTCATTGGTGAGAGCCTCGATTCATCACCAGTATCATCACACACACAAACACACACACACACACATGCACGCACACACGCATGCATGCACGTGTGCGCGCACACCAATGAAGCTGCGACAGCTATACCTGACTAATTTTAGGTGTCACTTTGGCTGTGTTATGACCTATTCTGAAAGCTTTAAGAAAAAAAAATTTAGGTGTGTCTGTAAAGTTGTTTCTGCAAGAGAATGACATTTAAATCAATGGCCTTAGTAAGAATAATTCATTCTCAACCAGTGGGTGAAAACATAAGGACCATAAAAACTATTATTTAAGGAAGGAAAGAAAATGTTTGAAGAAAATTGTACAGAGCCTAAGTAACTAACGTACTTATATGACATCAAGGTTAGCAATGTACATTTTATGGTAGTCCCAGAAGGAGAAAGAAAAGGAAATGGACACAGTAATAGGTGAAAATTTTTGAAATTTGATAAAATACAAGAATGCAAATGTTTAAGCATTTCAATTCTTGATCATGTTAAGTCTCAGTATGTTTCTCTTTTAGTTCATCTCATACACATACACTGAGACTTAATATAATCAAACACCAAAATGTCAAAGACAAAGAAAGAAACTGGAAACAGCAAGTGAAAACAAACTGATCATATGTCAGAGCTTTGAGACTGAGTGTTTCTAATTAGAAACTTTAGAGACCAGGAGATGGGAGAGATATATGTAAAGTGCTAAAAGGAAAAAAATGCACTTTGTACAAGAATTCTATTTTTGGTAAAACTGCTCTTCAAAGAAGAAAAAAATTAAGATATTCTTTAAATAAATGAACAATGAAAAATTGTATCTCCAGACCCACTCTTAGTAGGAATGAGCAAAGGATTCCTACAAGTTGAAATGTAAAGACACAGCACAGTAACTAGAATCCATATAAGAAAATGATGATCTCAATAAATGTAAACATACAGGTATTTATGCAGTTAATATTATTCAAACAGTTCATTACTGAATTTTTTATTTTCTACATAATTTAATAAATCAATACATTTAATTTTGCAAATTTCTCTAAAATATGTACATTATTTTTTCTACAATTTAAAAGACAAATGTATTTTAAAGAATTGCTCATTTATGCTTCTGGGCATTTGGTGTATAAAGATGTAATTTTATGACAAGAACCAGTGAACAGGTTAGAAAGAGCTCCTAAAAGAGCAGGGAGTTTGCATGTTATTAAATTTATCTCCTGTTAATTCAAATTAGAATGCAATACTTTCAAGAATTTAAATGCAACTCCTATGATAACTAAAACGGAAATAGCCAAGATCAGATACAAAAGGAAATTTTAAAAAATTCAATTGTTTCTCTACAAAAAAAAAATCAACTAAACATAAAAGAAGATCGTAATATAGGAAAGGAAGCTTCAAAGTGCTATAAAAACATATAAAAATGAATCACTAATTATGTTAAATGTAAATCAATTAAAATTATCACTGAAAACATAGATCTTGAAAGCTGTGTTAAAAAACATAATTGAATTTTTTGCTCATGACAAGAGAATCAAAACCCCAAAACGTAAGTATATTTAGGTAGCAAAAACATATCCCAAGAAAATACCATCTAAGAGAACAGCTCTAGTTATATGAGAATCAGACAAAATATACTAAAAATTTTTAGTGTCTCAAAAACAGTAGAAAAATGTAAAAATTATGAACATTTGCCTAATGACTTAGTTTTAGTATATGTAATGAAAAAATTGACAGATTGAAAATAAACATTCATACTTCTAAAATAACAGCTGGAAATTTCAAAATTCTTCTCAACAGTGGATCAAACATAGAATATAATGATGTAGAGTACATAAATAACAGTATATCAAATATATCTAATAAATATTTACAGAATATTCTACCCAACACAGTAATATACATGTCCTTAAGTGTATCAGAGACACTTTGTGGGATAGGTGTTGTTTTAAGCCATACATTCAAGCTCTGTAGATTTAAGAAAATAGTTACAACATGGAATATCATCTCTGACCACAATAGTACAAAGTAGGAAATTTAAAACATGAAGGAGTTGAAACATTTATCATTCATCAACCTAACTTTATTTTTTCTTTTTCTTATTTTAAAAACAATAACAAAGAAATGAATAAAAACAATGATATAGAATTTCAAACCAAAATAATAGGAGATTAACACTGGTTAATATGTTGCATATTATTATCTTCAAAGTAATTGTTCAGATTAAAATATTTAGGCATAAAAATGATGGAACAATCAAACAATGAAAGCATAAACTCCACTTTTCATGAACTAACAGAGATTAATAGTATAGTTATCTATCATATATATACATAAATATATACACACATATATATACATATAATTTTTTCCCTTCTTTCTTTTCTCCTTTTCCCTGTCCCAGTTATTTTTTCCTTTAAAGCACTTCTGTTCCCTTTCATTTTCAGTTATCTATTGTACATTTTGGATCTTATTTATTTATTTAGTTTTTTTACACTAGCAAGACAATTCCATCTTTACACATGAGAGTCTGATTTATTTCACTGATGAGTATGGTTTCAAGTTGCATCTACTTACCTATAAAACCTGCAAATTTATTTTATTTTATAGCTGAGTAATAATTACTTAACTATGAAGAAGGATAATCATGAACCTAATGCTAAACTCAAGGAAGTAGAAAGTGAAGAGTGAACCAAAATCAAAGTTACCAAAAAGAAAGAAGTAATAATGACTAAAACAGAGTTCAATACAATGGAGGCTTGTGAAAGAAAAGAGAAAATTTCCACCGCTGGACTAAAACAACCCCAAGTTAACACTGCGTTAACCCATCAATGAGATCAATTGCCCTTCAATCCAGTGTATTTCCAGTTTTTAACTTAGTCACATTGTTAATCGAGGTTAATTGGCACAAGCTCCTCCCTGACCCTAGACTTTGTCAACTAGACCCTTAAACACATCTCTTCCAATCATGTTTAATTTGTAAATAAACACAACAACAATGGCATCTTTCTACCTAACATGATCCTGAACAAAAGTAAATGCAATAATTCCTCTCTTAAAGTCTCAGCATTTCTAGCACTGCTCAAATTTCCAAATCCAAACTCTCTGAGAATCAAGGCAAATTCTTGGTGCTACAACTTTATAAAATTTAAAAAGCAAGTTATAGGTTACAAAGCACAATGTAAGTGTTCCCATTCCAAAAGGGAAGGGTAGAGGGTCAAAAAAGAACTAGGTCAAAGCAAGACTGAAACCGAGCAGGCACACATTACATTCTCTAGTTCCACTTCTATCATAAAGGTCACACGGTGGTGAGACGTAAGTTCCAGAAGGCTTAGGCAAACCTGACCCAAAGTTCTTGCTGACTGCAGCCTACAAGTTCTCTTGCTTGGGCTAACTCTGCTTGCACCTGTGCTTTTCCTCGGCTTACATTCCGTATTCCTAACATCTTTGTCATGCTGAGATCTCCATTATACCATTGGTTTCATAACTCCAGCTTTATATATTGCCCTCTCAGGTACTCTTTACAGAGACCTTGCCACAGTTTTATCTGGCCTCCCAAGCAATCCTTGGGAATATGAGTGGAAGCCTATACTACTGCTTCACTGTTACATTCTGCAGGCGGGTAAAACCAGGATCACGTATACAATGCCGAGGTCTATCATTGTCTCCAGCAGGAACCAGGCCTCCTTGAACCATGGCTGCAGCAGCTTCTCAATGCCTGGATGGCTGGTCATAATGAATTGAGTCCTGGACAGCTATCCTCAGTTGACTCTTCTTGGACCAGAGATTCTCTTCCCACATGAAAAGATTTATGTTTTATACTCTTCAGCCTTGCTTGGCCAAACTGAAAATTCTTTGAATCTTTCTTTTCTGCCTGAAACCTCTCTCTCTCTGTCTGACTCATAAGGAATTATCACATTGTACATTATAATTATGAGCAAATTTATTCATCATTTATACTTCAATAAGTTGTATTAAATGCATTTGATACATTCCTCAAAGACATCCTGCATGAATAATAATGAGCAATATCTTTAAGGAAGTACACTTAAGGGGTAGTTATGGCATGCAGCTTTGAGGAAACTGCACATTGGACAGCCCTAGGACTTGGTGAGCATTCAATTTGTCATTATTTCTTGAAAGAAATTGCCTGATCTTCTCCCATTAAGTAAATTAAGTATTATTTCTCTCCACTGAATTCTTTTCTTCTTTAATAAATTTTAAATAATATACCTATATCAAAATGTAATAGCCCAGGAATGATGGGATGTCTAAACTAGATTGAGAGGATGGAGATTAAGGAAACATTGCTGTGTGAACAAGAAAATTCCTTAACTTGTGTATTAGGTAAATTTTTAGAGTATCATCCACAAAAATCCAATTCAATCCACAACAGACATGAAAAGTTACATTTTGGATAATACCAGTTTTAGGTGCTCTGAGAGTATCAGTTACAACTTACTCTTCATGTCCTGGGTGATCTTTCTTCTTTTTGTTCTTACTCTACATATACCTCTCTCCATTTGATGGGAAATAAGATCACTTGAAAATTTTGCCTTCTGTAGTAGTTAGAGCTAATATTCCCAGAAAGACAAAATGCTAAAACTTAATTTTTGAAAATATGAACTTCAATTCAATATGGTATCTTTTGATATTAATAAATTTCACTTTAATGGCATCTAGCACCTTAAATATTTCATAAGATAAATTGGTTTCTCAAGAGAATTTTCTCATTTTTTAATATTGTTTGCTTCTATTCTTATTTATTTATTTAGAATCTGACTATGGACACACAAAATCTCACTCTGTTTTCCTATGTGGGAAGAACTGTTACTGAGCACTAGTTTGTATTAATTATGATGAGTTATTACAGTGGTCTTATAAGGAAGCAACTTGAAGCTTAAAGATAGGACAAGTACATGCAGTTAATAAACAATAAAGCCATGATATTAACTTAGAAACTGAGCTTCTCTCACATAGGAAATTGTTTTGTTTTTCTGGCAGGACAGTGACGAAAGTTAGGTAATACTGTAATGCTTTTTAAAAATCATATAACTCAGCAATTCTGGGTACTTAACTAATGGAATGAATTAAGTTTACACAAAAGGCATTGTATAAATATTTATAGGAGTTTTATTCACAGTAGCTCCAAATTGCAACAACAAGAATTTCTTTGAACAGGTAAATGGATAAACAAATTGTGCTGTATCCATGCAGTTGAGAAAATTGAAAAGAAACTAACTATTGAGAAGCACAATATAAATGAATCTCAAAAGTGTTACAGTGAGTGAAAGCAGCCACATACACAGTAGCATATGTAATATGAGTTCCTTTATTTACAGCTACAGTAAATAAACTAACTTGCATTGATAAGAAACAGATCAGTTATTGCTTGAGGTTGGAAGAGGAGGAATGAATGAACTGCAAAGGGAAAAGGTAATATTCAGATGGTTAAGAAAATTTGAGTTGTCTTGGATGTGATAGTGGCTTCATGAGTGCCAATTTTTTGAAATTTTATTTAAATAGAAAAAGTCAAAAGAGAAAAAGGGATAGCAACAATACAGAATTTCAAAGGAAAAAAATAAAAAAAAAACACTATCACTACATGATAAATTATATACTGTCATCTTGGAAATAGTTGTTCAAGTTACAAAATTAAAGCATACAAAGTGGACATTCAAACAGTGAGACTACAAAGAGTTCTGCTCAATGAACTAACAAAAACTTAGTAATATGATCATCTATCTTACACACTGAAACATGCATGCACTTATATCCTTTAGAGCACTTTCTTTTCCTCTCTTTTTTAAAATAGCAATTACACATTTTGGGTTTTTTTACTCCTACATTTCTTATTACTTTTTACACTAGACACACAATGTGATATTTATAAATATGATTCTTATTTATTTCACTAATGAGGATAGTCTCAAGTTGTCTCCATTTACCTATGAAGGCCTCAAGATCATCCTTTTTGTAGCTGAGTAATACTCCATTGTATAAAAATACCACATCTTTTTCATCCACACTGTGGTTGATGGGCATGTTGGTTGTTTCCAAGATTTAGCTATTACAAATGGTGCTGCTCTGAACATGGGCACACATGTATCACTGTGACATGAACTTATCAGTTTTTTTGGGAAAATACCCAGGAGGGGAATAACTGGATTGAATGGAGCTTCCAATCCTAGTCTTCTGAGAATTCTCCATACTGACTTCCATATTGGTTGCACCAGTCTGCACTCCCTCCAACAGTGGAACAGTGTTCCATTTTCCCCCCACAGCCTCACCAAAATTTGTTATCCGTTGATTTCTTGATGACAGCTATTCTTTTCATAGTGAGATGAAATTTCAGTGCTGTTTTAATTGGCATTTCTTGAATTACCAGTGATGGTGAACATTTCTTCATGTATTTATTTGCCATTTGTATATCTTCATCTGAGAACTGTGTATTCATCTCAGATGCCCATTTTTGGAGAGGGTCTTTGAATTTGGGGGGGCCTGATGTTTTTCAATTCTTTATATGTTCTTGATATAAGTCCTTTGTCAGAGGGGTTGCTGGCTAAAATTCATTCCCATTCTGTGGGTTTTCTTTTCACTCTGTTTTTGATTTCTTTTTAAGTGCAGAAACTTTTCAATAATATGAGATCCCAGTTGTTGACTCTTTGAAGTGTTTCCCATGCAGTTAGCATTTTGTTCATGAATTCTCTGCCTACCCCTATATCTCCAAGACTTCTGCCCACCTTGTTTTCCAGTAGATCTAGTGTTTCTGTTAGGTCTTTGATCCATTTAGACTGTAGTTGTGTTCATGGTGATAGTCATGGGTCTAGTTTCAGTCTTTGGCATGTGGAAAGCCAGTTTTTCCAACACCATTTATTAAAAAAGCTATCCTTCCAGTGGACATATTTAGCTCCTTTGTCAAATATCAGGTGGCTGAGTGTCTTTGTAGTTGTGCTTGCATCTTCTAATCTTTTCCATTGATCCTCAGGTCTATTTCTTTGCCAGTACCAAGCTGATTTTATCACTGTGGCTTTGTATTATAGTTTCAAGTCATGAATTGAGATGCCTCCTGCCTTGCCTTTGTTGCCCAGAATTGCCTTTGCTATTCTAGGTTTCTTCTGTTTCCAAATGAATTTTAGGATTGATTTCTCTAGATCTGTGAGGCATGTCAATGGCATTTTGATTGAGATTGCATTAAATCTGTATAACAGTTTTGGGAGTATGGTCATTTTCACAATGTTGTTTGTTCCTAGCCAAGAGCAAGGAATATCCTTCCATTTTTTAATATTCCATGAGTGCCAAATTTAACAAGTTGTACACTTCAGTTGGAAGCAGTATATTGTATATAAATTATGATTTAGCAAAATTTATTTTAAAAATAGAGAAATACTCCAATGCCACAGATTGGTAGCCTCAATATTCTTTATTTTAGACTTAATATTCTAAAGATATAAATTCTCCCTAAATTGATTTGTAAATGAATGTCAAAATAAAATAACCGAAAAACTTTACAAAGAGTGAAAACTAAGGCAGTGTTGAATAATAAGTAAGATAGGTTATTATTATACCAAGGCAAGTTATCATAAAAGTGCAATATTGGCATAATAAACACATTGATCAATAAAACTGTACAGAAAATTTAGGAAAATATTTGTATGTATATGGCCATCTAGTTTTCACAAAAGAAATACTGAAATCCAATAGGGAAAAATGTTGTTTAATGAATGTGTGGGGGTTGACTGGATATTCATATGACATACAACAGATCTAATTCCAGGCCTTATACTATATATGGAAACCAATCTTAGGTATGTAGAGCTAAATGTGGAAGAAAAATATTTTTATTATGGTAAAGCATCTCAAAATTAATCAAAAACAGAATTTATTCTTAAGATAAAACTTGATATACCTGAGTGAATAGATAATTTTGTGAAGATACTGAGATATACTATGGTACCTATTACTGTTATCCAGGTAACCTGCTATGAACTTCTTTACCTATTTCCCTGCACTGTCTCAATTGGTTTTGTTCTGTCTTGTTCTGTTGTATTTTATTACCTTCAAAATAAAAACTAATAAATAAATAAAAGATACAACTTGATGAGGAGGTCTACCTTTAAATTAAAATGAATTTGAAGACATAATTAGGACTGTGACAAGGAAATTAAAAGGAAGAATATGTCTAATGTGTCTATCTATTGAAAGAATAATACTTAGAATATATGAAGAACTTCATAGGAAAATACAATAAGACATAAATCAATAAAAAAATGGACATTTTTGTTTTTGTAGCCCAGGCTAGCCTTGAACTCACTGAGATCTTCCTGCTTTAGTCTCCCAAGTGTTGAGATTACAGGCCTGAGCCACCACACCCAGCTTTGGACAACATTCTTGAATAGATATCTAATTTCAAACATATCCAATAGCCGATAGACATAGGGAAAGACGTTTAAACTATGTATTATAGGAATGGAAATTAAAACCCACCAGACAGACTGAAATGAATGAATGTTTGACAATTTTACATATTCATGAGAGTCTTCATGCTTTTCTGGTGAGAGTATAAATTGACACAGCTGCTTTAGAAAACCAGTTGGCAGTATATTCTATGATTTAATAAGCTCATACATTTGAGCACATGTCAGTTCTATTTCGTGGTGTATACCCTCCATAATATTATACTTATGGCCACTAAAATATGTAAGTATTCCTACAGAAGCAGGGTGTGTAGTAGATTGATTATCGAATCCACAAAACTACCATCAATAATGAGATAGACCAATGCATGGAATAGTAGACAGTAATGGAGGTAAGTGAGCTGCCATTACATGCAGCATCATAGAAGAATCAAATGAAGCATATACTGGGCAAAAGAAGCCAGGACAAGAGCACAGTTACATAATACATGATTCCACCCACATAAAACTCAAAATGGCCAACATCATGCTCTGGTTTTGAGTTCAGCGTAATGGGCACCATGTGTGACTTTGACAGGCATCAGGCACGAGGGTGAGTTCTAAGGAGCAGATGATGTTCAGATGCTGAATTTCTTCAAGCTCTGAGCAGAGCCAAGTGTTCACTATGTGGAAGCCCCTGTGCACACCTCAGATATGCACCCTTTCATGTATGTTATAGTACAAAGAAAAAAAAAACACATAAACCTAAAATTCCTATTTAATAAAAAGCACATACAGGACCAAAGAGACAGTTCAGTGGCACAACACCTGCCTGGCAAACATGAGGTTGTGAGTTCAAATCCCCCTGTACCCCCCAAAAAAAATAAATAAAGAAAATAAAAGCACATACAATCTTACAAAATATGTTCCCTTATGTTCATTTCAATTACCAGAAATTGTCTGTGGAATTTAGGTGAAGCCATGGGGGAAACTTATAATATGTTTGATGTTTAGCAAAAGTAGCTCAGCACACCGAGAAAGAAGAGGAAGTGAAGAAAATGTGAGTAGAAGTAGATGGATTTTTTTTTTTTTGCAAAAGAAGAAGAGCAAGTGATGTAGGAAGGGAAGGGGATGGAATGATAAGTGAATTACAGTGTGTTGCCTACCTGTAACAATTCCCCACAGGGAACGCAACCATTATGCCCTATGGTGGCTCAGTAAAAATAAAAATGTAAGAAAAAAGAAGTAGGTTTCTATGTATAAGTAGAAAAAACTGCTGCCTGTAACGTCTTCAGAAGTTATTTAGAAATAAATTAATGCCACATTTTAGAGTGATGGCACTAACATTATATCTTGGAGAAAGATGAAACTGTGACAAAAAAACCAAAGTGCAAGTTTTTTTTTTATTTTTGTGTTCATGAATATATATTCACATATGGATTCTTAAACATGCCCCACTTAAACGCTCACAGCCCTCTTCCATCCAGAAAAATGTGGAGTCCTGAAATGTCCACGTGTGAGTAATTCCTGCCATTTTGACATTTTTCCTAATTATGTCATTCAATTCGAACTCCAATTTCTTTACTGATTATTTTACGGAAATAAGCCCTGGTTGATATTTGTCCTGGCATGTTCAGAAAATAGTTAACAGTAATACTTTAGAAGCTTACCTTCTCTCATGCATAAACCAACCCTGACAAAGTAGGCTTAGATTAGTTTGGGGGGCTGCAGTACTAGCTTCTATTCTTGCAGTGGTTTTTCTAGTTCCTTCTTCAAAGGAACCCAGGCTGTCCTTGAAATAGTGGATTCCAGAGCTCAAATGATTCAGATCTAGGAACTGACTAGGGCTAGAGATTTCATTGCAGTGGTTAACAATGACTCTTGATATTCCTTCCTTCCTTCCTTCCTTCCTTCCTTCCTTCCTTCCTTCCTTCCTTCCTTCCTTCCTTCCTTCTTTCCTTCCTTCTTCTTTCTTCTTTCTCCTTCTTCCTCTTCCTTCCTCTTCTCTCCCCCTTTTCATTCTTCCTCTGTCTCTCTTTTTACTTTTTTGCATATAGAATCTTGCTCTGTAGTTCACAGTAGCTCACACTCAACACTCCTGGTTTGGACTCTAAAGAGCTCCAATTACAAGCTGGAGTTCCTTGCAGTACTGAATGGGTCAATGTCTGCTCAAGCTGACTTAGGAGACAGAAGCCTGCTAATTCCAAGGAGCTGGAACATCTTGAAAACAAGATGTTTTGCCAACTCAAGCAGAGGTGGACCTCACAGGGAAAACAAGCTCCCAAGCAGATAATAAGATAAAAGTTAATTATTCAGCCAAACTGTCATCATGCCTTGCTCGCCTGCCTTGCTACCTAAAACAAACATCTGTGCTCTGCAAAAACTCTATGGCTTTGTTGTTCCTCAATAAATCTGGGGGTTTGAGTCAGTTTAAGGCTTCACTGGATTTCAGTGAAGACCCTTGTCCCCCAACAAAAATACTCTCTGTCTCTCACATCTCTGTTTATCTCTCTAACAGGGTTTGCTGGTCCAAACCTGGCATATAGGAATGTGCCACCACACCCAGCTGTTAATTTCTTTCAATTTATACAAATCAAGTCACACCATCGCTATTTACCAAGACATCTTGCTTTTACAAAAATCATTATGTATTACTATCATCCTAGAGTTTTACAAATCAGGATAACCCTACAATCAGTCTACTCTCTAAATGAGCATTATCAGTTTAACCCGTCATGCTGGAGTCTTCTTATTCCCATAATATCAGTGATTTTAGTTATGTGGCAGTGTCCCAGTGTCAACCCCAGACTTCAAGGACAGGAAACATCAAGTTTCTCCCACATGGTAGTTTCCCCTGCACAAGAGGATTTGTGAAAATTTTAAAAAGTATCCAGTGTCTGCTGCTGGATACTTTGCTGGGAGAGTGTTTGCTACAAGCCCACCCAGATTTCATGCACTGTTCTAATTACATTGAGCCAGAATTTGTGCTTCAACAAAATCCATGGGTGCTGTGGATGCACATTGATGTCTAAGAATTACCACACTGGATGTTCTCTACAGGACACATTCTTCAGGGTTACACAATCATTTCTAATGCCATTTTTCTCTGAGCCTTCTTTGATATTCTTGTCAAGTTTGACACCTCCACTTCTTACACTGTAAACCACTGAGTCATGTTCAAATTTTAAAGAATTACCGCACAAAACAGTAGACCTCCATGTAACACTAGATCCTGCATTACAGTTGTTTTCACATCAATAAATATTCCTCTTCACTCCCCAGCCCCACCAATGTAACGCCACCGCCATCCTCAGCCTTGTGCCGTGTTGATACATATTAACAACTCTTATAATTCTTTTGTAAAATCGTCGCTTCTCCTGTAGGAAAGACTGCAGTTCCCTACTAAGTATGTATTGAGATGGGCTGGTATTATTTCTGGACACAATGAGGAATATTGAATGTGGAGATTGTTAAAGATGAATGTCATTAGCATTTCTGGGTTTTGATTTCACGGTGATAGCTACTCTTTTGGGGGTAAGATGGAATCTCAATTTTTGTTTTCTTTTTTGGTTGGAAGATGGTGAGCTAATGACCATTCACACATGTGGAACCAAAAGCACAAGTGCCTGAACAGGATTTCCCCGAGGGCACAGAGTGCCTGAGAAACGTCCTGACGGCATGGAGCGCTGGAAGTAAACAAGTGCTCCAGCCCCTAGAACAGGGGAGAACATGGGGCTTAAGAATTAAGAAGCGTGTTAGGTAAGCAAAGGGGCGTGGTGTGACAAGTGTACTAATAAATGCATTGCTGTGATTAAGCAGTCTTTTCCGTCCAGAGAAGGGATCCACCTAACCCCAGATTTCTATCTCGATCTTTATGTTTTTCATCCTCTCATCATTCATCCCCCTGCGAATTTAAGAGAGCGCTCACAGGCGCCAACATTTTTTGAGACAGGTTCTTACTTTGTAGTTCAGGCTAGCCTTGAATTCACCACAGTCCTTCTGCTTCAGCCTCCCAAGCACTGGGATTACAGGAATGATCTCAATGTGGTTTTGATTTGCGTTATTGGTTGGAACTGTTGAACACTTTTTCATGTACTTATTGGTCATCTGTATTTCTCCTGAGAAGTGTCTATTTTTTTCAGTTTGCCTTTTTTTAAATTTTTATTTCTTGTCTATTTTTTAAAAAAATTCCTTATATATTTTAGTTATTAGACCTGTGTCCAATGAGTAGTTGGAAATTTTTTTATCATTCTGTAGATTGTCTCATCATGTTTTTGCTTGTTTATTTTTTTGTGCACAATGTTTAATTTTAATATAAAATTAAGTGATTCATGGTGTTATTTCTTGTGCAATCAGTGTTCTGTTTTCTTGCGCAATCTGTTCAGAATGTCTTAGACTATGCCAAAGTCTTCAAGAGTTTTAACTAATATATCTTCCAGAAGACTCAATGTTTCTATTTTAACATCAAGATCTTTGATCCAGTTTATTTTAGCAGAAGGCAAGATGGATTCTTCTGTATAAGGACACCTTTTTTCCACAGCATCATTTTTTTAAAAGGCCATCTTTTCCGTAGCATATTTTTTACTGTTTTGCCAAAGTTCACACTGTGCCAGGGGTTTTCTAAACCCTCTGTATAGTTTCACCAATGTGCATGTCTTCTTTTGTACCAGTACAATGTTGTTGTTTTTTTTTTATCACCATAGCTTTGTAATATGACATGATACTTCCTGCATTTCTCTTCTTAACCTGGATAGCTTTCACTATTTTGAGTCACTTATATTTCCATAAAAATGTGGGGTTGTTTTGTCTAGGTAGGCAAAGAACACTATTGGTATTTTGATTGATTTTGAGGGAACAGAGGTTGTCTTTCCAATTTCTGATGTCCTCGTCGATCTTTCTTTCCAGTGTACTATATTTTCTCTTATAGAAGACTTTCACTTTCCTTGTTGGGTTGATTCCTAAACTTTTAACTTTTTGAAACTATCATAAATGGAAATTTTAACAATTTCTCAGTGGGTGCATTGTTGATGTACACAAATACTATTAATTTTTGTGTGTTGATTTTTTATTCTGCTACTTTGCAGAATTTATTTCTGGGAGTTTTTGTATAGTTTTATTTATTTGTTTGGATCTTTTATGTAAAGGACTATGTTATCTGCAGATAAAGATAGTTTGACTTTTTCTGCGTGTGTCTTTTTTCTTTCTCTTTTCTAATTGCTCTGGCTAAAGTTTAGAGTGCTATACTGAATAGGAGTGGTGAGAGTCGACGTTTTTCTCATTTTAATTTTTACAGCAAAAAGTTTTAGTGTTTTCTGTTAGTGTGGTGTTGCCTGTGGGGTGGTCATAAATGATTGCTATATGTTTGAGATAGAATCTCTACATTTGTTTTCATCAGGATTTAATGGATGATCAATTTTTAAAAAATCTTTTTCTATATGTTTTGAGATGTCTTTGTTTCTGTTTCTGAATATATTATATTTATTGATTTATATATGTTGAACCATCTTTGCATCCCTCTGATGACCCCATCTTGGATAAGATGTATGATCTTTTCACTGATATGTAGCATGTGGTTTGCCAATGTCTTGCTGGACTTTTTTCAACTACATCAATTAAAGAGATTGTCTTGTAGATTTTTTTCTATTAAGTGTTTATGTGTTTTTGGTATCATGATAATACTAGCTTCCATTAATTAAACGAGTATGATATCTTACATGTTTGATATCAGTGAAGAATTTGAAAAATATTGGCATTACATCTTCTCTGAAATTCTGTAGAAATCTGTGGTGAATCCATCAAATCCTTGGCTTTTCTTTGTTGGTAGAATTCCTATTATTGTCTTTACTTATTTTCCTGTTGTATGTCTTCCTATAGTTTTTTGCATCTTCTTGGCTCAATTTTAGTAATTCATATGAATCTACGTATTTGTCCATTTCTCTGGGTTCTCCAATATATTGCAATATAAATTGTTGATACCATTTCTCATAATCCTCTGGACTATAGTAGTGTCAGGAGTGATTTTACTCTTTTCTAATTTCATTGGTATTTGTTTAATCTTTCATTGGGGGGGGTAGATTTGAATAAGGCCTTTTTGGTTTTGTTTTGTTTGTTTTTGTACTGGGAATCAAACTCACGATCTTGCACTTGCCAGACAGGCACTGTGCCACTGAGCTATATCCCTGGCCCTCAGTAAGCATTTATGAATCAAATTCATGAAACCAACTCTTTCACATACTGATGCATAAGATCATGTTTTGTGTTTTGGAACTGGGGATTGAACTCATGACTTTGAGCTTGCCAGGCAGGTCCTTATGCCACAAAACTAAAATCCTGGCCCAGATCATTTTTTCTAATCTCAGTTTTAGTAATTTTTGCTCTTGTCTGTGTAATTACTTTTTCTGTTATTTTCAGATTTGCATTGCTTTTTACCTCTTTGGAATTTGAGATGTTTCATTGACTTATTTATTTAGCATTGCTCAGTTTATTTAGTGTGTGCATTCATAGCTATACAGTTTCCTCTTAGAGTTGCTCTCATTGCGTGCCATAGGTTTTGGCATGCTGTGCTTGCATTTAAACTGATTCTAGGAATGCTTTTATTTCTTCCCTGATATCTTCTGTGATCCATTGATTATTCAGTAACATGTTGTTTAATCTCCATGTATTTGTGAAATTTCTATGATTTCTGTTGATTTCCAGCTTCATTACCCTAAGATTTGATAGTGTACAGTGGATTATTTGAATTTGTTAGTATTTATTAAGCAAGTATTATGGCCTAAGATATGATCCATTTTGGAAAAAAGTTTTTTGCTGAAGAAAAAAAAGTGTACTCTATTGTTGGATGAAATGCTCTATAATTGTCTGTAAGTTCGTTTGTCCAGTACCACAGTTTAGCTCTGATATCCCTTTGTCAACTTTTGGTCTATGTGACCTAAGTGTGAGTGAATTTTTTAGATCCCCTGATGTGATTGTTTTGGTGCCTATCTGTGTTTTTCTGGATGGAACTTTTCATTTTGTGAAGCTAAGCATGCCAACATTCAGAGCATAGGTATTTATAATTGTTTTCACTTTCTGTTGGGTTGTTATCTTTACCAGTATGTAGTAACCATCTTAGTGTCTTCTGATCAATTATGGATTGCAATGTGCTATGCCTGAAAATCAGATATCTACTCCATCATGCTTTGAGGCACTGAATGGAACATCATCTTCCATCCTTTAATGTTTAGTGTATGAGCTAATATTTGGATACAATTTGTCTCCAGTAGACATTACATCATTGCAATTGTGATCCAAATAGCCAGTTTGTCTTCTGATCTTGAGAGTTATTATTATGAGGTATTTACTATCCCTTCATTGCATTATTCTTCAAGTGCTGATTCTTTTGTACCCACACCCTCCGTTGTTTAATTACTATTGTAGTCAGTAGTTAAACAGAGATGTCTACTTTCCTTTAAGCCAGTGGTGGTGACCCTTTGGCATGTGTGCTGCAGTGGACAAGCGGAGCCCTCTCTGCCAGAACATGATTCCAGCTCCCCCAGCACCTAAGCATCAGAAAACAGTTGCATTATCGAAAAAAAAAAAACCCTCAATATTCAGTTTTAATTGCAGTGTTGGCATTCTGTGATAAGTGGGCTCTGTGCTATAATTTTGGCACTTGGACTTTAAAAGGTTCACCATCATAGTCTGAGGCTCTTTGGAGTTAGTAGCTTCGCTGTGTCTGTCTAGGATTGCCTCAGAGATTTTCTGTAATGCTGATTTAGTAGTCATGTATTTCTTTCTTTTCTTTTCTTTTCTTTTTTTTTAGTATCAGGGACCCAACTCACAACCTTGTGCTTGCCAGGCAGGCGTTTATGCCGCTGAGCTAAATTCCCGGGCCCTGCATTTCTTTATAATATCTTCATCATGGAAAATCTTTACTTTTCTGGCCATTGTGAAGGTAAATTTTACAGAACATAAAAATCTGGGTTGATAACTTTTTCAGGCTTTAAAAAACTTCACTCCTAGCTCTTCTGGCCTTTAAAATTTATACTAAGAAATGTACTATAATTCTAATAAGAGTTCCTTTATAAGTAACTCACTGCTCTTTTTCCTAACAGCTTGCAGTATTCTTTCCTTATGTTGAACTTTTGAAATTTTCATGATGATTTGTCATGGAGAGGTTCTTTTTTGGTTTGGATATTTAGAGTTTTACATGCACCACATACTGAATATTGAATTCCTTTCCAAGAATTGGAAAATTTTCTGCTATGCTTTCAGTGAATAAATTTGTTATATATTTTGAGGTATTTATAAACTTTTCCCTTTTTTCTATAATTTTGATTTTTCAAGTCATCTAGCAACTAATTTGTCCTGCTTGCATTATGTCATCATTTTTAGGGCATCATTTTCTACCAAATAAAAAATCTATACCAACAGTAAGAAGAGAAAAAATTCAGAAATACCATTTGTTGATCCAAACCTCTAAAAAATTAAAGCTTAATTGCAACAATAAGAAAAGTGTGGGGAGATAAGGAAAAGGAAAAAAAAGCAGTAAATTTTAAAAAGAAGGAAAAAGAAGATGAACAGAAGGGAAAAATAAGATAAGGAATCCAATTAAAGAATTTGAGAAAATGGATAGAATTAGGAAAAAATAACAGATAAAAAAGAGAAAAGGCAGAGAAAAATAAGAAAAAGAATAACCAAAATCAAAAGAAAGAAAAAGAGAGAGAGAAAGAAAAAGAAGAAAAGAAGAAAGGAAGGAAGGAAGGAAGGAAGGAAGGAAGGAAGGAAGAAAGAAAGAAAGAAAGAAAGAAAGAAAGAAAGAAAGAAAGAAAGAGAGAGAGAGAGAGAAAGAAAGAAAGAAAGAAAGAAAGAAAGAAAGAAAGAAAGAAAGAGAGAAAGAAAGTCCAAGACAGGAAGAAAGATATAAGTTCAAAGTATTCCTCCATGTATTTGTGCAAATGATTTCTTCCTGGGATCTGTAGTATTGGAATTCATCAGGTATGGAGGAGAAATCATAGACCATAACAAGGCTATGTTTTGTGGCTACTCTCTCTCTTTGTGTGAATGTATTTGCAGACTGCAGTCCTGCTATCCAATTGGGCAGGGATGATCAATGGCATGGTTTCTACTTTAGGATTATACTTACTCCAGAAAGTCTTAATGCTTGCACCCCTCTGTGTGGTCCAAGTCACTGCTGTCTCTACAGCCTGACGGTTTGTGAGATGTCCCTCTTTCTCCAGAGACCTTTTTGTGTATACTTCCCCAAGTTGTGGTAACCGTGTGAGGGAATGCATATGCCTAATCACACTGGGAGATGGACAAAGCAACTGACAGCCAAGCTCTGTGCTGGACTATAAATAGCTAGGATCAAGCAATCCACTGTATATAACGCCAACACTTTCAGACCCAGCGCTTTCAGAAAACCACAAATAATAGACCTGGCTTCTCACCACAGAGTGCTCTTCACTGCTTACATTTCTTAGGGTGTCTATGACCAACCTGCTTTCTTGACATTGTTTCTTATGGCAACCTCCCAACCAGCCATGTGACACCCAAAGCCATAAAAAGCCTAATAAGCTGTTTTGTGACTTCCAATTCCCAGAGTAGATCAATTTTAAATAATTGTTCTTTTCCTCAAATGACTCCTGATTAATCATGCTCAAACATGATAAATGCTGTGATTGTTTTCTTCTCTACTTATAGCCTGCTATGTGGAAGGTCAGTTTCCCAATAAAATCCAGCAGAGTTCAGAAATCACTGTAGGGTTTTCTTTGGGGTAGAGATGCTGGTTTGTCATTTCTAGCTTGTGCTGCCAACCGTTGTGGGCTTACCTTGTATTTGTGGAGAGAGGTTCTCCCTCCCCTAGAGCCAGGCTTAACTTTTCAGATTGCTTTTTTCTTTGCTTTGAATTGTCTTCAGTTTCTCCAGTTTTTCTGTGACTTACAGATTTCTTCTTCACTCTTTCTTGATTCCCAGAACTCTTCTTTCTAAATTGTTCTTTTCCAATATTCTGAATTCCAGGCCCTGGAGAGGCTGTGATATGCTGCAAGACATCACTCAGCCATTTTATCTTACTAGACTTACAGAGTATAAATTTATAGAATATTTACAAAGGCTACATAGAGAGTTTTCACATTCACAATTTATCATCATTTTATGCTAGTATAGAGTATTTGATAGAATCACTGAGCCAATATTGATCCATCATTGTTAACTGTAGCTCTATCAACTCATATTTCCTTGGTTTTTGTTTAATGTCTTTTTTCTGTTCCAGTCTACTCAGGATATTACCTTACACATACTTGTTACACCTCTTTAGGTCCCTGTTGGATGTGACTTCTCAGACTATTTTTACCTTTGATAACCTCATAGTCTTAATGAGTACTGATCAGGTATTTTTTTTTATTTTTAAAGAGGGTAAAATTAAACAGAACAAAACAGATCATAAGATAACAATGTACAGATTTCAAAGCAAGACAAATGCAGATCTTCACTGTCTATAATTTTGTCTAGTTTTCTTTCAAATAGTTGTCCATCTCTTCACATACAATGAATTCATACAAAACAAAACAGTATAGAACTGATCAGAGCAGGATGCTGAAGGCATTTTAGGTCTTCAAGACTAGACAATAAGAAAGTCAACAATACTGCCATACTGTCTCTCATTCTCTTCCAAATAGCTGTCCATACCTTTGTGAATGTTGAAATTAAACAAAACAAAATAGACTAAAATCACTCTTAACAAAGAATAATAGTATTGCTGGATTTCACATCATGACACTATGGAATCAGCACTGGGTACCTTAGTGTCTCTTTTTCTTCAAAGTAGCTGTTCATTTCATTGTGCATTATATTGTTGATTCTCATAAACTTTTTATAAGTTCTATGCATGGATGAGTCTCTACGTGTATACCTATCCTTTCTGTATTAGAGGAAAAAACAAAACAAACCAAGACAAAACAAATCCCTCGGAATACATGAAACAAAAAAGACATATAAACAACAATAGTAAAGAGCCCAGAACACTGACAATATAGGCCTCCAAAACAAGATGGTAGGAACATAACTAGGGTTGCTATTTTACTTACTGATCTTCAGGATTTCCTCAGATCACTATATAATAATATGCACAATTGTTCCAGTCTTATATTCACAGGAATATTAACTATTTTGTTCCAAACACTTACAGAGTTTGTAGCACAATAATCATAGCTATCCTAAGTGTTTATATAAATTTAGATATTTTTTTCCTTTTCCCTTCTTTATTCTTTTTCCTTATTTTCCCTGAGATATTATTTTTTTCCCCTTTAGGCAGATTCTTATCCTTTCACTGTAATCATTGAGTTTTTTTATCTTATGTACTTTTATTGTTTCTTACATTAGGGAAACTATATGGTATTTATACATTTAAGTTTGATGTATTTCACTTATGAGTATGGTCCCAAGTTGCATCCATTTACTTGTAAATATCTCATTGTGATCCTTCTTTATAGCTGAGTAGTACTCCATTGTATAAAAATACCACATCTTTTTTATCCATTCCTCAGTTGGTGGGCATTTAGGTTGTTTCCAAGTTTGGGCTATTACAAATTGTGCTGCTATAAACACGGGTGCACATATATTACTGTGGTATGATGTTTTCAGCTCTTCTGGGAATATGCTCAGAGTGGGATAGCTGGGTTAAATGGGACTTCCAAACCCCACTTTTTGAAGAACCTGAAGACTGACCTCAACAATGTTTGTACCAGTCTACACTCCCACCAACAATGTAGAAGTGTTCTTTTTTCCTGCAGCTTCTCCAGCATTTTGTTGTTAGTTTTCTTTATCCTGGCCATTCTTTCTGGAGTGAGATGGAACCTCAGGGTTGTTTCAATTTGCATTTCTCTAATGACTAATGATGATGAACATTTTTTCATGTATTTATTTGCCACTTGTATTTCTTCATATGAGAACTGTGTATTCATCTCAGGTGCCCATTTTTGGATTGGGTCTTTGAATTTTGAGGATCTGATTTTTTAAAATTCTTCATACATTCTAGACAGAAATCCTTTGTTTGAGGGACAGTTCACTAAGATTTTTTTCCCAATTTGTGGGCTTTGTTTTGGCTATGCTGGAGATTTCTTTTGAAATGTAAAAGTTCTTTAATAGTACGTGATCCCAGTTACTGATTCTGTGAAGTACTTTGCTTGTGATTTGATGCTTGTTCATGAATTCTCTACCTACCCCTTTGTCTTCAAGATTTCTACCTACTTTATCTTCCAACAAATTTTGCGTTTCTGTTTTAATATTTAGATCTTTTAACCAATTAGACTTTAGTTTAGTACCTGGTGATAGGAATGGGTCTAGTTTTAGTTTTTGGCATATGGAAATCCAATTGTTCCATACCATTTATTGAAGAGACTATCTTTCTTCCAGTGGACATGTTTGGCCTGTTTATCAAAGATAAAATGGCTGAGTGTGTTTATAGTTGTAGTTGTATCTTCTAATCTACTTCATTGATATTCAGGTCTGTTTTTATTCCAGTACCATGCTGATTTTATTACAGTAGCTTTGTAGTATAACTTCAAGTCAGAGATTGTGATGTCTCCTGCCTTGCCTTTATTGCTTAGATTTGCCTTTGCTATTCTAGGTCTCTTCTGGTTCCAGATGAATTTTAGGACTGATTTCTCTAGATCTGTGAGGTATGCTAGTGGTATTTTGATTGGGATTGCATTAAATTTGTATAACAATTTTGGGACAATGACCATTTTCACAATGTTTGTTCTTCCTATCCATGAACAAGGGATGTCTTTCCATTTTCTGAGGTCCTCTTTGATTTCTTTTTCAGGGTATTATAATTTTCCCTGAATAGGTCTTTTGCTTCTTTTATTAGATTAATTCCTAAGTATTTCATTTTCTTGGATGCTAAAGATTATGGATTATCTTATTTCTCTCTCCGTAGTTTTGTTTTCAGTGTATATGAATGCTATTGATTTTTGAATGTTGATTTTGTATCCAGCAGCATTACTGAATTTATTTATTACACCTAGGAGTCTTTCAGTGGAGCTTTGAGGGTCTTCCATATAGAGTGCCATGTCATCTGCAAATAATGATAATTTAAATTTTTCTTTTCCTATCTTTACTCCTTTTATTTCTCTCTCTTGTCTAATTTCTCTGGCTAATATATCCACTGCTATATTGAATAGGAGTGGTGATAGTGGACATCCTTGTCTTGTTCCTGATTTTAAGGTAAAGGCTTTCAGTTTTTGGCCATTTAGTATGATGCTGGCTGTTGGGTTGTCATAGATGACTTTTATCATATTGAGGTAAAGACCATCTATTCTAATTTTCTGTAAGGTTTTTATCATGAATAAGTGTTGGACCTTATCAAAATCTTTTCCTGCATCTATAGAAATGATCAGGTGGTTCTTATTTTTGGCTCTGTTGATATGGTGGATTACAATTATGGATTCATGTATATCGAACCATCCCTGCATTCCTGGGATGAATCCCACTTGGTCATGGTGTATAATCTTCTTGATGATTTTCTGCATTGATGATTTGTTTGCCAATATTTTATTCTCAATTTTCACATCTGTGTTCATTAGGGAGATTGGCCTGTAGTTCTCTTTTTTGGTAGGGTCTTTCTCAACTTTTGGTATTAGAGTAATGTTTGCTTCCAGGAATGAGTTAGGGAGAATTGTTTCCTTTTCAATTTCATTGAAGAGTTTGAACATTAAATCTTCTTAGAATTTCTTGTAGAATTCCTCAGTGAATCCATCTGGACCTGGGCTTTTCTTTGTTGGCAGGGATTTAATTTACATTTTCAATTTTGTTAATTGAAATTTGGTTATTCTGCAGTTTTACATCTTCTTGACCCAGCTTTGGTAATTTATATGTTTCTAGGAAATCTGTCCACTTCTGTGTTATCAAGCCTATGAGACAGAGGTTTTCAAAATAGGTGTTGATGATCTTCTGTATTTCCACAGGGTCTGCAGTGATTTCACCCTTTTCTTTTCTTATTCCATGAATTTGAGTTTTTTCTTTCCTTTTTAAAATAAAGTTGGCTAGAGGCCTGTCAATGTTATTTATTCTTTCAAAGAACCAACTTTTTGATTAATTGATTCTTTGTATTATTTTCTTAGTCTTTATTGCACTGATTTCTTCTCTAATTGCTCAGCTTATTTAGTGGTTTTTTTCTAGGTATGTCTCAAACATCTTTCAGTATTCTTTTCAGGGTTGGTTTGGTGGTCATGAAGTTCCTTCAGCTGTTCTTTGTCATGGAAGTACCTTATTTCTCCATCCATTTTGAAGGACAGTTTTGCAGGGTGCATCAGTCTGGGTTGGAAGTCATTTTCCTTTAGGATCTGAAATACTTTACTCCATGCTCTTATTGAATTAATTGTTTGTGTTGAGAAGTCTGCTGTGATTCTGATAGGCTTTCCTTTATAGGTGATCTGTCTCTTCTCTCTAGCAGCTTTTAATATTCTATTCTTATGTTGTGTTTCTGGGATGTTGATTATTACATGTCTGGGCATAGTTTTATTTTGGTTATGGTTATTTGGAGTTCTGTATGCTTCACTGATCCATATGTCAGTTTCTATTTGCATATTTGGGAAATTTTCAGCTATTACTTTTGTAATTAACCTCTTGATATTGTTTGTGTTATCACCTTCCTTTTCATTTATACCTATCAATCTTATGTTGTTTTTCTTTGCATCATCTTGCAGCTGTTGAATTGTTATTTCCTGGTTATTAAAAATAACCTTGTTATTTTTAAAAGATCTTTCCTTTACTGTTCACTAGCTGCAATCTTGTCTTTGAGGTCTGAAATTTTACCTTCACTTTCATTGAGGCAGTTTTGCCAACTTTTGAAGGACTTTTTGATTTCCTGTATATCTCTTTGAATCTGCTTCAGGCATCCTGTTTGTTTCTTATATTTTTCATTCCATCTATTTGCATTGTTCTTCTAATTTTTTAACTATGTCTTCTTTAGATGTGTTCAGCATTTCTTTCATTACATTTGTCATTTCTTCTTTTATCTGGAAGACTATTTCTGATTTGAGTTCTTTTATAACTTCCCAGAGTTGTTTCTTTACTTCAGTTGATATCATTTCAGGCTTTTCAGGTGTATGGCTTATATTTTCTTCTGTGTCCATGTTTCCTAGGCTTGCTTAGGTTGGGCTGGAAGATTGAGATTCCATTTTGCTATTTTTTTGTCATTTTCCTATATTTCTGGGTTTGGAGCTTTGTTTCAAGGCTTCCCCTGTGTGCTAAGAATCACCTGGCCTACTTTTAGCTTCTAGGGCAGACAACAGACAACAATAAGCCACTTGGAGTTCCTGGGCATGGGTCAGTTAGGACATGGGACTCCCATGTGGCCTCTTGTGTTTTCAGACTCAGGCTGTGGTCTTGCTGCCTGGGAGATATGTTTCAAGGCTTCCCTATGTGCTGGATTTCAACCTGTGCATGCTCTGGGCATCAGATTCAATTCAGGCCCCTGCCAACTGCTTGGAGTTTGCTGGATGTGGCCCAGTTAGGCCTGCTTGGACTTCCCGTGTGCATCCTTGTGTGATCTCAGACTCAGGGCATGATCCTACTGCCTGGAAGTGAAATTCCAAGGCTTCCCTGTGTGCTGGGTTTCAACCCACGCATGCTTTGGGCCTGGGACTCAATTCAGGCACCTGCTGACTGCTTATGATCAGGTATTTTGTAGATTACCCTCAGCTGTTATTTGTCTTATCTTTTAAATAATTTCTAGATGGAGGGGAGGAAGGCCACAGAGCTACAATATCATATCCATCACACCTTGCCAAAGCTATGTAGTATAATATAGTACATACATGATACAGTCGGGAACCTTATTTTTTAAAACTCTGTTTCTGAGATCAATGACTTGTTAAAAATAAAAAAAATAGGGATCTTAATTTCAAGTCACTAGACTCTGAAGCATTTTGTGCATCTCAGTTTCTCTCAAGATTTTAAGTTTGGTTGGTGCACATGATAGACTGGGGATTGATTTATCCATGATGGATCCATCTTTCAACACTTTTATAGCAAGTACCACATCTAAGACCTTACTGCATAGTCAGTATCACCAAGTATTTCATTTAATGGGAATATTTCAAAAGGTGAATTATTTCTATGACTATCCTACCCATTAATTTACAAAAGTGGCATGACATATTGTCATCTTTACTCATTTTCTCCTTTCTTCCTTTCTCTCTCCTTTCTTCTTCCCTCATCAAACTTTTGCTTTATTTCCTTCTCTCTCCTCCTCTTTTTCCTCCTACTCCATCTACTATTCCTTCTTTTTTCTTTCTCTTTTTCCTTCTGTATCCCTCTCCCTCTCCATCTCTCTCTTTTTTCTCTATTCTCTCCCCCATCTTTCTCTTTCTCACCCTCTCTTCTGGGTGCTTGCTGGCAGAATCACATCAATAAGTACTAATAAATGTTAAGTGAAATAAGTCAGATACAGAATGTTGAATATCCCGTTGTACCTTATATGAAAAACTCAAAGCATAGATAATTGAAAGAGTAAAATAAATGAATGATGATAAAAAACAGGAAGACAGACTCGAGGAGGTGGGAAGAATATTTGGGGATCACAGAAGATGGACAAAGGGGATGCACAGTAAAAAGCATCAAGGCATGGTATGTATGAATACCAATTCTCTGAGATGAGTATGTTTACTATGTAACACAAATCTATACTGATAAAAATTGTAAAATCGTGCTCCCAGGTTTAGCTTAGTTGGCTAAGGCCCCACTCTGTAAACATGAGGTTGTGAGTTCCATCCCAGAGGCAGCAAAAAAAAAAAAAAATTGTACAATCATAAAAACACAGATCCAAAGCCTATGTAGTAGAGAGCTTCTCAGATAAAGTAGGATCTAATTTGTGAAAGTCCCAGTTATTTGGCTAAGAACTTCTAGAGAGCTGGGGAATTTCTGGGAATGGGACTGTACCTGAACACTAATGCTGAACTCCCAGTAACCTTCTCTCTGCACATTGTTACATCTTTGTACATTTTTTAAAGTCTAATAAATATTTGCTTTTTAAAGTGATTTTGTTTGAATGTCTTTTTCCAAGGCACAAAATGTACTAGGAGTTATTACTACAGTACTTTATGTGTATAATTTGCCAGTATTTGGACTATATGGTGCAGAACTTTTTGCCTTGATATAATTTTTTCTTGCATGAGCTTGTGACCCCTTTCAAGAGAATTTTGCATAATTTTCTCATGCTTTGTCTCTAGCATTTTGTATGTCTGACAACATTAAATGTTGTACCCAGAAATCAACTTGTGAAGAACACAAACTAAAAATAAGAGAAAAAAACTATTTGTTAAAACATCAGTATGTATAAAGCAGAGCCATAAGCTTTCAGATAACAAAAGTAATTAGTACACAATCTCAGGATCCAGGGTTCTCACATCCAGTGGCAGGGTTAGAAGTTGCTGTCGTGGAGTGCATGAAATACTGTGCAAGAATGGAAGAGAAATGAGTTGCGATCAAAGGTGCAAAGTGCAACTAGTGTTTACACCTAAACATAGAAGTATAAGTGAGACATTCCCTGGTAGAAAAGAAAGCGATGATTTTCTAGGAAGAGTGAATAAGAATACAATTTACAAAACTATGGAAAAAGAGCATAGTATGCCTCAAGGACAAAGAAGTTAGTAAGATCTAAACAGTATACACCAGGAGAAAGTTAAAAGTTAAAGCCAGATGAGTAATATCCAGTTGGATGATAAAAGACCTGAGTTACCCTAAATGTTGTGAACTCTATTGTAGGCATGGCTGTGTTCAGATTGAATCTCTGCTCCTTGAAAACTTCAATGTAGCTATGTGGAGAGGAAAGAGATGAAAATTAAACATCCTGCCCTGAGTTGGATAAACAACTATTAAAAAGAGAAGACCTATGAATGAGAGTTGAGGCAAAATTACATGTAAAATTATCATATGAAAACAAATCCAATCCTTTCAATCTCTTCTTACCATGATCTCTGAAATCTTGCAATCATTTTGTTAATGCATTTATAAAAAAATTTCTTCTACAAACCTTAATCCTACCCTATATTCACAACCAAGTATTATCTTGCTTTGTGCATTTCATCCACACTGCCTTGTACAGGCTCACACACAGCAACATTTATTTTTCTCACAAGAACTTCACAAAGGCTTTTTCAGATGTCTGGAATTAACTTTCATGCTAGACCTCTTCCTTTCTCCTAGTTTAATACCAAGCATTTCCCAGTAAGTATCCATCTGGGAAGTGCTGCTTGCAATCCCCAACTTGCATACATCTCCATCATTCTATTCCAAACTGCACCATGCAGGCCTGCTCCCCACTGTGAATCATGTCTTCAATTTGGCACTTACTGGAATGATTATGTGTTACTTGCCTTGCATTACAAGGTCAGGTACATGTTGGCAAGATCTTTATCTATCATTGGTTAATATCATGTGATCAGCAGTTAATATAATTCCTCAGATTTAGAAAAAAAAAAGCCTCTCAAGTGGTATTAATATAAGGTCATATTCAACCTCCATAATATAAGGTCATATTTTACCTTCATATTCTTTATTTAGAAGTTAAGACTGCATATTTCAGTGCCCCTTATACTCTGGAAAACTTATCCACCAAGAATGACTTAAACTCCACCATGCCTATGAAATGCTGCCCCTGGTTCCCCAATTTTAGAGATGTTAAGAGTTTCCTAAAATATTATATCTCAAAAACGAGTTAGTTATTTTTGTTTGGGTTTTGGTGATTCGGTAGTTGTAGATTAATTGGTTCCATCTGTTCTGTGATTTTCCAATTAACAGGTAAAAGCTTTGGAAAGTCAATTCATTTCTGATGTGTGTGGGAATGTATTTAAGGTGGTAATTTTCCCCCTAATGTTCTCAGTTGCTACTTCTTCTTTATTTTACCAAGTCGTAGGGCAAATATCACATTCTTACTTTGTTAGTTGAGGCCTTTCCAAGACAAATTTTTCTGAACAGGGTCATAAACTTTTGTCTTTACAATTGGTATTTTAGATTCATTTATTATTTGCCACTGTTCTTGGTATTGATTAATGACAAAAATTTTTAAGGCTGAAGGTACTTTACTATTATATTTTTAATTTAAAAACTGACCATTTGATGAATTTTTCCTCTGGCTGGGTTTTCATAATAATGGAGCTTTCTGGCTACTGACACGTGCTGTAAGTGGATAGGGGAGCAGGAGATGAAGGGAGAGGCACTTTCAAAATTATCTGAACATAAATATTCAGGTCATAAATATATTATATTTAATAAAATAAATATATTTCCTAAAAGAAAAATAACCTTGAAGTTCACCTGACCTGGTAGTAGATTTTACGGAACATGTAAAATGTTGGAGTGTCTCTCAACTCTTAAAAATTATTTCATATAGTAAATTAAGATAGATAGATAGATAGATATAGATCCAGAGCCTATATCCATATATTTATCCTGTTTCCTGCCACATAGCTCCTCAGATTTTGGAATATTTGAAGTTCTATGCCATTTTATAAAATGTGGCCATAATATAGAACTGAGTCAAGTAGTCAAAAAACTTCTAATTGGGTCAATGTTTTTTTTTTGGAGGCCAGGAACTCCCAAATAGCCTAAGCATGGTGGTTTGTTATCAGGGGAACTAACTTTATGATTAGAGAGCTGGAACTTTCAGTGCATCCTTGCCACCTCTTGACCTCTCAGGAGGGGGAGAAGCTGAACATTGAATTGGTTACCAGGGCAAAATGATTCATTCATTCTTGTCTATGTCTTTGAAAAAGATCTGAAAATTATAACTTTCAAAGAGTTCCCAGGTTGGTGAAACTATGAAGACAGTGTCACACCTGAAGTGTGTCATACCTGAAGAAGGTGTGAAAGGTATGTACACTTCCCCATCTGTTGCTTATGCATATTTCTATATTTCTGCTCGTGATCAGTCTCTGATATGATATGCCAGTAACATAATAAATTCTATTCCTGAGTTCCGTGAGCCATTGAAGACTATAATCACATCCTCGCAGGGGTTGTACTAATCTCTGACTTGTAGACAATCAAAATCAAACTAATAAAAAACATGCGCAGGGATTGCCATGTGAAGCATGTGGCTGATAGTCTTGTAAGACCGAGCCCTTAATGTGAGATGCATGTACTAACTAAATGTAGATTATCTGAAATTTAGGATGTCCATATGATGTCCAGAGAGAACCAAAGAATTCTTTAATATGGGTAAAAAAATTCAAATAGTAGTTTTCAGAAATATTGGCTAAGGAAGTATTGAGAAATGAGTTGGATTAAAACTCCTTATCATCATTTAGATCAAATAATTTTCCATAATGACAAGGCAATTTATATTTTACAAATAGCAGCATAACATTGACTATAAAGAGAAACTAGTCAAGTATCCAAAAAGCTTGCATCAGTTTTTTTCTCAAAAAAATGTACTATAAAGATGAGAGCATATACTATGCAATATTGATATTATATTTCAGTAATATAATAAACTATATTCCTGAGTTCTGTAAGCCACTGCAGAATATAATCACATCCAAGCAGGGGTTGTACTAATCTCTGACTCATAGACAATTGAAAGCAAAGTAATAAATAACCTGCCCAGTGATTGCCATGTGAAGTAAATGGCATGAAGCATGGCATGAAGTAATTCATTTATGTAATTATTCAGTAAATACTTTTTAACAATTATCACGTTAAAATCTATTTACTGTGTATCAGGAACTATCCTAGCAGGTTTAGTACTTCAAAGAATAAAGCCATCATAGACATTTATGCCCTTATAAAGTTACATTTTAGTGTAAATAGGATGCAAAATAGGTAAAATAAGAAATGGATTAAAGATGACTACTTCAGGCCATAATGAAGTAACAGGGACTTATTATTGTACAAAAGGCAAATAGAATATTAGATAAAATATATGTAACGAAGGTTTTCAGACATTGGAAACAAGGCAATACAAAAGTAGGATGCCTGAGCTAGTGCTGAAAAATAATTAGAGTCTATCCAAACTTACTGAACGGAAACCAACTGCAGCCCACAATTCAGAAGGAAAGAACTAAAAAGCCCAGATGCACTTTTGCATTCAGAAGTTACAAAGTAGATTGTGTAGAATACAAGATGGCTAGCATTGTAGGAGCAAAGCATTAGAGAGAAAAAGGATATAGAAAGGAAAACATGGAGACTTACATGAGGATTTCAGGTCTTTGGAAGAGTACTGACATGTATAAGCGTAAGCGGTGCAATTAAATAAACTATAACCCCCTAAAAATAACCAGAGGATTTTAAACCAAATCATTCTTAAAGCTGTAGGTTGGAAGAGTCTATGCTTTGTTCAGCTGCATGAAGAATTTATACATTGTGAGCTGAGTCTAAAAACTTCAGAATAGCATTCCCTTTAAAAGACTAAATTTGTCCTAGAAGAGACTAAATTTGTCCTAGAATAAGACTTCCACTTTCTGTAATAAAGAAATCTTTAATAATAACACTCAAACATAAACCCAGTTGCTAATAACCTGTTTGAAAAGAAACAAGAACCAATACTCTTTTAAGAAGCACAAGAACATCCAACACCTGAAGACTTCATACTATGGTGATACGCATAATTCATAAGAGTTTTACATCTTAAAATCAACCTGTATGTCCACCAGCAGATAAATGGATAAAATGGTATTTAGACACAATTGAGTTACTCTGCCATAAAGAAAGATAAACTTGAGTCATCTGCAGAAAAATGAATGCACCTTGAGACTATAATTTTAAGTGAAATAAATCAGACACACACAAGCTTAAATCTCACATGGGTTCTCACATCTGAGAAACCTAATCTATAAATAAGAAGCAAAATAGACAGATAATAGGTAAAAAGGAGAGAAATCTTCTGCTAATGAGAATTCTACTGAGAAGTAGAGGGAAGAGAAGGGAGGGAAAGGGAAGGAGATGAAAAAGAATTGAGATGTGTTCTATACATTTACCAACTTGCCACAGGGAAGGTAATCATGATGTGCTGTAAACATACTAATAGAAAATAAACACTGAAAAATCAAATGAACTGCAAAAAAGTTTGCGACATGTGACATCCAAGAGAAAATAACCAGCCATCCTAATAAGCAAATTTAATCAGAAAATCATTAGAAATTCAGCTTGAATGGACAGAGAATTGGAGGTTGAAAAATTAATACTCTATAAAGTATAATATGCTGTTAAGCTATATTATTTGTTAGGTTAGGTTCAATAAATGCATTTTGGGCTCACAATACTTTGTGCTGGATTTATAAAAAAAAATTCACTTGAAGTTAAGAAGCATTATTATTAAAAGCATAGAGCCAAAACATGATAGACAAAAAGTATCCCTGTATTACAATACTAAGTAGTTAAAAATATGTATGTCATTAGAGTGCATGCAGATACTGAAAAGGAGTATTCAAAGAAGAATGATATAAAGCTTTTCAAATTTCATGAGAAGTATGAAACCATAAAGGAGGGGAAATGAAACACAACAGTACAAATATGAAGAAAACAAGCCACAGCAAAGAATACATGAATGACTGAATACCAGTACACTACACTTACACCTAAAATGTCTCCCAAATTCTCCAGTGTATGGAAAATGTTTGGACCATGGGGGCGCTAGAGCTGACTTGCTCTTTGGAGGTAGGGATTGGTTGACCTGAAAGGGTACATTTTTGCCCTTGACTCCTCCTCCCCCTTCCCATTTTGTTTCTTAATATGACATGATGCAAGGCCACGGACATATCTCAGAGGCACCAGCCCCTGCCTGGCGAGCACAAGGTCCTGACTTCGATTCCCAGTTAAACACAAAACAACGATGACAACAACAAACATGACATGACACACATGGGTCTTAGGGTGACATGAGTGACATGATTCCCAGAGAAGAAGGTAACGAATGAGAAAAATGGGAAAGTGAGGGTTGGTGCTGAGAGGATAGATCACGGAGTTTTTCCAGTCTTTAGCTCAGCACTGACAGGGTAGTTCTCATTCATATTTAAGAAAACATGAATAAGCACAAACCTTTTTTTAGCTTGTCACACTTTCTTAAAAAGTGCAGAGGGAATAACTAGCACAGACCAAAAGAATGATGATAATATCCCCAAAGTCTCTGGCATCACAGTGACTGCAGACTGGAAGATGAAGTGTTTTGAGTCCAGATGTGGACTGATAGACTGGCCCTTATCCATGCCTAGACCTCACATCGAGAACCTGTTCAGTGAACCTACAGGTTCTATTTTATTAGAGCTGTGAAGAAAGTCAGTACGTCACATACACCAAATTAAGCTACCAGGAAGAAGTTTGGGATCTACTTTTGTGAATGTGATTTGGGCTTCCATTTTTGCATGATGAGTCCCCAACCAGTAATTTCTTCTATTATCACAGCAACTCTAACTTCCTTCAAAAGCTTATAGATTCCCACAAAATTGCTAAAAATACAAAATAAAGTCATATCTTTATAAGAACATGGCCATTTTTGCTAGCTTGATGTTTTTCAAAAGAAGATACTTGTAGAGGTAGAGTCAAAGTGCCAAAAGGCCTATTTTTTTTTTTTTTAGAACACTAAGTCTGGGTTACAGTGGGAATTCACAAAAACGCCTCCAATATCTACTGTAAGACTTTTCCAACCTTGATAGGTTTTAAAGAATACACAGATGAAAATATCTTCACCTACTTACTGTGTGGCATGAGATTTAGTTTGTCCAGCCACTTATATAAATATGCAGTCTATCTGTAAAACGAGTCTTCCTGGCTTTTTGTGCTGACCCTGCACTTCCAAAGAAATGTTGCTATCAATTACAAGAGAGAAACAAAACTCCTTTTGTTAGACAGTAAGTGACATTATGCTTGAAGCTCCTGGCTGGCTGTCCAATTGATTTCCAGCTTCAGAAAACTAATAACTAATAATAGTAATAGATGCTTTCCTGGTGCTAGAAAGTCTTCAGTCCCTGAAAACAAGTTCTATTGAAATTAAATAATAGTCAGAAAATAGATTATAATTAATCCTGTCTACAGTAGCATATATAGAAACCTGATCTTAAAGAACAGACTGAGAGACTTCAAATAATGAGTTTTTGGCAAATATCATCTTACTATGATCTTAAAAAAATAAACTAGGTCCATACCTTTCTCCTGTAAAAATTTTTCTGTGAGACAGCAATGAATTCCTCCTTTGAACCAAGACAGAATATAGCATAGATTCACAAATCTCATAGGTTCCTCCCCTTTCAAGAAAATCATGTATATTCTCAGCTCTAGAATATAGTTTAGTGCTCTTAATGTCTATACTCCATTCTAAGTTTGTACTATTTTCTTCCAAATAAATTTTTCCATGCCTTGTAAAACAATAAAGTACCATGTGTAAAAATTAAAGTACAGATAAATCATTAAGAGTTCTTATGTAATTTTGTGAAACATTGAATTATACTTTTCCAATTTCTGATAGGAATATTATATATTTGTATAGTGATCTATCAAAACGTGTTTGTATAGAATCAGAAAGCATTCTGTGTCTATCTCGTAAAATATCTTATATCAAAGCACCTTTCTCCCAAAATTCGTTTAATGCATATAATGAAGATAATTCTATGCATCAGAAATTATATACTGACTTGTGTGTGATGTATGGTCCTATACACTGTACTCTGATAGTTCTGGAACTGGGTCCTGATAAATAATATCTTGAGTTATTAAGTGGATATATTTTTAATATAACATTTTGAATGAAGGTGGGCTTTGATGGATCATTTGAAGGTATTTGTTATGAGTTTGTCTAAAGCTACAGTAATTCAGATAATGTGATATTCAGAATAGGAAACAGAATGGTAAAATAAGTGAGAGAGAGCAGAAAATACATGCACATGTGAATATTTAAGTTTGACAAAGAAAGGACTGTAGAGCCATGAGAGGAAGGAATGTCATCTCAATAGAAGGTACAGTAACCATTTCATATTCACATGAAAATAAAAGATCCTGCCCCAACCATCTTTTAAAGCATAAATTAATTGTACTGTAAATAGATACATTAAAATGTCTATCATCCAAGCAACAAAGATGAGGCATTCAAAGAAACAAAGGCAAATTTTATCTTTAACTATGAGGAAATCAATCAGTAGAAAGAAATACCAAAGTGATAAGGTCAATGGAGTTTTTAAATAAGCAAGTTGAAATGTCTAGTATAAATAAGCCGCATATGTTCAGGAGGAAAAACATAACACTAAATTGATGAAGAAACAAATGGAAGATGTAAAAAAATAAAAGACTCAGGTGAAATTTAAAAAATAAGTATATTAAATGAAGAATATACCTAGATCAACTGCAAGGTCTTCACTAAGAGGAAAAGAATGAAATTGAAGATGCAGGAATAGAAATTATTCACAATAGAACAGACTAAGCATTTCTTTATTACTGAAAAATACAATTTTAGAAAACAATATAGAAAATTTTTGTGGTTTTAGGGAAATATGACAGCTAAATATTTTGGAGTCAAGGTCAGAGAAATCCAGGGTCGGTGGAAAGACAGAAAGTATGTCAGAGAAGGGAATACATAACATGGGGTTATGGGGAAGCCAGAGTACATCCAGTTTTAGAGTCTGATCATGATGGTAGCAAGAGGATGAGACAGGACAGGGGTGAGTTTATCCGTGGAGAGGTGGGACCACACCAAGGGGCACGGAGTTACATGATTAGCTGGCAGATTTTTAAGTCAGTAATTGACAGAACTAGGCTTCAGACCCAATTCTTTCTGACTTCAAAGCCTTACTCTTTTCAAAAGAAAAAAAATTATCTTATTCCTTGTGAAAATGTAAAAAAAGCTAGATGAGTAATTAAACTTGACTATTTCAAGGACCCAGAGTAGAAGTTTTAGATCTGGATTAAAAGAATATATTAGAATCTGAACTTGCAGTACTACTTTTCCCCCAGAGAATGCAACAAAGGAGCTAATTTTCTGGGCTTAAATATGAGCTAGTAATACATAAGCCACATAGGGACATCATCACCTATATCCATCATAATATCACTTGACCAATTACAAATTTAATTAATTAATGAGAATATCATTTGACATGTGGTGCAGGTTAAGTTACATTTTTGAAAATTTGCATTTACCACTCAGCGTTACCTTACTCAGTGATTCATGTAACTATGACAAGTAGCCTTTTCCAGACTTTCTTCATAATGTATGTTTCAGCTGAAAGATAAAAACTGATTCTGTATTAAAGAAGTAAAAAGAGGGAAAATAAATGATATTCTAGAGTGAGGGCTATAGAAACAGTCTTCTTTCAATAGGATCATATGCTTCAATCAAAGTAAAGGGTTATTTAACACAATTTTTGTTAGTATTGTCCAGAAGTTTAATCATATTAAAATTGATGATATCCTAAATATTAGTCATAATTCAAAGATACTGCTTTCTTTGTGTTGAATTTTGTATTTGAACTGTAGACTCAGGTTCAATTTTACATAATAACATTTAAAATAAATCTGTGGCTGTGCAGTTTTTTCATAAGGTAACATTTTGCAAAATGATATAACCATATAACAACCAGGAAGTTGATATTGACACAATTCATCTGTCCTTCTTCCCTGTTTTACTTGAGCTTGTGTACTGCACATTTATATCTATGCACGTTCCTTACTTAGGTAAGTTTATGTATCCAACACTACAGTCCACATGAAGAACAGGACCAACCCTGCATACATATTTCACTGTGTTCTTTATAAATCCATCACTCTGCTGCTCTGCTTTTCAGTCCCTAAGCACTGACAACTCGCCTGCTTTCCATCTCTATAATCTCATCATTTCAAGAACTTTATGTGAATAGAATCACCATCCATCACGAAACCCATATGATTGGCTTTTATTCACTCAGTGTAATTTTCTGGCAATTCATCCAAATGGGTAAAGATAATCGATAGTTTGTTTCTTTTTATTTTTGAGAGCTGTTCCCTGGTATGGATACACTAGTGTGTTTAACTGTTCATCCACTGAAAATTCTCAGGCTTGTATCCAGTTTAGGGCTATTATGAACAAATGAATAATGAACATTTGTGAACAGATTTTTGTATAAACATTGGGTATATGTTTAGCATTGGGTACTCTGGCATTGGGTACTTGTTTAGCATTTGATAATGGAGCTAATTTAGGTAAAGTAGTGAGGGAAAGCTTTTCAAGGATATCAACACAGAAGCTGAAAACTTCCTGGTAAGATGGAGTAAGTTCCATACATACTGGGGGAAAGATGGTTCCAACAGGAGAGAGTTGCAAGTGCAAAATTTCTAGCTCCTGAGCGAGACTGACAGGTTTATAGGAGAGAAGGGAAAGAAATGTAGCTTCAAGCATCTTGCTAAAGGACAGAGAGAAGGCAGAAGAAGCCTGCAGAGCTAGATACGTCTCCCATGATATAGTGTCTTGCAGGTCCAAAAAAGATGGCAGTATGCCGTTCAGTTTGTCATTTGTCATTTGCAGGTGTTAGAAGCATTTAGATAAAGAAGATAGAGGTTACAACTCACCAAGACATCTTTAACGACTTTTAGAGAAGAGACAAAATATCAGTGCTACGTGTTACATGAGGTTACTACAGTGGGAACCAAAACCATATAGTGATCTTAGCCATATTTAAGTGACAATTGCAGTTCTGGAGTCAAATCCCAGCCAATTTGTTGGTTTCTTGGTAGAAATTTGAGAAATGCATTATTTCCAAAATGCCATTTAGTTTAAATGAAACAAGGTTGGATCTTCAAGGTAAATACATTTGTCTCCAAATCTTGACCACCACTCACAACTACCGCAGACAACTTAATCTTTTTTGAACTTTAGTTTCCTTATTTATAAGTAATAAACCTCACAGAATTGTTAAGTATTAAATAAAACCATATGAATAAATGTCCACAAAGCTTGTCCTATCTGCTTTAAAGAAAAATTAGTAGAAACTTAGGAAAACTGTCTGGGAATTTCTCTAAGTAATTAAGATTGTGAAATTGTTTGTTTTCCATAGATTTAAAGTATAATAATAGGAAACCAAGATATTGACATTTAGAAGACAGAATGTGGTCTTAAATTTATGTCAGCAAACCTGTACAAAAATGTGAATTCCTTAGTGATTCAATAGTCTTTGTATTTTGGGGGCCAACATAGAGACTGTTAATCACACATCTGTGATTACTATGATCAAAGTTAATTTAATCAGGTTTTATTGTGGATTACAAAGAAACAACCTGTGCAGAGAAGCTCCTTGTTTGCAAACATCCTTACTGTTTTGACAGGACAGGAATTAAGAACACATTTCACCATAAACAAAGACAGTCTCCTCTCCTGAATCACATGTGAGACTTAGAAAACCTAGAGAGAAAGACCACCTGCCTCAGTGGTTAGGTTGAAAAGAGACACAGTTCAAAATGTTCCCATATTCTTCTTACACATTACATATTATCACAGAGAGTGGAATGCATTAAAATTGAAGAAGTTTTCCTGAGACTCAGACTGAAAAACTTGAATTTTTTTCTGAAGTTTTTTTTTTTTTTTCCATATCTGTTCACAAGTATCCCTGTCTGCCTAAAATGTTCAACAGAAGATCACCATTTTAAACAAGGACAAAACAATTTTGATCTCCTGGTAAATGTTCATTTGATTTTGGGATGGTTTGCTGGCTTGGTTTAAATTAACAATTTGATTGAAACTGAGTACTCAGGGGAAGGATAAATTGAGGTTATTATTGTAATAGCATTTGGAAAGTCAACACAAAGCAGTCACCTTGTACCTTTTGGGAGGATTGCACATCTGCCAAAATAGCTGGTTTACTCAGGCTATGGATGAAGCTGATTGTTTTTATTCCCAGTTTCTTCCTAATCAGACTGTTTTGCTCAGTTTACCCTTTACCTTACATGTAAAATCTCAATACTGAGAAGCGAACAAGTAACCATCCCCTCCCTAATGCTTTACACCACAGGAAACCAACAATGTTTACTGAAAACTAAAGTCTTTCTACAAACATAAAAGCTACTAATCAGTAGGGATAGCAGCAGAATTAAAAATTCCAGATTCTCAGAACTACAAGACTTAAGAGTTCAGTGGAGAAAAAAGGATTTAGGACTTGCCTACGATTATTCAATAGCTTCTTCAAAATGACTATTCATTTGAGGATCTTTTATAGTCTTTATGCTTCTTGTATTTTGCATAGGAAAGTGATAGAACTATTCCTTAAAGGTTATCATTTACTTCAGTGTGGATATTTGTTTTCCTTTAAAGGACTTTCTTCTAAATGTCAGTGAATGACTTGGGGAAATGACTTTGGTAAACATAAATCAGTTCGCATTTGTAATTAGCATATTTAGCATTTGTTCAAGTTAGACAAAGCTGATTTGAGATAGAACTTGCTTGATTTTCTGAATTATAAACTGTCTGACTAGAAGAAAAAGAAATTGGCTAATATTTTATGAAGCTTTTAATAGCAATAATATTTTGTTTTTTTAATAGTTGCTATTTCTGGCATTTGCCACTCAAAGTATCATTTACAATGGCCCATCCATTTCCTCCTTTCTTCCTTCCTTCCTTCATTCTTCCCTCCTTTCCTAATTGGACTGCCTTTGATAATACTGTAATGTGTCACAAATTAATTTTGAATCTATCACATAAAAGAATCATTTTCTAGGATAGCAATTAGAAAAAATTAAAGGTATATTATATCCAAACATAATTAGAATGTATAAAACTTAATTAGATTAATCCAATCATAGAAAAACTCAGCAACATAAGGCTAATATTTTTCATGTCAGGGAAAAATAATTTGAAACAATAGTACTAACTTATACAAAGAAAAGATAATTGTATTTGATTATATTACACATAATACACACAATTACAGTAGAGTTATGTTTGTAAAAATTAATCAATAGTGATACATAATATTCAAGCAATTCAAGATCTTTCAGAATAAGCTTGGAGCAATTAACTGTATCTCTGAGAATGCAACCATATAATCATGTTTGCTTTTTAAACTATTTGTAGAGTTATAATTCACATAAATTTATACTATACAACACAAAATGATTTTACTTAGACAATACAATTAAATGTAATTTGATGTTTAAAATCTGGAAGTGTAGACCAACATCTTATTGTTATAATGTTTTTGGTACGATAGTATGTCTGCAGAAATTTTTTTGACCTGTTGGGAGTCCTAGATTCACTTTGACTTTTTAGTGATTCTAGAGTTGTGCTTTATCTGCCATTTCTTCTCATTTAATAGCTGCGGAAGATGGCTTAGGCACTTTGGAGAGATTTTTTGTACAAACAAGATCATTATCTGAAGATAGAAAAATTTGGCATCAATTGCAAAATAATACACTGTTATTTATTTATTTATTTATTTATTTATTTAATTTTGTGTACCGGGAATCAAACTTATGACCTTATACCTGCCAACTGATTCATATTAATAGTGTTTATATTATGTTTTGTAGGGGGCTGGGGATTTAGCTCAGTGGCTTAAGTGCTTGCCTTGCAAGCGCAAGGTCGTGAGTTCGATCCCCAGTACCAAAAAAAAAAAAAATATGTTTTGTACCAAGTCCGCTGAAAATATTTACATGAGATGTTAAAAAACTAACACTTGAATCCAGGGAATTTTTTTTTATTCCTTCTCTGGAGTAGTTTGATACTTGAGATTTCAAGAAGTCTGTCAAAAATACTGTTTTTACACAATGAATATTAATGAAAGCAAAAAAAGAAAGAAAAAGTACTTCACTGATTGTTCTCTAGACAAGTGTTGCTTTTGTCCAGAAGAGTGACTATGAAAAAAATTTTTAATGACCAACTGCTCTTATATTTTTCAATTGCACTTTTAAGTAAAAAGGCTTATGTTTAAGAGTTCTATAAAATAACTAGCCATTTTTTTAAAAGTCAGACATGAAATTTGATATAACTCAAATAATTTTAAGTGTTCACTGTAAAATGGAATTTCTGTAATATTCTCTGTAATGTAGATTGTCATAAAGAGTCTCTAGCTTCATACATTTAATTATCTTGAAACCTAGGAAGAGCTTGTGACTATTTCTTCACTTCCTCCTTTGTGATCTCATCAAGACATTGTTAAACTATCTCTTCTGGTTACCTTCCTCAGTGTCACTTTTGATGGGTTCTTTCTTCCATGTGTCATAGATTTTGAGAATGGGTAGAGCTTATAAAATTAATGATTACAAAATAATAGCATTATTTCTAAAACACAGGAACTGGGCTGAAGAATTTAAGATGTATAAATTATCTCATTCTCTCAGTAATGCTACTAGGGATCTGTATTCAGAAGTCAAAGCTGAGATATAGAATTTGAGTCATGACATGAGTCAAAAATCTTCTCACTCTACAGACCTGTTACCCAATGCCTTATTCGGTTTCCTGCCAGAATCATTGATACTTTATGGCTAAAATGACCCTGTTTAGATGTGATCATAATTTGTTTGAACTGAGAAGTGTCTCCTGATAGTTGTATGCACAAAACTTTTCACTTGTCCAAGTCTTGTTTTATTCTCTATAAATGATCACAATAACACATAGGTAAAGGAGGCTGTGAGAAGTAAATGATATATGTAAAAATCTTCGCATAGTATCTGGTAATTGTAAGCACTGACTCTATGACCTTAGCAATTATTTTAAGAAAGAATTTTGTAAATACCCAAATTAAATTATTGGAGAGAGAATTTACTTGCTCAAGGTTAAGTTGTGTCAGAGCTTGAACTCAAGTATTGTACCTTAATGACTCTTTTCTCAAGAAAGTTATAATTTCCCCATGGAACATCACATACCTGTAAATATATTTAAAGATATGTTTGATATCTCATGTTTTTCCTTATCAGACTCTTCATCTACTCACATTTGGGAGCGTGATCTCAGATAACTCTATGAGAATCTCTGGTATTTGTAGTTATTTGAGAACATACCCACAAATAGGTCTGTCTTCCCACTACTTAGGGAGAATCTATCCATTATACTAGATCTTTATTTATGCATCTGTCACCATTAGGTTTTTATAATCTCTTGTCCCAATTGAGTGTTTCCCTCTGTTGAGATTTAACACTACTCACATCCTGCCTGCCTTTATAATTTACAAGTTTTTCAATTTCAGGTAAAATCACTTGAACTATCACAGTGAAAGCATGGAGTTTATCATTACAAGAGGAAGATGGGTGAAAGCATGAGTTGAGAATGATGCTGAAATTTGACTCACTTGGAAGAAAAGATTTTTCAGGGTTCATTTGCCATTCATCAGTATCACCACTGTCACCCTCAATATAGTTCTGGTTGGCAAAACAGTTTTTAATCTTCATAGCGTTTAGATATCACTAGCACTGGTAAGCATGATAACCGATTTTCATGTTACACCTGCTTGCATAAGAATGAAACAAGTCTCAGAAATTTTAACTTGCCTGAGGTTACACATTATTAAATATGATGAAATCTCACATAAATTACAGAAGCTTTTTAAATTTCATATATTTTCTATTTCTAGAGAGTTACTTTCTTCTTTGAACACTCATTTCAATAAAGTATGGAAAGACAAAAGTTCATGCCCATGAAAAGAGGCCATCTTCAGGAGATATTATTTTATACCCTGAATAAAGAATTTGGTGCAACGATTAATAGAAATAGTCATGAACTTCCTTTTTTGATGTTTCCCCATAAAAACATGTTATGCAAAGCCTGGCACAGAATCATTTAATAGGATATGTATATTGTATAATGTATTCAAATCTTAGCTTAGAGATTCAGATGTATAAAGAGTATAACATAGTTTACTTTATGAAATTCAGTGTAATTTTTATGCTAGTTTAGTTATTCCATTTCCTGTGATTGTGGCTTAGATACATAAGTAATGTAAAGAAGCAGGTTTTAAGGGCAGGGGACAGAGCTGATTTGGTCTACAATGTCATCTGGGAACTGAATTGTTCACATGCTGTTTTCAGGTGTCCTTGAACACCTGTCATCATTTCCTGTTCTTACAGCCTCTAGACTCAGAGCTCTGCAGGTATCTGCATCACTCATGTGCAAGAAAAGCATGAAATAGTTTCACTGTATAGGATTTAGTGAATTCTGTGAATATGCCTAATATCTAATCTTCCTGCATATACTGAAAACTTCTCTAGTTGGATCCTTTGGCCTTCTCATTCCTTTAGTCAGTGTCCTCCAAAGAACAAAGCCAAAATTACACACACACACTCATGCACAAACATGCACACACAATCTTATAGGTTGCTTAATGATAGGCATGCATGCCGAGAAATGTACCACTAGGTGCGAACATCATAGAATATACTTATGTGAACTTAGATGGCCAGTCTTTTGATAAAATGAAGAAATGTAGCAAACACAAGAGGCATGCCCCTGCTACTACGTAATAAAACTCATGCTGCTTTACAATAAAAGTTTTAAAACATTTAAGTAGAAGTATACTTTAAAATAGTGATAAAATATAATAAATATGTAGTAATAATCATTTATTGTCCTTTTTATGTATAAAATATAAACCAGTATATGTGCTAACCTTTTATATAACTAGTAGCACAGTACTCTTATTTGTGTTAGTGTCACCACAAACACATGAGTAACATGTTGTGCAAAAAGATTGGGCTGGCTACATCAACACTAGGCAGTAAGAGATTTCACCCATCTTACACTCTTGGGGATCCATTGTATTTTCAGTCCATATTTCAAGACAGTATCAGTATGTGGTGTAGGATAAATATATGTGTATGAATTTTTATAATAAATATTTGTCCTCATTTTCTCACCTTCTGAGAATTGGCTCACTCTCATTGCTCCATCCCTCCCTCTGTTTCAGTACTAGTTCACATGTTTACTTGGGTGAAGAAGTCCAAGAATTCTGATAGACCAATTCATTCTGAGAACAGAGTTCTAAGAATTAGGGTTGGTAAAATTGAACATAGTGTTTTCTGTTGGAGTTCAAAACTCCAAATACTAGAAATAACAATGTTAAGAAGAGGAAAGGATGAACTTCTCTCCTCCAATAAGAAGCAAAGTCACTCTCCCATCTACTTTGGGTTCTTTCCAACTATTGAATGAATTGAAAGATACCCACAGGGATTGGCACAAATTCAAATGCTAATTTCTGTTACAAATGGCCTCATAGACTTACACAGAAAGGGTGTTTCAATAGCTCTCCAGACATCCCTCAGCCCAGAAAGTCGATGTATACAATTAATTGTCACAAAATCCCACATTTGTACTTCAATATTTAACTGCTTATTTGGAACTCACACAATGAAATTCAGGTTACTTTTTCAAGGGCTCTTCAATTATTGTCTTCCCATGGCTCCCGTGACCGCACTCCTGTGCTCACCTCTGCAACAATGCATATCTAACAGCCAAAAGAATGCTTTCCGGTGCAGATAACATTCATCATATACTTTGTAAGTATTTATTTAGAATTATTATGCTTTACAATTCAATGGCTAGAAAGAAACAGTAGTGGAAATGTCTTCTATGGTTTTTTTTTAAGAAATGATGCATTGTGTTGTTCATTGAAAAGTTATAATTTTGTGTACTTATTGGACACAATTTGATGTCTTGATATGTATTTATATCACAGAATGATAATTAAACTCCATAACATAACAATGATAGTTTTAACCATTAACTATGGAAGCTACCTGAGTGTATATCATCAGACAAAAATAAAGAAAATGTGACATGTACACACAAAGAAGTATTTTCCAATCTCACATAAAGCAAATTCCATCATTTCTAAGATCAACAATGAACATGCAAAGAATTAATGCTGACTGAAAAAAGCCAAGACACAAAGATCTCACTTATATTTTGGGATGTAAACAAGTTAATTTATAAAAGCAGAGAATAAAATGGTGGTAGCTAAGATGGAAAGGGTGGAGAAGAGACCTTGGTAAAAACAAGTTTACATAATGTGGAAGACACTTCAGTAATGTATAACATGAAACACTTACCATTCTAATATTAATAATAATATAACGTATATTACAAAGAGGAGCTCTATGGGTTATGGGTACTCAGAGGTATAAATCAATACATGAGATAGAGGGGAAAAGTTTTAACAAAGACTCACAAAAAAGAAGCAAATAAATGAAGAAGATTAGTAATTTAAAATAAACATGGCTATTGGCTTGTAAATTTAGAAATTTTTTTAAAAGTTTAATACATCTAATGTGCTTTCTTCAAATTTCCTTAGTTAAATTATGGTAGTGATGTCAGAGTTGTATATTCTGAAGTCAAACAAAAAATTTCAGTTCCAATTTGTGATCACTGTCATTTACTAGCTGAAAAATCAAGAGAAATTCACTTCTCTTCAGAGACAATTTCTTTACTAAAAACGAAGTTTATTATCTATCTCCACCTATCTGTCAATCCTCCGTCACCTCTGCAGGTCAAGTGTAGGAACAGTAAAATGAAGAAGTTACTTCATAAATCCAAGAAACCTAAGAGTATGAAAGGGCAGCAGTTGTAGAATTTTTGCTGGATTTAGAATGTGGAATATCTGGGTTGAACTCTGATTTCGTTATACACTAATTGAGCAAAGTTGGCCTTAAATGTCCCTCAATTTCAGTGTTTGTCAAAGCATATCAAAGAACATTTTTATAATGAGCATAGTGATACATATAAATCATCCAGTAGCCATGGGGGAGGTAAATATTTAGGAATGATAATTATTTTAAAGTAATTTCACATTTGAATTTCCTGATATCCACATGCATCTATTTTGTCTTTCTCTAAATTAAGAATTCTCATAGACGAGAGAAAGGAACTTCCAGAACACATCTTCTGAAGTTGCCAGCAGTGAATCTGTGCAAACCTGCTAGGATCTGCTTGGCACATATCCCTGGGGAGCAGTTGTGTTGTGTCAAGCCCATATTCCTAGCACTAAGACATGGAGTTAAATTGCAGAATGAGATTTACAGGCAGTGACAAGGTTTGGCTCATGTCCTTCCCCTTGTCAAATTCATCCTTTCTTTAGAAAAGAAAGTGAGCTCAGAAAAGTATTCCCTCCACTTGGCACTCCTGTGAAGCCTTTAAAACAAGCATCTGACTCTACTTACTGGAATTTATAAATCACAAAGAATATTTAATTGTCTCTTACCAAAAATGTCTTACTTTGTCCCAGCATCAGGCAGGTATTAAATTTGGTTGAGATTCTGGAAGTGTTCTAGTTTAAAAATAAATGAAATTACCATTTTCTGTCAATTTTACTAAAACATTTAGATCTAAAATCAATCTGTTTCATTTTGCAAGGTATAACAGATGTTTGGAAAATTAAAAAGTCATTTAAAAAGAAAAAGCAAATGAAGTACATAAATATTCTTTCCTTTCCAATCTTAAAAAATGGGGAAGTGATAATTTTCATTATAAGGTTCATTTGTATTTCATCACTAATTTCAGTTAATGTTTATTAATACCAACAAAATCAACATCATGATTATATTTTAGAAAAACATTTACAATTATAGATGAGGGCAATGAAACCATCTTGTAGATGTAGGTATACAACTTCTTGATGTTTTCATTAACTGTTCTCTGATTACCAAATAGTTTTGGGGACCAGTGAGAAATCACAGAGACCTCACCACAGAAACTAATATTGCAAGTCAATCAATCTTCGAATTATACATGTCTCAGAATCATCTGTAACCCAGATTCTTGGGTCATATACACAATTTCTAATGCAACAGATCTGGATTGAACTCTAAGATTTGCATTCATAGTGTATTCCCAGGTGAAGCTAATGTTGCTGCTGAAGCCAGCTAACATTGGAAATACCCTAAACTCTCTTGTAAACTTATCAAGGTAATCTGAGTGAGGAAAAAGAAGGGATTGTTTTAGTTTTGTTGCTGTAACAAAATTCTTTAGACTGAGTATTTTATAAAGGACCAAAGTGCTTTTCTTACAGTTCTGGAGGTCAGGGACTCCAAACTCAAGATATGGCAGATACTGTCTAGTAATGAGTCTTCCTTGCTTCCACCTCTTCTTGCAGAAGAGGACAGGAAGGAAGTAGGATGTGTCCTCAAATGGCACAAGAGATGGAAGGACCAGACAAATATCTGAAGTCCCTTTTATAAGAGCATCCATCACACTTCTCCATGGGACACAGTCTTCCTGGTCTAATCACTTCCCAAATACCTTACCCCTTGTACTCTGCAGTTTAATTTCCAAATATGAATTTTAAAAGGATAAATATATCCAACCATAGCAGGAATAAAGACAGTTTAGAGAGAGATTAAATTGGAGAATTCAAATACTTCTCAAATATTTTCCAGGGGAATGTATTTATTGTGCTTGAAAAATGTCATTTTAATGATAAATTGCTACTGAAATTCAGCTCCAGCTTCAAGGAGACAACAAGAAGCAACATGGCAACCTTTAAAGCAAATTTTCTATGGTGTGGACCCTGTAAGCTGTTGTTATGGGAGCTGTTCTGGGATGAATTGTGGCCTCACCAAAATTCACACGGTAAGTCCTAAACCCAAAATCTCAGAATGGGATTGCGTTGGAGATAGGACTTCTGGCTGTTCCAGAGAGGGTGGAATTCTGAATTTTATATAAAATCTGATTTCAAAATCTTATAACACAAAACTGTAAGTAAAACAAAACAGTGTTATTTACATTGTATCTGTGAAGTGCCTACCACACAATAATAGTTTAACAAATGTTAGCAGGTTTTGGTCTCTCACACAAGAAGAAAATTGCATGGAATACAGCCATGTATCTTGTAGAATTTTCCTGAAAGTTTGGGAATAGAAATTTGAACAGAATCTGAGGAGGTGTCCCCAAGTGGAGACAGGGATCTGAAGTCACACTGACAAGTAGGTTCTTTCTTTCTTTCTTTCTTTCTTTCTATCAGTACCAGGGATCGAACTCACAACCGCGTGCTTGCAAGGCAGGCGCTTATGCTGCTGAGCTAAATCCCCAGCCTCTCTTTTCTTTCTTTCTTTCTTTCTTTCTTTCTTTCTTTCTTTCTTTCTTTCTTTCTTTTCTTTCTTTCTTTCTTTCTTTCTTTCTTTCTTTCTTTCTTTCTTTCTTTCTTCTTTCTTTGTTGCTCTCTTTTTGTGTTTTTGAGACAGTCTTGATATGCAATTCAGGCTGGCCTTGGGCTCACTGTGTAGCCCAGGCTGGTCTTGAACTCACAATGATCCTCCGGCCTCAGCCTCCCAAGTGCTGGGATTACAAGTGTGCACCACCACACCCAGCTTTCCAAGTGGGTATTTGACTCTTGTCATAACAAAAGAATTTCAGAAGTGTCAATTAAAGTTATGGGCAGATTTATTAGGAAAAGTGAGAAAGTAAAGAATAAGGAAAGACTCTGGTGTGAACACCCAGAGAAGTCACACTATGATAAACAGGTTCGGACTGGCCCACTCACAGAAGAAAAATGCAAGACCAACTTTTATGGATGAGCTTAAAGGCCAGAGTTCAGTTAGTTATTGTCCCAGTTGAGCTTCTGTAACTCTGGAAGAATCCTTATGGCTTGAAGGGCAATTCATTTCCCATGACAGGGCTGCTGTTGATTGAAAGGGAGGCTGCCTCTGTTGCTGGGTAATTGCTCCTGGTAGAGGAGGTAATGGTCTACAAAGATCTGCTTTTTCTGGAATCTGATGTGATTGTAATTTTAAAGACAAGGAGCAATCATTTAAGGGGATATGGAATTGGACACTGTACAAAGTGTGATGCCAACTTTTATCTTGCTTTTAGCTAACTATTGGGCATCTCCATGTCTAGTCTCTAGGTCCCTATTACAAATCTGGACATGGCTCAGTTCATTCCTTAAGCTTTAGGGAACTGAGAACATCACAAGAAGATAAGCAGGGTCTTGAGGTTCAGGTCATAAGCCTAAGGAGCAAGGACATTGAGTCTGGATATGGATAATTTTGATCATGCTTTAGAACTATAGTTTCCTTTTGACTTATCTTTATTTCTTCTAACTTACTTTAGAATAGTTTTATTTGGAACTGATGTTGAATGATGCTCTTCAGAAAGTCAAGATTGGGAAATATGAAAAAAAATCATTTTCAGTCAATATCTGACTAATGGAAAAAAGTATTTCAAAAACCCATAATTTGAGAGATAGACCAGCCTTGTTTTCCTCTGAGGACCCTCAAAATGGAGGTTGTGGCAAAATTAGGCTGTGACGACTTCTTCTGAAGACCTGACAGCAGACAAGCACTAAAAAGATCCAGTAGCAAAGCCGTGTGCCTCATCTCCAACCTGCAAAACTCTAGTGCACTAGTCATAAAGGTGACCAGATAGTCTCATGTCTTTCCAAATAAAGGATGGATTGAAAAAGTGGCTAGGAAAATGTGAAGGGGCACAAAAGGAATCCCAGGACAAGCTCAGATGAAGTTTGAAGCTGTCTTGTCTTCGGAGAGAACAGGGTATTAGTTTATCCATTAATACAGTAATTTAACCTCTGAATGTCTGCTGCTTACCATCTCCCTGCATTCAAAAAGCCTGAGTTGTTGGTGTGAGCTCACTGTAAACTTGGGAAAGGAAAAAGGTTTTTATTTCTTGCTGCCATGGTATCTGATCAGAATATTTGTGATTTGAACTTTTTTTTTTTGTCTTTTTGAGATAGGGTTTCACTGTGCAATTCAGGTTGGATTTGAACTCACTTTATAGCCCAGGCTGGCCTTGAATTGAGTTCTCCTGCCTCAATCTCTCTAGTGCTGGAATTACAGGTATGTACCACCATACCTGGGCACACAAAAAAAATTTATTTGACTGCAAGTCCTAATCGAAATATTTATTTTCATTTTATTATTCTTCAATATCTAACATACACATATGTATATGTATTATTAAAATGCTTGTGAAATAAATGAAAAATTTTATGAAACATTACAATATGAATAATATCCTAGAATATTTTTTTTAATTTTGTTTCATTTTTAAAAGTACTGGTCACAGTTACCAAATTGATTCTATAACATTCTGGGTGGGTTATAACTTATACCTTAAAAATTTAAGAAGTTGAAAAATCAATTTAGGAACAAGATATTGAGAAGAGTTATAACGCATGCACAGTTTCATAATTCAGTTTGCTTTGTGCCTGCTCCTAGAAGTTACTCTCAACATAATGTGTCGAAAGAATTAAATGTTAAGATTCATGGAGTAATGTAGTCAGTGAATATGTGTTTGGGACATGCCACCTTCCAGGCATTGTTCTACACAGTAGTAGAAATAAAAATAAAATTACATATAAATAAGTATCATTAGGTTGGGGCTCAATTCTAGTAAGAATGTTAAGAAATAATCCTTTAGTACAATGGCAGATCGTGTAAATAATATGGAGACCAATCAAGCCCTTGCAACAATGATGAGTAACTGGAAGAGGCATTTGACTTTGATAAGACAGTCAAACACAGTCTCTCTATGAAGGTGAGTTTAAGAAAAGACCTGAATGCCTTGATGAAAAGAGGCATATAAAGATCTGTCTGATAAAAATTGTCTCAATCTAAAATCATTGAAGTAAGACTGAGTTTGATGTATTTGATGAACAAGAAAAAGACCAAGGATCTAAAGGGACAGGAGATAAAATTGAACACAAACGTAGGAGCCAGGGGTGCAGTGTTTTTTGACAGAGTACACTTATTTAATTTACATATTAAATAAGTATATATATATATATATATATATATATATATATATATATATATATTTTAATACAATGTATATATTATAGTACTTTGAGTATTTTAAAATGCACAGTTTACATGCTATTTAACTTATGTCCATATATATGTAAATGTATAAATATATGTTATGATTTTAAGAATAGTATGGAAAGCTGTTGCACAGTTTGGAGAAGCATAGCAAGAACTATTACAAATTTCTTCAGGTTTACTCTGATTGCTCTGAGTATAGTTAACTACAATGGGGAGACATGCAAGGTGGAAGACCATTTCAGAAGCCTTTATATCAGTATTGGTGATAGATAAATGTACTTTCATTATAGTGAGGAAAATGATTCAGTTTATATTTTGACACATAACTGACAAGACTTTAAAATAGCCAGAATAAGGATATAGGAATGTTATGTTTTGTGTTCGGATGGTCCCCTCAGCCCCATATGGATGCAACTAAATCTAGTGCTTGTGATTGGTTTGTTAATCTAACCCAGAGATTGACCATGTGAGTGCTGCACCCAACCTGGAGCAGAGACAGCCTACAGTGAAAGGCTGGGGCGGAAGGTGTGTCTTTCCTCTTTTGCTATGTTCATGCTTTCTTTTTGCAGTGGCCATGAATGGCTGCCAGCCATGCCATCCTGCCATGGAACCAGCTGAGTATGGATTGAAAGCTCTAAGAACTGTAAGAAATAAATTTTTCCTTCCTTAAATTTGGGCATCAGGCATTGTCTCAGCAATGAGAGAAAAGTAACCAAGACAGAAAGAGAGTGAGAAAAATTAAAAATGACAGCAAGAAAGTTGGCCCAAGTTGCTGAGTACATATTGGTTTTCATTGCTACAGTGAAGAATAGTAGGGGTAGAAAAAAACTTGGAGTGAAAAATCAAGAAGTGATACCCTGTTTTGAATGTGATATACATGAAAAATCCACTCTAATTGCTAGGGGTTAGGGAGTGACAAGTGGTATTTTTAAGCCTGAAGCTTGGAAGAGTGCATAGAGATAGAATATGTTCAGCATACAGATTATATTTAAAGACATGTTTATAGTAGCACAATTTTTAATAGCCAAATCTTGGAAATAACCCAGATGCCCTTCAATCAAGGAATGGAAAACAAGATTAGATATTTTTATACAATGGAGTACTACTCAACCATAAAGAAAGCCTGGAGACATGTCTAGGGAAATGGCTACAACTGGAAACCATACGCACAAGTGAAATAAATCAGATTCCCATGTGTAAATATCATATTGTCTCCCTAGTGTAAGAAGCTGAAAGAGTAAATAAGATCCAAAATGCGCAATTGATATCGTGAAATGGGAAGAAACTGTTCAAAAGGAAAGAGAAACTGGAATGGGGGAAAGGAGGAAAAAAAAAGAAGGTAAAAGGAAAAATACATGAATACACAAAATAGTTAATTGGATTATACAACTAATTGCTAGTTCATTGAAAAGAAAGGTTTGTGTCTATATTGTTTGATCAATTTTTCATGCCTATGTTTTGTAGTATCAGCAACTACTTTGAAGATAACATTCGTAATGTACTAACCACTGTTACTCGTCTGCAAATTGTTTTGAGATTTTGTATCTTTGTTTTAATATTTTTCTTTTAAAAAAGACACATAGTTAGATCAGATTACCTCAAGGATTAGTGAAAACAAAAGATGAATTTCAAGACTGTATCATGGAATGTCAAACATTTAATATTCAGTAAAAGGGAGAGAAGCTAGCCTAGGGTATTGAGAAGGAGAGATACACAGAATAGAAAGACAACTAGAAGAATTATGTATTTCAGAATGCAACTGAACAAAAAGGCTACTGTATAAATTTCTGGAAGCTCAAGGAGAACTCAGAGTTGACACTTGAGTCTAGCAAGATGGAAAGTGTTCTTGAGTCCACCTCCTATGGAAAGTGTTCTTGCAAATGAATATGGAAGAAGAAAATTTGAAGAGAGTGGGTTTACGGGAAACAGGTAGGATGGAAAGAAGAAAGTAGTGCAGGCTACACAAAGTTATGATAATAAAGGGAGCAAAAACATAGTCTAATACTTTGCTTCATGGAAACACAGCCTGAGGCATTTCATTAATTTTGATGTCATGTATTATTGAAGATTTACACTGAAATAGGCAAATCCAGTAGCAAATGATAAATCAATGACACAGGAAGAGGAATGATTTTGGAACTACATTCTTGCATATGTCACAATATAAGAAGCTGTGTACAAATTTAAGGATTTTCCTTAAATAGGAATGAAATGCTCATTAATGGGACTGGAATGGAAGATGAATGCTTTTGCATACACACATAATCCTTGATAAATTTGGTAGTGGGTAGAATGGAGAGTTTCCTGATTAATACTTCTATTTGCTCAGTGAAATAAGGGCTAAGACTAGTAATCAGTAGCAAGAAAACAATGAGAGAGTGAATTGACTTGTAGGATATCCAGGAAATACTGAGTTCTTAATTGTAGTTTGTGGTCATACTTTCAAAGATTGGATAGTATGGTTATGTATTTTTCTCTGATTATTTTTGGCAATAGGAAAAAATAGGTAGAATGTTAAATTCTGATAGATCAATAAGTCAAAATGAGAGGAGACAGACAAAGGAATTATCATGTAAGACAGTTGTGTAAGGAAGTAGTTTTCATGACTGACTATAAAATGTTAACTAGATAGTGACAAAATTTACTTAATGGTGAGTAAACTAAGTAGTAAGTTCAACAAATTGCAATGAAAATGGGTTTAAAAATTGCCAGAGTGTGGATGCCAGTACCAGTTAGTGTATTTATCACAGAATTTTGTTTTTGAAATCAAAATTTCAAGGTTGCAGTGCCTATCAGTACTAATTGAAAAAAGTGGATTAGGTTGTAGAGAGGAAAATGATGTTTAAATACAAGCAAATGAAATACTGGAACACAAAATTTCTGGGTGGATCATCTTTGTCAATGTTCATTAAGAATAATAGCATCTTAGGCTAAGGCAAGAGGACAGCAAATTTGAGGCTAATCCAGTCTATGTATCACAATTCTCTCTTGAAAACAAAAACAAAACATAACAAAACAAAAGAGAAAATACAGTGAGAAGTTTCTAAAATCCGCAATAAACAAAGGTTAGCTCTGAAGTCTAAACTAGGTGGGGTAGTACATGTCTGGTCATCTTAACATTCTGGGAAACTGAGGCAAGAGGATCACAAGTTAGGGCTCAGCTTTCAGCAACCTAGTGAGATCTTGTCTTGAGATCAGAAAATAGGAAAAAATTAAGAAGTCTTTTGTACATGTACCAACTGCCTGTGATGAATCTTTGACTGTAAACATGTATACTAAAAACAAAAGATCAAATTGAAAAAAAAGGGAGCAACTCATTAAGAATGTCCCAGGAGCACCCACCAGTACTAAGGATAATAAACTAAAAATTAAAAGGTCTGAAGATGAGTTCACATCAAAAGTCTCTTGGTATGTATCATGTGATGACATGTACTTTATTTTCCCATTAGAGATGATTTTCAATATAGAAGTGTGAAACAAAGATACCTATTCCAAACCTAGGTCTGATAGTAAGTAAGGATTAGTAGCATCATCATGATCTCCCTGACCATATTAATATCCTCTCAGTATTAGAGGTAAGATCGATATTGGTATCAATACACCCACATAAACACCTTGGTTTCCTCACACATTAACTAAGATTCTCTGAACTCTCTATTAGGTCAAAATGTACTCATGTCTCCTAGAATCCCTGATTCAATTTAGAGACGAAACACTTGTACTTAAAAAAAGAACTAGACACCCAAAGGGTGGAATGTACCAGGAAGAAAAGAGTTCTTTTGAATTTATTCCCCATCCATTCTCTAGCTAGGACAGTGCCTCACAAGTTGGAGAAACTTGGAAGTACTTTTGGGGAAAAAAAAGAAAGAGAGAAATGTACTTAAAATCAGGAAGCAAAGAGGAAATGTTGCAAATTGGGCCCTGCTTTGTCTTTTCTTTCTTTTTTGGTCACAACTGTAGAAATCCAGGGAGAACTGGATTGAGGTTATTGAAGGAAATTTCTATCAGGCAGGCAGAATGCCTTCAAACCTAGAAAGTACCTGGCTTAGGAAGCCAATGGCTTCCTCTCTGTGGTGGCTGTTCTTATTTTGTAGTAGTACAAAATAAGGAAACCAGGCCACAGAGGGAACTTGACAGTCAAGTTTTTATTTAGCCACCTCTCTCAAAGTTATAACTATTGGGGAAAAAAAAAGTTATTTCCAGCTATTGGAGACACCTCGCCTTCCAGGTATAACCCGCTGCATTCTGGAAGGAATCACCACCACATTCCATTCAGCACAGCCCTCTCTGCAAAACATTCTTGGACAATTTCCTCTCCAGAGCATTCCACGGTGTTGGCTTCACACATAATGACACTCGACATGTCCATCGTACTCAGTGTATTGGAGGTGTTCTGTGAATATTAGCTCATTTGTCGGGGCAAGGCTCTGTGATAAAAACATTCTTGCCCTATTTTAGGAACAAATCACTGAAATGAAGTCATATCACTCGATCTACTCACAAGACCACACCGGGAAAGCAGCAGCAGCCCTGGCTTGTAAGTCCATGTGCACTGGGGTTCTATTAAACATCACTGGAAAGTGATAAGGCCACCCAGGAAGGCCACTGATCAGCACTCCTTTGACATTTTGGTGAAAAGTTTTGTATTTAAAGAAGCAGCACATGCATTAGTACGGATAAAGAAAGAGGACTGGTTGACTACTAACTGATGGTAGTGCTATCAGCGTAGGTATTTAATGATAAGATTCATTAATCCATGCTAAATGGTTTTCCAAGTGTATGTTTTTATTTAAAATTTTTATTTTTCTTTGTTTGCAATACATAAGGACCACACTTATCATACACATAGCACATCTTTTTTTCTCTCTTCATCCCCTTCTCTCTTCACATCTCCTTCTTGGTTACCTTCTCTTTTGCAAAAAAATGTACCTCCCCGTTTCCTGTTATCTTTTATTTTGTTCTTTATTTAATTTTGGACTTCTCGTACAAGAGAAATCACGCAATATTGAAACTTGTGTGTCTGACTTACTTCATGTAACATTATCATCTCAAGATGCATCCATTGTTCCTATAAATAACTCATGTTTATCCTTTTCATGGCAGAGGGGTCCTCTGTTGTATATAAATACTACATTTTCTTTATCCATTCACCTGTTGTTGGTTGTCTAGGCCACTTTTAAGGTTGAACTGTTAAGAGTTATCCTGCAGTAAACATGGGTATGGATATAATATCCTGTCTTTAATTCTTCCAGGAAGGCTCCTAGGAAAAAATGGCTGGGTCAAATGAAATTTCTAGATTAGTTTTTGGAGGAATCTCCACACTGATTTCCATAGTAGTTGAATGCCAAAAATAAAACAACCTTCATGGCCATGCTATTCTGTGCTCTTCTATTTAGATAAAAACTTTTGTACACTTATATGTTTATTTGTTTATTTGTGCCTTTATCCCAAAGTGAAGCACTAGGTGTATAGCTATGCCTAATATTCTGATTGATGAATGAATTGATGTGTGAGATAATGAAATTCTTTGTCCTTAGAAGGGATGGTTTCTCTAGTGGGGAATTCAGGGAACTAAGGGAGCATTTACTGTGAGACTTACGATCTTGTGACAGAAGACATCATGGACATCATGGACGTAATTAAGGGTAGATAAGCAACTAAAAGGAATCTCAAGAAAAAAATATTTAAATCATAATGTATGCAGATGAATTACAAAGATGTTATAATGGCAATAAAATCTATCTACTGGCATATGTACTATCATTTAATTACTACAGTCTCTTCAAATTTATTATTAAATTAGAAATGTCTAACATGTTACAGAGAAAAGTAAAACCTTGGATTATTGTCACCATGGAAGACTGAAGAAAAAAAGAAGCCCCAAAAAGTTTAAGAAGGAAAAACTTGTTAAAAAGTGTGGGTGCTGAGGATATAGCTCAGTGGCACAGCACCTGCCTGGCAACTGCGAAGTCGTGAGTTTGGTTTCTAGTACAAAAAAAAAAAAAATCAGAACTTAATTTTTTAAAAATTTTATTTAAAGAGAAAAAAAAAAGCAAAACAGAAAAAAGGGCAGAAACAACACAGAATTTCAAAAAAATGAATAGTAAGAAATCACTAGTTGATAAATTACATATTGTCTTCTTAGATATAGTTCAAGTTACAAAATTACAGCATACAAAGTGGACATTTAAACAGTGAGGCTGTAAACAGCAGAATTTAATTTTAATACTATGGTCAGGACTTAAATCTTCTTCTTCCTGATAATTTAGCATAAGCTGATGGGGGAAAAAATGAAATGAACATTTCATTTGAAGCTCTGATTTAATTCTAAATAAAATTCGCTGTCTAGATTTGTCTATCTTGCATTTTATGGCCTGTTTTCCCCGGATATCTGACTTTGCCTTCTATCAAAAATTAAATAGACCTTTTTTATTTTTATTCTGAAGGAGAATGTGCCATTAGTGGAAGTGTAGAATGTGGCTTCATAAATAAGTAGCACTCTAATCCACTGGAGGTGAAAGCTCCAAGATAGATAGAGTCTCTTTATCAACACAGCCAGGTGACTGGTTTTCTCAGCTTCGAATTCAAGGAGCTGCAACATAAGATGTTAGCCGTAGAAAAGTTCTTATTTAAAATAAAATATCTGTGACAGAGGCTGGGGATATAAAGAACTGGCCAGGGAAATTGGTTTTTGAATAATTGTTTTTATTGTATTTCCCTTTAGTCGTGTTAATACATTTCCCTATGGCAGAAACACACAAGCACTGTCTCTCCAGAGCAGAGCATCCCTGCACCTTCCATTGTGACGAAGCAGATGGAAAATGGATTACTGACCGCTAACTGTAGCTCCAGCATACACCTTATTTGGCTTCCCTGCTCCATGCTGTCTTGTCAGAATAGAGTTCCCAACTGATGGCTCTGAAACGGAAGCTGGCATTTCCAGTAACCCCTGCACATCAAAGCCTTATGGTTATAGAGATACTGAGTGGTATATTCATGGTTTGCACGCCTACAGAGGGCATATGCTGCACATGAATTCAATGGAACGACTTATTTTTGCAAGACTTATATTTGGCAGCAACATAGTGAAGCCACATTAGAGATGACAGGTGTTGTCTCCTATTTTAGAGGATTAGATCCACCTTCATCCAGGAGTCATCTAAATAAGTACAGAGTTCTCTAGGGCCTCTAAGAAATAATACTAGGTGAAAATACAATAAGTAAGCTTCAGTTTTTATGGATTAAAACTGGTAGTCCACTTAACACCAGCTGAATTAAATCAGCATGGTACTGAGTGTAGATGTTTCACCTGAGGAAAGTTGCCTGCATAAATAGAGACATGGAGTCGATGAGTGAGGCATTGTGGGTTCTCCTACATGTTGCTATTTGAGCCACTGGTTCTCCTGGAGGAGCTCCTCATGACTAGCTTTCCCAGTGTGAGTTCAGCCATTGTCATCAGAGGAGCTCCAGTCCTTGTTGGTGAGAGTGACTGTGGTTCACTTTGGGGGAGCTCTGGTCCTTACATTGAGCATCGCTTCCTGGCTCTGGAGGGGAAGACGTGTGCCATTTAATCTCCACGACAAACTCCTCACTCTGGCTTTCTGGCATGTCCTCAAATGTTCTTATTGTCAGGGGAGCCTGGGACCTCTGTGTTGCTGAGGATGGCTGTGGTGCTTTTCAGGACATCCCTGGTCTTTATTATGAGCATGACTTCTTGGCTCCAGTGTAGAACCCTCAACCTACCAGCACAACTCCTTCACCCCACTGGCATAGACTTTCTAGCTTCCACCGCTGACCTTTGGGTCTTCCCAGAGTGGATCCATAAAACAGACTGGTGTGAGACCTCCTTGTGAGCTCTGGACCTCCAGTTGGACTTGTAGGAGGCATTGTCATGGGTTCTAGGCTTCATCTGGACTCATGTAGGACATTGCTGTGGGATTCAGGCCCTTGGCTGAATATTCTGTCTTTAGTGTTGTCGGTAGACTTCCTGCACTTTCTTTCATTAACTCTGGGTGACCATAATAAAATAATATTATAAATTCTGTATCCTGATTCTAATTGTTCTCTGTACAACCTCTGACTACAAGTTGGTTGGGAGGATATAAAACAAATCATCTCTCCTCCTTGGAATGTAACATTTAGTCCAAGATATAGAAGGTGGTAGATATTATCCATTTAGGAGGACAAGACAATTCTACTTAGATGTGATTCCAAGTTGAGTGTGGTGTGTTTTTAAAGCTCACAATAGTTCACTGTAGATGGAGATCTGAAATTTGCTTGGGTCTAGAGACTGAAGAACAGACAAGACTCCTCAGGGTTCCAGGGTTTCACTTAGGTTTTTACTAAGAATGACAGAAATATATGCTAGTATTCTGAAGAGTAAGGGTAAATGTGTTTGGGTGAGAAGTGACCACATTATGATTTAAAAAAAATACCAATCAACAATTTTTTGGTGGTTTTGCAGTTAAATGAAACAAAAATGTTTTTAGTTTATCAAGGAAGGGACTATTGGGAAAAAAATGAGGAAAAGATTGCAGAGACATGTCATCAAGACATGGCAGAAAGATGAAGAAATTAAAGATGAAGAAATGAGTACAAATGGAATTGGAGATAGGTTGCTATGCTTTAGGAAAGGGTTACACAGAATTACATGTGGAGGATGACTTTCCAGTGTCTGGAATATTCACAGTTGTATGAGGTGGAAGCATTCACTGGGAAAGTTGGTTTATGCACAGTTAAGAATATCAAGGTTGGATTAAGGAGCACTTCATAATTTCTTCTTCTTTACTTCTTATTTTTGAGATAGGGTTTCTCTATGTACTTCAGGCTGGCCTTGAACTCACTATCTGGTGCAGGCTGGCCTTGAATTTGTGAGAATCTTCCTACCTCAGTCTCCTGAGTGGTGGGATTATAGGTGTGCACCCCCACACCAGGCATAATATCTTCTTTTGATAGATGGAGTATGAGTATTTTTTTATTCAAATTCTAAGCAGCACTATTGAGAGGACAGTAGAATTTTCATATTATACCTAGGAATATAGATCATATTTAAAGATATATATATATATATATATATATATATATATATATATATATGAGAATCATTTGCATATAGTTCTAGCAACTAAAGTGCAAAAATCAGCATATGAATAGATTTGGCTACTTCTGGAGGCTTTGAAAGAATTTGTTCCATATCACCCTTCTAGTTTCTGGTAACTGCTAGAAATTATAGACTTTCTTTAGTTATGGACACATTACCACATCTTCACATTTCTTTCTTTCTTTCTCTCTTTCTTTCTTTTTTTCTTTCTCTTTCTTTCTTTCTTTCTTTCTTTCTTTCTTTCTTTCTTTCTTTCTTTCTTTCTTCCTTCCTTCCTTCCTTCCTTCCTTCCTTCCTTCCCTCTCTTCATGTCTCTTTCTCTTCTTAGAAGAACATGAGTCATTAGTTTAACATTGACCCTAAATCCAGGATGATCTCATTTTGAGATGCTTAATTTAATTACATCAGCAAAAACTTATTTTCAAAAAGTTCACATTCAGAGGTGCTCAGGAGTATAAACTGGGTGTATCTTTTTAGGGGACATAATTTACTCAGTCACAATGAGTTCACAGCATGAATGGACATAAAAGGGTGAGATTACACAGTGAACAAGTACAGATTACCCAGGGACAGGGGGATGAATGGAATCATGAGGGAAAATTAGGAAAGTGACATACAATGATCATGAAATTGAGACTACAGGGCAACAAATATCTAAGTACAAGAACACAAGAGAGAAAGACAAATATATCACTGTGATGAAAGAGCCCTCACTGAAATGGTCATAAAATCATGGTTGGTAATGTAACATCAAAAGAATTCTGTGGAGTGGTACAAAATTTTTATATTGACCTGAAGTTTAAATAAAGTTATTAAGAATTTAACATAGGAACATAAATATATTAATTTATTATATTCACAAGTAATAGGTTTTTGTTAAAAAAAAGTTCAATTCATTTCTGTCTTTCCAGCTCTCAACTCTATAGTTTAACAGAAAAATCGTGTGATGAGTCAGCTACTCCCTAGCTGTAAGGTCTTGAATATGTCAACTAAATGATTTTAAGCTTCCATGTTCACATCTAGAGATGTTAATCAATAGTCATATGTGCTATTCAGGATGGTTTTAAGGGATAACACTGCAAATTGAAATTAAAAGTGTTTGAATGGGCTGGATATGGTGGCACACACCTGTAATCTCAGCATTCAGGAAGCTGAAACAGAAAGAGTTCAAAGCTAGTCTCAAATACATAGCGAGACTCTGTCTCAAACACCAAACCAAACCAAACCAAACCAAACCAAACTGTATGGAATATCTTATTGACCTATATAAGTGTTTATTATCATTCTTTCTATAAAAGTTGTACATCATATTTCAGATTATAAGACATCTCAATTGTGTAATATTTGCAAAATCATTTATTAATAGATTCAAGTGACATAAAATTGTGTAGCTAGTTGTATTATGTGAGTTACTAAGATATACTTTTACATTTTTTTATTCTAAGAAAAAAACTAAATAAAACAAAAGGATAGAAATGATAGAGTTTCAAAAAAATTAGAAGAGAATTAACAGTTTCTAACACAAATCTATGGAAGTTTGATTAAAATACAGATATATATTACAAATATTATAGTTTCACAAATGTAGTTGTTAGAACATTATTGAAAAATGTATTTGATTCTCCTCATGTCAAATGTATTTTTGTCATCATGACATGGTGGCACAAAAGAAAATGCCTTATCTAACTAAAAATATTTTTATGAAGAGGTACAGAGCTGACTATGGTATTTCCTTCACTCTTCAACTGTCTCTAAGCATTGCAAAGAAGGCTAGCCAAGGTACTGGTATGTAATCCCTAAAGTCATCAGACAGTCTCCTGTTTCCTCCCATAGTGTTCTCTGTAAAAGATATGAGCACAGCAGGATGACAGAGCCATCAGCTCCAGGAACGTCAACTAGGTATAAGACTCAAGGTAAAGAAGCTATGACTCCCCAGGGCACTAAAGTTTACATATCAGAAACCAAATTAACAGCCTCCTAAAATTATCCAGTTGCTGCCTTAATTGAATTATGCAAATTTATCCTTCTACATGTCCTTCTCTCTGCACTTTGCAGAGATGCTTTTCTCCCAACCTGGCTAGCCAGCTCAAGTTACTCACCTAATTCCCACCACCCTCACTGTCACTCATCCTTAAGCCACTCCCCTTCTTCACAAGATAATAAATTTTGGGAGAGGCCTAAGATCAGGGCCTTTGTCCACACATCCTCATGGGGATTGGGTTTAGGACCCCCTTGGCTGGCCTTAACTTGGAATATATCTTGGTGTCTTTCCTCTCGCTGTGGGTGGCATTGAAAGTGATAGATTGGAATTAACTTGCTGGGATTCCAATAACGCCTCAATGGGATTGTAAATATATCTTTCTGGATTGTGAGGAAGACTAGAAAAAGGATTACAATACTTGGATGACTGTATACAATGTCTGGGATGACAACAGATACAAGGTAAAGGGGGAGTGGTTTATTTTGGATCACAGTTTGTAGAGATTTCAGTCCATAGTCCCCTGGTTCCAAACAAGAGGAGCATGGTAGAGGGGCCTGGAGGAGGAGAAACAGTCCATGGTATGGCAAGCAGGATGCAGCAATGCCCACAGGGAGTAGGAGATACACCTTTCCAGGCCATACCCACAATGACCCACATTTTCCCATCAGGCTTCAACTCCTAACATTACACTCAGCTATAAACGCATCAGTAGAATAATCCAGTGTTATGCACCCATGATGTGGTCACCTCTCCAAAGCTCTATCTATGAGCATTTTGGGTGAGGGGTCTAGTTATAAACCATAACAGAGACTCTGCAAAAATTGTGAAAGATGATGATACTGCAGAAATTAAGACACTCCAAACATATCTGTGTAGGCATCTCATTTTCATCCTAAAGTCACACAGTATAAAATAAATGAGATCTCAAGTTTGAGCTGCAGATTTAAGTCATGTTAGGAGCCCTAAAACACAAACAATCCATTTTTCATAATTGGAGGGAATATTTTTCAAGTTTTCTTAATTTGTTAAATTTAGAAAAATTAGGTGTGTCTATTCATGCTCTCTTCTATTTTTTCTTTCTTATTCCTCTCCTTAATAATGTATATTGATCTAATAGTTTTAATAGTTTTCAGTAGCTAACTAATGTTCGCAATTCAATTTATTATATGTAATTTAGCTACTTTCTTCATTCATGCATAATTTCAATTTATTTTTCCTTCCATAAAAATATTGAAATAAATGTCTTTAAACAGAAATCATTATATATCAGCATTCTCATATCTATAGATTAGATTTTGCAAGTAAAGGCTGTTGGGAATATTATTTGAGCAAGCCAACATATTCTGACAAACATTATGTATAATTTTAGTGTGCAGTCTTGTCACAGATATGGTACTTCCTCTTAATAAGACATTGCTATTTTGAAACTTCTAAGAATTTTATTTCCTGGCTGATTCTCTCTCTAAAAAAATATTCAAAGATAATTGGATGATTGGAGTGTTTTGGCAAAAGTTTCGAACTTCTTTGTTGATTATTGGGCCATTAGCTCTCTTCCTTTTGCTATTCTGTTTCAGATTCTTGTCAATTTCTCATTTTGGACAGTAAAAAAATGAGTGCTTGTGGTTCATCAGTAAGTTAGCATTTTTTTCTCAGGATAATTCATTTTAAAACTGGAGATTAGTACACCATTTACCTATTTAATGGGAGATTTCCCTGTCCCCATACCTGCAAAATCCTTAAGTTTAATTCTCACACTTATCCAGATCCTTATTTCTATCTGATGCCTGATGTTGCTGCCTTGAGTACTTTTTTATTCCATAGTATTTATGATAGTAAGCATTTTCAACAATGTACTTTCTCCTCTCCAAATAGTTACCTGAGGCACACAGTTTCACAGTTCTGATTTTAAATATATAGAAATTGATATGGTTAACTTATTTGCACCATGTCAGTTAGAAATCACATGTGATTTCTAAGATTTACTAATTCCTGTAGGTAACTGAATTTGGTATCATAAAATGAAATTTGATAAAATCTTATATTATTTGCTGCTGAAAAAGCAACTGAGGCTTTGAATTTATACAAGTACTCCATGGTCTTTTGGTGAACTGGTGTTGAGATGGATTTTTGGTAAGGTCATTTATTATGTGCCAGTGTCTCACAGTTTGTTCAATACATAGTCACTGATTCTAGTGCTACAATATACAGAGCTTTGTATTTGTATTAGTCTGGATTGTTGACTATTTGGGGGAGGCCATGTATAGCTGTCCAAATTCCAGAGGAATCATAAAAGGTTTACTAGTGGCTATACACACTCAGTCCTAGAATGAAGTTCAATAAGCATTTTCTTTTTCTACTGATTGACACAGCTGTCTAGAGTGCTTTATTATGCTTCTAATTGAAAAAATAAAATTCATATTCAGAGTAAAATGTTATTTTTGGTTACTGGAACTCACAACTTCTCTGAAATCTATTCTAATCCTTGATTTAAAAACTAAAGTTTTTCTTGATATTTAAGCTTTAGTAGAATGCCCACAGCTCAGTCTTTCAGGGCCCTATGGCCAACTATGTTTAGTTGCTGCCCATAATTTAGTGTTTGGAGTAAATCTTGAGAAAAATGTTAATTTGAACTACTGAATCCCCAAAAGGTTTTTGACTGATTCTAATACCTAAGCATATTATCCACCCCCCAAAAAAAACTCACATTGGAGAAATACCTAACCATTAGTTGGGAATCACGACTGTCCCCAGAGTTGGCAGGGACTTGGAACATGAAGATAATCAGGTATACTCATTTTCAAAATGTCTTTATGCCAGGAATTGTTGTGTTTTCTACATTTCCAATATAATGACCATTCATTAGATAGATAACATCATTTAATTCACTCTGTGGCAGCTGCCATGAGATTGACACTTTTAATTCACACATTTTAAATATAAAAGTGCAAACATCAAAATCTTGTCTCCAAATCCTCACTTCTACTAGTAATGAATTAATGAATATTAGCTCCTACAATCAGGACACAAATGTATCTCAGAGGAATAGGCAACATTCAGGTATGAGGACATGAATGGGTACTAAAAAAGAAAGAAAAAAGAAAGCTTCACATCTACAAAACTGCAAAGGAAATGGTAGAGTGAATACCTGTGTTTGGTTTAATAGTTTGGCTTAGCCAGCTTTGTTAATCAGCTTTCCATCATGATAAGAAAATACATAAGATAATCAACTAGCAAAGGGAAATTATTTATTTTGTCTCACAGTTTTAAAGCTTCCAGTTTACAATGAGAAAGCTCCATTATTTTGCTTCTGTGGTGAAGCAGTCTGTTATGTAGGGAGTATAAGATAGAGCAAACACACTCACTTCATGTCCAGGAAGTTAAAAAAGAAAGAGGAGTGGGTCTGGGTCACAAAATGACATGTAATGGCATGCTGTGAGTCATGTAAAAACCTCCTCACAGGTCAGTGGTTCTGCTGCATCCCAATAGCACATGAGCATTTGGGAACATTCAAGATTCAACTCAAACTTCTTTACTTTATTATTGCTGAAACAAAATACCAACATCCACAAATTAAAGGAGAAAAGGATTATTTTAGCTCACAATTAGTTTTAGTCCAGAGGATGCTAACCCACAGATGGAGGGACAGAGGGGCACAGCAAAACAGAAACAGTGCATGGCATGGCAAGCAGGAAGTAAGCAGGAAGTAGCAAAGCTTGCTTTCTTTCTTTCTTTCTTTCTTTCTTTCTTTCTTTCTTTCTTTCTTTCTTGTTCCATTTATGCTATAAACCTATTGGGTTAGTGCCACCTACACCCAGATGGGCCTTGACATTATCCATACCCAAAACCATGCTAAATCAGTCAATGGATTAAAATAATTATAATACCCATAGTAATTATAACACCCATAATTCACTATGAACCCCCATGATCCAGTCATGACCCAAACCCCCAGCAATGAGCATATGAAGTTTTATAGGGGAAATTTACAAGCTATAACAGTGATGTCAAAGTTAGCTTATGTTTCTGGAACCACTTCTATATAGAAAGAACAAAAGTTACTTATCAATGTGCTATAAATTTTCTTTAAGTATGTATCTCTATCTATCTATCAATCTGTGTGTGTGTGTATTCAGAAATAGTTGCTACTGTTTAAGTATGTATTATATTTTAGCTTTGTGGTAAATTTTTAAGAAATAATATTTCATTTGATGATTAAAAACACAGTGATAAATTTACTCATTGTAACCATATTAAAGAAAGAAAGGTTCAGTGAATTTCTTAACTTCTCAAAGTTTGTAAATGGTAGTGACAAAATCTGACTGATTCTAACACTTTCAACCTTGGCATTTACTCAAGACAATTATATTTAATTTTCTAGAGATCAGTGACATATAGGTGGCCACACCTAGTGACCTCCAAGCAGCTAGCAGGAGTCTGAATCCAGTCCTGGGAGCCAAACTTGTGTGAGTTGATTCCCAGCACATGGGGAAGCTTTGGAACAGAATGCTCCTCCCAGCCAGTGAGACCATACCCAGGATCCCAAATCAACAGAGGAGGCACAGGAGGGCCCTACACTGCAGGGCTAACTGGGCCACACCCAATGAGCTCCAAGCAGCTAGTAGGAACCTGTATTCAATCCAGGGAGCCAAAAATGGGCCAAGAGATTCCCAGCACAAAGGGAAAGCTTTGGAACATCGCTCAAAACCCCCAAACATAGGAAAATGACAAAATTAAAGAGCAAAATGCAATCTCAAACTTCCAGCCAACCTTAGCAAGCCTAGGAGACATGGACATAGAAAACATTGTAAGACATACAACTGAAATTCCTGAAATGATAACAACTGAAGTAAAAAACAACTCTGGGAAGCTATAAAAGAACTAAGATCAGAAAAAATCTCCCAGGTAAAAGAAGAAATGATAAATGTAATCAAGAAATGCTGAACACATCTAAAGGAGACACAAGAAGACATAGTTAAACAATTACAGGATGGAAGCCCTGATGAGCAATATAAGAAAAAAATAGAATGCAGGAAGCAGATTGAAAGAGATATACAGGAAAGCAAAAATTCCATCTAAAGTTGGCAAATCACCTCAATAAAAGTGAAGATAGAATTTCAGACCTCAAAGACAAGATTGCAGCTAGTGAACAGGAAAGGAAAGAATTTTTAAAAATAACAAAGAAACAGGAAATAATTCAACAGCTTCAAGATGATGCAAAGAAAAACAACATAAGATTGATAGGGATAAACAAAAGAGGTGACAACACAAATGATATCAAGAGGCTATTTACTGATGAAACAGCTGAAAATTTCCCAAACATGAGAATGGAAACTGACACACAGATCAGTGAAGCAGATAGAACTCCAAATAACCATAATGAAAAGAAAACTACACCCAGACATATAATAATCAACATCCCAAAAATCCAATATAAGAACAGAATATTAAAACATGCTAGAGAGAAGAGACAGATCACCTATAAAGGAAAGCGTATCAGAATCACAGAAGACTTTTCAACATAAACAAAGAAGTTGAGAGAGCATAGAGTGAAGTATTTCAGATCCTAAAGGAAAACAATTTCCAACCAATAATGATGTACCCTGAAAAACTGTCCTTCAAAATGGATGGACAAATAAGATACTTCCGTGATGAAAAACAGTTGAAGAACTTCATGACCACCATAACAACCCTGCAAAAAATATTGAAAGACATTTTAGACAGGGGAAAAAAAAAAACACTAGGACGGCAAACAATTAAACAGAGTAGAAAGGTAAAGAATCAAAAGAAGAAAGATAACACATCAAAAGCAAATAAATAGTTATCAGTTATAACCATTAATGTAAATGGCCTCAACTCACCTATTAAAAAAAAGAGACTTGCATAATAGATCAAGAACAACATCCAACCATATGCTGTATATAAGAATCCCAAAAGGAAACTCATAGACTGACAGTTAAACAAAATACTCCATGCAACAGGAAACTCCCAAAAAGCAGGAGTGTCTATTCTGTTTGCAGACAATGTGAACTTTAAACCAAGAATGATCCAAAGAGATAAAGAATGTCACTAAATACTAGTTAGAGGAAACTTCAAGAAGAAGAGATAACAATCCTAATTATTTATGCATCAAATATGGGAGCACACAGCTATACAAAACAAATATTAACAGAAATGAAAAATTAAATAGGCAATAACACAATTATAATAGGAGACCTTAACACAGCATTAACACAAAGGGACAGATCAATGACAGAAAATCAGCAAAGAAATAACAGAACTGAATCACACCTGTGAACAAATGGACTTGGTGGACATACACAATGTTCCACCCAACAAATCAGAATATACATTCTTCTCAGAAGCACATGGAATGTTCTTTAAGAAAGACCATACACTAGCCCACAGAACATGCTTAAGTAAATGCAAAAGAATTGAAATTATCCCATGTATGTTATTGGATCATAATGCCATAAAACTAGAAATTAATGACAAAAGAAACTGCAAAGACCCCACAAACACATGGAAATTGAATAATACACTCTTGAGCAATCAGTGGGTCACAGAGTAAATTAAAGAAGAAATTAAACAATGTCTACAAGCAACTGAAAATACAAATACGTATTACTGGAACCTGTGGGATGCAAGGAAAGCAGTTCTCAGAGGAAAATTTATTGCAGTGAATGCCCACATCAGGAAAAGAGCAGGAACACAAATAAACAACCTGATACTACACCTCAAACATCCAGAAAAACAAAAGCAAGTCAAACCCAAAACCAAAAGAAGGGAGGAAATTATAAAGGTCAAAGCAGAAATCAATGCAATAGAAACTAAGAATGCAAAGAATCAATTAATTAAAGAGTTGGTTCTTTGAAAGAATAAATAAAATCGATAAGTCCCTAGCCAAATTTATTTTAAAAAGGAAAGAAAAAACTCAAGTTCATGCAATTTGGAATGTAAAAGGTGAAATCACTACAGACCCTGTGGAAGTACAGAATATCATAAATACCTATTTCAAAAAACTCTAATCTCATAGGCTTGATAACACAGAAGAAATGGACAGATTCCCTGAAACATGAATTACCAAAGCAGAGTCAAGAAAATGTAAAACTGCAGAATAACCCAAATTTAATTAACAAAATTGAAAATATAATTAAGCCCTTATCAACAAAGAAAAGCCCAGGTCCAGACAGATTCACTGTGGAATTCTACAAGAAATTCAAACAAGATTTAATTCCAACACTTCTCAAACTCTTTAATGACATTCAAAGAGAATCAATTCTCCCTAACTCATTCCTGGAAACAAGTATTACTCTAAGATCAAAACCTCAGAAAGACCCAACCAAAAAAGATAATGATAGGTGAATTTCCCTGATGAACTTAGATGCAAAAATTCTCAACAAAATATTGGCAAACAGAATGCAGCAAATCATCAAGAAGATTATACACCGTGATCAAGTAGAATTCATCCCAGGAATGTAGGGATGGTTCAACATACACAAATCAATAAATGTAATCCATCATATCAATAGAGCCAAAAATAATAACCACATGATCATTTCTACAGATGCAGAAAAAGCTTTTGATAAGTTCCAACACTTATGATAAGAACCTTACAGAGAATTGGAACAGATGGTCTTTACATCAATATGATAAAAGCTATCTATGACAAACTAACAGCCATCATATTAAATGGCCAAAAACTGAATGTCTTTACCCTAAAATCAGGAAGAAGACAAGGATGTCCTTTATTACCACTCCTATTAAATACAGTGCTGAAAATACCACCCAGAGCAATTAGGCAAAAAATAGAAATAAAAGAAGTAAGGATAGGAAAAGAAAAAGTTAAATTATCATTATTTGCAGATGACATGATACTCTATATAGAACACCCCCAAAAATTCCATTGAAACAATCAATGTATAATAAATAAATTCAGTAATGTAGTTGGATACGATGTCAACACTCAAAAAGCAGTAGCATTCCTATACACTAACAACAAAGTCACTGAGAGAGAAATAAAAGATGCCACACCCTTCATAATAATATTCAAAAAATGAAATATTTAGGAATCAATCTAATAAAAGATTTTTTCAGGGAAAATTATAATATCCTGAAAAAGAAATTGAAGAGGACCTCAGAAAATGGAAAGACATACTTCATTCATGGATAGGAAGAACAAACATTGTGAAAATGGCCATTGTCCTAAAATTGTTATATAATGCAATCCCAATCAAAGTACCACTAGCATACCTCACAGATCTAGAGAAATCACTCCTAAAATTCATCTGGAACCAGAAGAGACCTAGAATAGCAAAGGCAATTCTAAGCAGCAAAGGCAAGGCGAGAGGCATCACAATCCTTGACCTGAAGTTATACTACAAAGCTGCTGGAATAAAATTAGCATGGTACTAAAATAAAAACAGATCTGAAGATCAATGGAATAGATTAGAAGATACAACCACAACTACAAACACACTCAGCCACCTTATCTTTGATAAAAGGACCAAAGACGTTCATTGAAAGAAAGATAGTCTCTTTAATAAATGGTGCTGGAAAAATTGGCTCTCCTTATGCTGAAAACTAAAACTAGACCCATTCCTATCATCATGTACTAAACTAAAGTTTAAATGGATCAAAGATCTAAATATTAAAACAGAAACACTATATCTGTTGGAAGACAAAGTAGGTAAAAATCTTGAAGACATAGGGGTAGTAGAGAGTTCTTGAAGAAGGATCAAACTGCACATGAAATAATTCACAGAATCAATAACTAAGATCACATACTATTAAAGAGTTTTTGTACATCAAAAGAAATTTCCATCATAGTCAAAAGAAATTTCCAGCATAGTCAGAAGAAAATCCACAAATTGAGAATAAATCATAGTAAACTGTCCCTCAGATAAGGGACTTTTCTTTAGAACATATAAAAAAATTTTCAAAAAATCAGATACTCAAAATTCAAAGACCCAATCCAAAAATGGGCATCTGAGATGAATACACAGTTCTCAGATGTAGAAATACAAATGGCAAATAAATACATGAAAAAAAAATGGTTAGCATCATTGGTTATTAGCGAAATGCAAATTAAAACAACATTGAGATTCTATCTCACTCTGAAAGAATGGCCAGCATAAAAAAAAATCAACAACAAATGCTGGAGAGGCTGTGGGGAAAAAGGAACTCTTCTACACTGTTGATGTGAGTGTCGACTGGTGCAACCACTGGGAGCTCAGTCTGGAGATTCCTCAAAAAATTTGGGATTGGAGGTCCCATTTGACCCAGCTATTCCACTTGTGGGCATATTCCCAGAAGAACTGAAAACATCATACCACAGTGATATATGTGTACCTATGTTTATAGCAGGACAATTTGTAATAGCCAGGTCCTGGAAATAACCTAATAGCCCATCAACTGAGGAATGGATAAAAATGGTGTGGCATTTTTATACAATGGAATACTTACTCAGCTATAAAGAGTGATCATATTAAGATATTTATAAGTAAATGGGTGCAACTTGAGACCATACTCATAAGTGAAATAAATCAAACTCACATGTATAAATACTGTGTAGTCTCCCTAGTGTAAGAAATAGTTAGAGTACATAAGATACAAAATACTCAATAAATATGGAATATGGTAAAAGGGTAAGAATCTGCTTAAAGGGGAAAAATTCAGGGAAAATGAGGGAAAAAAGGAAGGGAAAAGAAAAAATGTCTAAAATAATATAAACGCACTTAGGATAGCTAAGATGATTGTGCTACAAATTCTATAAGTTCTTGGAATAAAAAGTTAACACTCATAGGACTGGAACAATTGTGCATATTATTGCATGTTGATCTGAGGAACTCTTGAAGATCATTATATAAAATACAACCCTAGTTATGCTCCTACCACATTCTTTTGTAGACCTATATTGTTAGTGTTTTGGGCTCTTTTCTACTTACTGTTATTTATTTGTCTTTTTTGTTTGTTTTTTTTCTATGAATTTGTTTTTTTGTTTTGTTTCTCCCTCTAATTCAGAAAAGATATACATGTAGAGACTTATACATGCATAGAATTTTTCCTAAAAAGTTTAGGAGAAATTGAGAATCTATCATATAATTCTTGATGAAATGAACAGCTAGTTTGAAGAAAAAGAGACAGTATGGTATCCAGTGCGGATTCTGTATCATCCAGCTGTGAAATCCAGCAATACAATTTATTATTCTTTGTTCAGAGTGATTTTAGTCTGTTTTGTATTATTTAATTTTAACATACATGAAGATATGGACAGCTATTTTGAAGAGAACGTGAGACATTATGGCAACCATTGCTGATTTCGCTATTGTCTGGTTTTAAAGGCCTATAATGCCTTCATTATTCTTTTCTGATCAGTTTAATATTATTTTGGTGTGTATGAATTCATTATGTGTGAAGATGTAGACAACTATTTAGAAGAAAACAAGAGACAATATGATAGTCAGTGATGATCTGTTGTCTAGCTTTGAAATCTGTGTCACTTACATTGTTTTCTTCTGATATGTTTTGTTCTGTTTTGTTCTGTTTAGTTTCACTCTCTTTAAAATAAAATTTAAAAAATAATATATAGTTCATTCTAAACTGGATTGTCCTCTCAGATTTTCATTTCATAAAAACCCAAATAGATACAACTAAGGAATATTTTAGGGAAAAATGGATTATCTCAAATTTGAATTCCTTCTCTTTGTGGCTTGGTATCTTTTAAATATCAGAATTGAAGAATATCAAAGAGAAATTAAAAGTCCTATCCTCTGTCTAATGAAAATTAATCCAGTGAGAAAATTCAGTAAAAAAATTATTGTTTATCATCAAGCCAAGAGCAAAGAGATTTTCTGGTGGTTCTTTGAAGGGAAATTACTCCAGAAATTTATATAAGATCCAAAGAAAGCCATAAAATGTGAAAAAATATATAATTTTGAAAAATCCCAAAATATCCTAAAGTCAGTTAATATACTTTGGGGATATCATAAATTTTTATGTCTTTGAGATTATCTGAGGAATTCCATTGGACTAACCAGATAAAAAGTTACCATTTAAGTATTATTTAATTGTATAAATTGTGACAATATACATTTATAAATGATGGACAGAAATTGAGTGGAAAAGTTTGTGGAAAAAAATAATTTCCACAATTGCAGGTTACAACAATCCTTTTGACAAATGTTCAGTATTAAATAAAGTGGGGGAAACACAACATTCTGAGTTTGAATCCCAGTACAAAACAAAAAGGAAAGGAACCGTTTCTGTTTATTAATACTTTAGGTGCATCAATTTAAAAGGATTGATATGTTATATACACACAAAGAAATATTATTCAGTCCCACAAAATGAAATTTTGTAATTTTCAAAAAAAAAAATGGATGGATCTGGAGATCAAATACTTTGAGCAAGCTAAGCCAGAATAAAAGTACAAGTATTTCATGTTCTCTCTAATATGTGGAATCTTTAAAAAATGACAAAAAGTCAAAGACTATTATTAGACAAGAAGAAGGGGACAAGAGGGAGAATAAGAGGGTTAAGAGTGGATAATAAGATACATGAATATGGTCAAAATACATTGTGGGTATTGATAAGAGGGAAAGATTAAGGTATGCTGCATGTACATACAGATCTGACACAATAAAAACCATTAATCTGCATTATCAATGTTGTCTAATAAAAATGTGGAGCAAAAAATAGTCAGATATTTTGGAGTTCAACTGAAGAGAATGTGTCTGTTGAAAACAAATTTTATTCACTGATTCACAGAGTAGGACAGATTCTCTGATGACAAATGTCCAGATCAAAAGACATACAGTACATTTTCTATGTGATATATTGGATAATTTTGACTTCCCCAATAGTATCTCCAGAGAAATGCTTTTCTTTCTGTATCTTTCTGATTCTGACCATGAGTGCAAGGCATAATGTTTGCCCTGTATTAGAAGACACACCTGATGTCATCACCTGCCCATTTGTCTCTTTCAATGGACAAGGTAATAATCAACTATAGCAATCTAATCTCTCTAATCTAGTCTATATTAAAAGTTTCTGGTAAGCAGCTGTGGCTCGGGCAAGCAGCAGCCGGCCCAGGGGGAGATCCATGCCATGTTGGAACTTAGAGTGCCAGGAAACCAAGCAACATGCCCACCTCCCACCTCCCTGGTAAGCAGCTGTGATCCTACTGGCGCACCAGCTGAGAATCAAATATCCCATTACCCACCCACCTCACCCACCCGGTTAGCAAATGGGAGCCAGAGGTCTGAGCACCTCTTGGGAGGTTTACCATATGCAATATAGCAAATAGGGGAGATTTCCTTCTACCATCTCTTTAAAGGCAAATAATGTTATCACTGTTTTGCTTTGTTCTGATTAATGGTACTACTCTATTCAATATTCTGTTTTGATAGGTTCTATAATGTTCTGTATTTCCTTTGATTCTGGTATACCTGATTGAAAGAACAACTATTGTGAAGAAAACAAGATATACTATGGTACCTATTGCTGTTATCCCGGTAACCTGCTGTGAAGTTCTGTACCAATTCCATTGCACTGTCTCAGTTAGCTTCCTTCTGTCTTGTTCTGTTGTATTTCACTACCTTCAAAATAATAAAAAAAAATTTAAAAAGGTACAATTCAGACTCTTAAAAAATAGTTTCTTTCCGCTCATACTGCACTCTACCAATTTTGTCCTTTTCTCACATAGTATTCAGAATATAGTGCACTCTTTTCCAACTAATTATGCTAAGTGTTTCAATAACCTCCAAAAGTCATTGAGATCATCACTTTTCTGCTCCTATGTCATCTGTGTATATTTATCTCAATGTTTGACTAGAAAAATCAAACAGGAAAAACCTCCCTCACTCAGTCACCATCAGATAGCTCCCTTCTGAGGCTGTCAAAGCCTATTAAAACAGCAGTCCTTTTTAGCTGTAGCCTCTTCACATCAGAAGGGTCATCTTTCACCTTATATTTCTTCATGAATTCAGTAACAATGAAGATGGATAATTTATTGGAGGAAAGAAAAGGCCAGAAGGAGCAAGTGGAGGAATGTAAACCAGAAGGAAATATAAAACATGGAAAACAATATTTCATTACTACAGTGTGAGAAAGACCCAGAATCATCAGTGAGCAGCTAACAGGATGCTCATGTTTATGGCATTTGGAGCATTTTGCCGTGTCACATGCAATGCTGTGATGAATGATGAATGCGCAGAGGTATGTATTCCACCAAACTTCTCATCCTGTCATCTGTGCTTCTCCCGGTGGGGCCTGAATTCAGAGCAGTCAGCCAGGAAATGGTTCCAAAAATTGAGACTTTGCTTTGGGGAATTTCTCCATGAACTTAGACAAATCTTTTGCCCCTTGAATGTGAAAGTTTTTAAAAACTTGATATTTTATACATTGCATGACCTTGTTCTACTAATTCAATCTTATAATATTTTATAAGTGATTGGTCTGAAAAACAATGGGAGGAAAACCTGCAGGCAGTAAGAAATCACTGCTAAGAATACAGAACATTTCCTAATCTACTCTGCATTCCCCTACTGTATCATGAAATATAATAAGATCTGTTTTTGAAAACCTATTGTGCTCCATTCACATTTGATAGTATCCATGTGTTATAAAATATTCATTTTATATCTTATATAATTCAAGACAAGAAGACAAGGGAGATGGCTAGAAAGCCAGTCTTAGACCACATTTATGCCTTGTCATTCAATATCTTAACATCCTTAAGTTAAATTAGATCTGCTATCCAGCAGTGCAGGCATTACCTGGCATTGGTTGGAAATGCAGAATCACAGAGCTATTGAATCAGTATCAGCTCATCAAGCAGAGCAAGTGATTTGCACGCACAGTAAAGTTTGACATGCATTAGCTCAGATGATTGTGGGGCTGTCCCAATGCAAGAAACTTCACAGAGCTCTCAGAGTGACAGTAACAATAAAAACATTATTGCAACACACAGTGCATTTCATTAGACAGGACTTCAGCCCACAATGAAAAGTGCCAGCATCCACCTAAAGCCCTAACTTCAATTCATTTTGATTCTAAACTTATTCTCAGCATCCTTTTTCTACTTATGTGGCAGAACTCCTTGACAAGAACAAGAGGAAACTTTTCCACCTGCCTGCAATTCAGATTGGAAAAGATTCAAATGTAAATTGCTCCGCTCTCTTTCAATTCAGTTATCCCATATTAACCCCTCTAAGGTACATAGGAATCTTGCCCACAGGATCTCTGTGGTCAGCCTGCTTATTAGACAGTGACGAAGGACAAGCCAGGGACTTTTTATACATTGCATGACCTTGTTCTACTAATTCATTCTTATAATATTTTATAAGTGATTGGTCTGAGAAACAATGGGAGGAAAACCTGCAGGCAGTAAGAAATCACTGCTAAGAATGAGCATGGGTTGAAGAGTCCATAATTCCAGATATCAGCTGAAGAATATCTTAAAATAAAAAGGTTGCGCCAAATTGAGAAGTTTAGAAGCTGAATTAAGAGACTCAACAGAGAGCCAGGATCCATACATTGTAAATATCCTGAACCTGTGCAAGAAGAGGACACAGAGATGATGTAGGTGCTACACCTACCCTGCAGTGTGGGTGGTAGCCTGCTTACAATGTAAGGGAGAACAGGTTTGTTCTCCCCTCTTTTGCTCTGGCTGCTGCCTTGCAGTGTTGCCATGGTGCCATGCCACGCTGCCTTGGAGTCACCTGATTATGGACTGAAACTCCCACAAAGTGTAAGCTAAATAAACCTTTCCTTCCTCCATTTTGGATTCCAGGTATTTTGTCTGAGCAACAAGAGAAAAGTAACCAAGACAGGCTTGTTCGTTAATTTATACATGCAGAACCTTTCTTTTCATGCCCCAAAGACTGTAAGCTCATGCAAGATCTTGCTATTTTTCTGTCATCGTATTCCCTTGGTGATAACTACTGTTAGTCATCTCCTCTATTGTAACTCTTCCTTAAATGTGTTTCTGTTCTGGCAATTGTCACATCTTTCAGAAAAGCCACATAACAGGAAAAATATAAGGTAAACTCTAGAGTGAGACAACCTTGAGTTACATTTCCCACTCTGTCATTTACACATTGTGTAACACTGAACAATTTGGCCAACCTTTACAAATTCCTGTAACTGTATGACTATCATATGTAATAGCTTAGTTAATTATACATAATTTAAAAATGAGTGACCCAAGATATTTGATAAATGATAGCTATAATCATTATGAAATTATTGTCTATATACATGGATACACTGCATAATTATTTATAATTAATATATGTTTATTTGTGCTTATATTTGTACACATGTGTACTTATAAATGTACACATCCTAAGTTAGACATACTGAGATTTGGACTGGATACTTTTTCTCTAAATTGCCATGGTCTTGTTCAGTGATGCGAATGATTGCTGAATGGAAATGGGATGAATAAATGAATGGATGGATGGATGGACTGAAGGAATAAACATAATTGAATTGTATTTATAGAATGTACTGCACTCAACATTCTTGATTAGTTCTGGAGGTTACTGATCATCATAAGTGTTATTTTTCCTGTAGCTGTATTTGACTAAGCAGCATTTTTCAGTTCCAATTTAAATGTCAGATTTTTTCACCTGGTGAATCTTTCCTGATTAGCTCAGGCCATGTTTTTTCTCATCTTCAAAATCTGCAGTCAGTTCCCAAGTAAGAATTCAACAGTTATGCCAAACACTATTCCAGATGCCCCTTGAAGTAGGGACCTGGTCTTCAATCTTCTTGAAAATGAACTGAAAGGCCAGCAGGTATCTTTGGAGAATCAGAGCTGGTACTTGTAGCTTAAGTCTGTTTCCCATTTTTGGAAAGAGCAATACTCTCCAGAGACTGAAATATCCTAAAACCATTATAATACAGTCCTGGTAGTTTATTTTATACATTGACTCATAACCTTAGAAAATTCTTGGCAAGTCTGATCAGAATGAGAGTTAGAGTTTTTATAGGTTGGGCCTGTTTGAAAATTAAGAAGGGAAGATAACAAATAAAGCATAGGAACAAATGTTTCTTTTTAAAAAAAGAAGCTATAAATGTTGAATACAGGTTGGAGAATAAGCATGTAATGAGACTATATTGGAGAAGATTATGAAGCCCTTTTATAGCTGAAATATTATGGATGACTCACACATATTCTTTAAGGAGGTAATCAAATGATATGCAGGCCTGACAGTAAATGGATGAAGGAAACTAACTTATAATGAAGAAATATAGACATGGGTCATTTTTGCCACCTGAATCTCTAAGTGTGTACTTATTTTTAGAAAATTATTCTTTATTGGATCCAATTAGCTTCCAAGTTTCTTTGGAATTATTTTCAACTGTTTTAACAATAAAAGATTTAAAAACTACTTGTAATTGGCCTTTTACATCTGTACTCCAATTCTTTATCATACACTTTCCACCTCCTTGCCCTGGTATTAAACTTGAACCTACTTTGCAAATTATTATTCTCACCTGACCTCACCCTTGTACTCTCACTTGATGTTAAATGCTGTTAAAATTAGTTGAGGGAACTTATGTGCAGTCGATAGTATACTGTAATGGTGAGAAAACTATTGTAAAAGGCTAGCTAGTAAACATTTTTGTTGCAAATAAGATACCTCAGGTCTCAGTCACAACTATGGTATTATAAAAGCAGCCCAAAACAATACATTAACAAACAATTATATAGCTTTCTTGCAATAAATCATGGTTCCAAATTTTGTTTAATTTCTACTTCCAATATTTCATTTTAAATGCAGTAGTTTTAAAACACCATGAAACACCATGAGTTTTTGTTACCCGGTCCATTTTCACTGATGAAAAAATAATGTATAAAAGATTATATATTATTCCCTAAACTATAGTAATAAAAACTATTTTCATAGCATATATATTCCATTAGAAGTAACTTAGAGTAAATTTGAAGCTTCTGGAAAACAGTACATAACTCATATGCAAGTATTATGCTATTTTTTTAAAAAATAAAGGACTTGAGCATCCACAGATTTCCACATGTAGAGGAATTCTTAGAAGCAATTCCACTGCGCACTGAAGGAACACTAAAAAATGTGTGCATCTCGTGATTACATTATGTTTTTATTAAGCTAAGTTTGCCCTGTCTCTTTGACAGTGTTCTGAGTTATAGATGGCAGAGTTTTTGACATTTGTTTCAGGACTTTTCCTGGCCTCCATTTTCTTCTCATGCAAGTTTCTGAAGTTCGCCATGAAATTCTTAAATCCTTAAAGGGATTCCCCCAAGCATAGAGGTAAAAATTATTGAAGAAACCACATGAGACAACAAGGAAAACTGAAATGGTATAGACCACATCAAATACAACTATGCACACAATGAAATGAATATGAGTGAGAGAGAAAATATTTTGAAAAGAGAATTAAAACTCTACTACTAGTACTAAATTGTTAGTTTTTTTGCTAACTTTTGAGGAACTTTCATATTGTTTTCCATAATGACTGAAATCATTTACTTTCTCACCAACAATGTACATATGTCAACTTTCCTGTAACTCTGCCTAACGACTTACCTTCTGTCATAGCAGCCATTCTAACAGACATGAAGTGATGTGCTATTATGGTTTTAATTTGTAGTCCTTTAAGAATTAATGATGAATATTCCTTCAAATACATGATAACTCCTCTTTTTCTGGGAAATGCCTATTCAGATCCTTAGTTCATTTTTAGTGAGGTTAGTTATTTTCTTACTATTGAGTTGAGTTCCTAACATATTTGTAACATTAATTCATCATCAGATCTATGGTTTGTATATATTTTTCCAATTCCATAAATTTTCTCTTCATTCTGTTGGTTGTTTCCTTGACTAGGCAGAAACATTTTAGTTCAATGCAATCTTGTTTGTTTATTTTTTCTTTTGTTGCCTGTGGTTTGGAGTTCACATCTAAATAAAGTTATTGTCCAGTAAACATCATGGATCTTTTTAATGGTTTTATAGTTTGGATTCCTATCTTTAATTCATTTCTTAGGGGAGATTAAACCCAAGAAGCACTGATCTATGTTTCCAGCTCTTTTTAAAACTACTTTTTCAAATAAGGACTTGCTAAATTGTCAAGTCTTGGATGAAATTTATGATCATTCTCCATCAGCCTCCAAAGAAACTGTGATTACAGGTGTGCAACAATACATTTCTCTTTTTCTTTTAAACATAATTTTAGATGGTCTGAAATAGGCTCTATCCAGTTAGTTCCCTTCTGCAAATCTCATAAGAATTAAAAATATCATACCACAGTGATATATGTACATCTATGTTTATATCAGCCCTACTTATAATACCTAAATCTTGGAAATGACCCAAATGTCCATCAACTACTGAATGGATAAAGAATATGTCATGTTTTACATAACAGAGTACTACTCAGTCATAAAGAAGGATAAACTTGAGACTTTTATAGGTAAATGGATGTAATTTGAGACCATACTAATAAGTGAAATCAGACTCATGTGCAAACACTATTGTTTCACTAGTATGATAAAATGAAAGAGTAAATAAGATCCAAAATATGTGATAGATCTTGTGAATAGGGAAGAAACTATTTTTAAAAAAAGAAAAACTGTGATGGCGGAAAACATAAAGGAAAGATAAAAGGGGGGAATATATATATATATATATATATATATATATATATATATTCTTAACTATCTGATATATATCAGATAGTTAAGATAGTTATATAGCTAGTTTGTCTTTGTTCATTGAAAAGAAAGGTTTGTGCTAATGTGCTTTGGACAATATTTCATGCCTATGTATTGCGCTCTGAATAGCTACCATAAGGATAACAACATGCAATGTATTAATTATTGTTACTCTTGTACTAGCCTAATTTGAAACTCTGTTTTGTTGTTAGTTTTAATTTGTTTTCTTTTTAAAATTAATAAGAGAAGGGTCCACTTTCACCCTTCTGCATGTGGATAGCCAGTAACCCCAGTATTATTTATTTAAGACTGCCTTTTTCATATTATGTATTTCAGCATCTTTGCTGTAATCAGTTGATGGAAAGTGTAGATTTATTTCTGAACTCTTCCTTTTCAGCTGATTCTTGTAACTGGTAGAATTATACCACATATTGTTTTTGTTATTATAACTTTGGTGCAAATTTTGAAGTCAGGTAATGTAGTATCTCTTGTTCTTTCTGGGTTATTTTACCTATTTGGACTCTTGTAACTCCTTAAAATTTTAGAATTTTTTTTCTATTTCTGTGAGAGGTATGATAGCTATTTACTCAGTCTATGGATTTCTTTGGAAAGTATAAATATCTTAATCATATTGGTTCTTTAAATTCATGATCACAGGACATCTTTCCACTGAATTATGTCTTCTTGAATTTATTTCACCACTATTTTCTACTTATTAATGTGCAGGTTGTTCATCACATTGTTTGAATATATCCCTAAGAATTACTTATTTCAGCTACTGTAAATGGTCTTTTTAAAAGTTTCCTGAAAAGAAAATCTTCATGAAGATATGTTTCATTGTAGCATTATTTACAATAGCCCAGATATATAATCAATCTAATTATCCATCAATAGATTAAAGGGTGGAGAGACTAGCACATATAAACTATGAAATACTATTTGTCCTTAATAAAGAAGGAAAGTTTATCATGTATGACAACATGAATGAGACTAGAAAAGATTATACTAATTGAAATTAACAAAACACAGAAGACAAACAATGTCAAAGGATTTCTCTCATACATAAAACCTTCAATCATAGAGCTCATACAGTTAGAGATAGAATGGTGAGCACAAGAGACTGAAATTAAGGTGATATGTTAGTGAAAAACTACAAAATTTCCATTAGATGGCAGTAATAATTTTGAGAGATCTATTGTACAACATGTCGAATATACCAGAATTTTAAATTGCCAAATGAGCATATTGTAAACATTCTGACACACATACTCACAAGTATATGAAGCAATACATATTAGTGAGCTCAATATAGCCATCGTATGATGCTTACAATTTCAAAATATGATACACATGGAAATTTTATACAAGTTTTATTCATCAACTTAAATTAAAAATAAATGTTAACAAAAGAGAGGGGAAAATAGAAGAAAAGCTTAGAGAAATCATACAGATAATAAAAGTCATCTATCTTGTAATACAGAAAGCAAAATAAAAGTCTAGGAAAAAATGAAAATAACACACAAGTGGTTTATTTTAGGAAAACATCAACATCTCAAACAAAGAGAAGCTCCTATGACAGTATGAGAAAATCTCCAATAAAATATCACTCAACTAAATTGGGTTATTAAATGAAACTTTACCAATGCCCATACGTATGTGTACCTTCACTTACATATATGAACTTGGTCTTGAATTAGAAAATGTATTATGGTCTCTCATTCAATGGTCAGTTTATTTACTTATTTATTTAGTCTTTTTGAGACAGGGTTTCTCTATGCAGTTCAGGCTGGTCTTGAAAAAAATTGTCAATTTAAAAGAGATGAAACAAGCAGGTATGGTAGCTCCTGCCTGTAATCCTAGCACTTGGAGAATGAGGCAGGAGGAATGTTATGAGTTCGAGGCCAGTCCAGGCTACCTAGTGACTTCAGGACCAGCCTAAACTACATAATGAGACCCTGTCTCAAAAAACAAAATAAACAAAAAATTTAAAAATTTAAAAAATAAAAGAGACAAACATATTTGGCTATTATCAATAAATTCAGAAAACCAATCCATACAGATTTATGATTCAAAAGAACGCAATTCTTACTAAATAACTACTATCTAAAAAACATATTTCCTACTAAGCAACTACAACCTTCTTAGCTTCATTAATACAAACTACTTAACATTATCATGTTATATTTATGGATAAGTATTGGGAATCAGTCAAGAATGCTACTACCATTGTGACCTGAACACTGTGCTGAGAGTTTTATTTAGGGTTGTAAATATAAAAGTTGTAAGAATTGAAAATCTAGAAAATCAAACCGCCATTCCACTCAGATTTTATGATAATGTACTTATACAACAAAGAGTATTGAAAAACGTAAAAATAAGTGTAATTAGACATTTCACTGAGGTTGCTTGATAAGAAACCAATATTCAAAAATAATTGCAGTTAAGTGGGAGAGTTTCAGTTCTGCTGTGGTATCATCAACCACCAATACCCAACTTTCAAATTAAACCAAATAAAACTTCAGGCTAAAGTTTAAAATGATATGCTGGTTAGAACCATGAAAATAAACACAAGCAAGTGTATTATAGAATCATAAAAGTTACAAAAACATGTGCATAAAAATCAACCATATGTATAGGTATGTTTATATGATGATTTTATCTAAAAACACAATTGTATACACACAGCATGTGTCTTTTTATGAAACTTTGTAGATCTTTAATATCCATGAAGCAAATTGTGTGATGTCCTTATGATGAAAAATATACAAAAAAATATGAGTGAAATACCAAATCTAGAACAACATGAATCTGTTGCAGAAACAAAGAATTTGGTCACAAAAGAATCTATTTATATTAAGATCAAGACAAGAATCTATCTACCCATATTAAATCTAACCTAATCTATCCTGATTCAAAATCTTATCTGTGTTTTTCTGTTTTGAAGGGGTCATGAAGGTGATTGAATGAAAAGATAGAAGTTTCTAGCATGTGAAAATTCTATACATTTCATTACAGATGCTGGTTACAGATGTACCTGCATTTTAAAATTCATTGATGAATGTATTTTATGTATGTTTTTTTTTCATGTAGGTGATACCTAAATAAAGTTAATAAAATGCTTTCTAAATAAATTCTCATTTACAAAAAAATATAGTGTTCTGTCCTATATATAGATATATATACATATATATGTTCCCCTTTTAGATGAGTGTATATATATATATATATATGTACATAAATACATATGTATGGATGCATTATAGAATAGAACAAAATGTGTGTACTCAGGAAGTAAATAAATAATATTAAGCATGCACTTTGATGAGTTTGAACATTTTATTAACTTGATAATTTTTTCCACTCTACCATAGTGGAGTCATCATTAGTTTGTAATAAATTTCTGTCTGCTTTGTTTTTATTTTTAGCTGCATCTGTGCTTTCTTCATTGCACAAAAATGCTCACTGACCCTTGTCTGTGTTTAGCATGGCTCAGGATGGTTCATTTAGCTATACATAAAGGTATCTGTTCCAGAATCACAGAAACTTCAGTGGATCTTGGGCAGCTAAAGCTTTTGGGGAAGAAGACATGAGTCGATGTACCTCATCTCCATTTCCTTCCACTGCTTAGAAAGCTTTGTTGGAGGCAGAAGAACCAACACTCTCAGAGGTGGGTTGTGGTAGAGAGCTACTGGAATTTAGATTCCAATTCTCCCAGCCCTTGTGCTTATTCTATCCCATCTGGCTTCAATCCCTACTTCTTGTTCTCATTTATTTCCCTTCTGCCATTTCCTTCCTTGAGTTGCATGGTGCCAGGTGGGAACAACAGCTGAGCACGGTAGAGGGAAAGGCTATAGAAAGCTGGGTGGAATACTAATGATCTTCTTTGGTAAAGTGGTTCCGCTCCAGCCCCCATGATGAATGGCATCTGAGGAGAAAACCCCACAACATGGCTCTTGACTTTTCTCATGAATCTGCAGTTTCTTCTGAAAAGGCGAAATTTGATCAGATGAGAAGACATCTGTTTGGTCCAGCAGTGTCTTTTACATAGGCAATGTGATAGTGATTCAGGCCTGAGACAGATTCTTGACTGCATTCATCTGAATTAAGTCCTGATTTCAGACTTTAGTCTTGCATAACTGTTGATTATTGCCAGTAGTTTTGAAAGTGCATAAAAATGTATGTGCCCCTCAGGGAGGATGAGAAAAAGCATTCATTCATCAGCAAATACTTAGAATCTACTGCCTGGCAGACACATTGCAAGGTTCCATCATGGTTATGGATACATGGACCATACATTAGGATAGGCAAATGCTATTGTATGCTTCTGCATTGGGGGAAGTACTTCCTGCTAGATTCCACATTTCTTTAAAGGACAAAGGCATATAATTCTCAGTAAGCCTTACCTATAATTTCTGGAGTCAGTTGAACATCAGCAAAAAGACTCACATGTGAAAAGGGCTTCTTGGATTGGGAATAGGAACTTATGGATTCTCTCGTCAAATGATCTCTGAGCAACATAGTGATGATATATGGACAGCGGTAAAATAAAAATATTGCATTTATTTTTTAAAATAAAAGTTATAGTGAAGCAACAGTTAAATCTAAATGATAATATACAAAATGGCTACACAGTTTTAACTATTGACATTTTGACAAAAACATTTAAATTAGCCTCATTAAATTCTTTCCAATATGACTACCACAGTAGAAATATCACAAAAAACCATAAGAACAGGAAACCTGGGGCCTTATTTATCTTGTGGGCCAGTCAATCATGGCATTTGAAAGTCTCATAATCCTCTCAAGGGTAGCAGCTACACAAATTCATTATGACAGCAGTCTGACCGCTAGACACAATTTGCTCATTTAAATATGATATGGGGAATATGGGCCAGCTAATTTGATTTATAGTTTTTATTAGACTGTTTTGAATGAGATAGTTGAAATACATGTTTTTAATGAGACAGTTGAAATATAATGGAACCTATGTGTGAACTTTAGCCTTCGCAAAAATGAAAAATATTCTGTTTCTTTTCTCTAAAAAGTGGCAGCATTAGCAATAATTGATCAACATCAGCAGTCAGTGACCATAGATAAAAATTGAATTCTTACTTTGCATCTTCCTATCCCTTCCCTGTTTCCCCTTTTCTTCCTCTCCCACATGCTCTGACTCCTTCTCCTGTCCTGTCCTGTCCTCTCCTCTCCTCTCTTCTCTCCTCTCCTCTCCTCTCCTCTGCTCTGTTCTCTCCTCTCCCCTCCTTTACTTCTTTCTCTCTCCCTTGACATTCCATCTATGATATTTGCACCTTGTTCCAAAAACAACTTATTGGCTGACATCTGAGTTGAATACAGAATTCATATGGCACTTGGAAAACAAAATAGATCAAAGGAAATTATCATAGTTTGTGTCACACAGATACATGAAAATGTTACAACAATGGATTATTACTTGTATTTACTATTGAATATTGCATTTCTTAAAATCTTAGTGACAAATTATTGTTCCAGTACTATAACTTGAATTGTAAAGCACAAAAAATAAGAGAGGCACACTTCGAGTTCTTTGCATCGTTACTTTAAAAATATAGACAAAATATAAAGCAAGAAATAACTTTGGAAGAACGTACATGCAATTGAAATTGGACTGTTTGCTCAGTGTTATTAATGATACATAAGCAGACTGAGTATTTCAGAACAGTTTTATAAAACAGTGCAAAATGTATGGCATGAATTCAAAGTGTTTTGATTAAAAAGGAAAAACATCATCTTGGTTCAGTCATCTGCTCTTATGCTAGCATATACCACTCGTTCTTTCTCCCTCCCTCTCTCTCTCCTTCCCTCCCTTCCTTCCCTCTTTCATTCCTCACTGACTCTCTTGCTCTCACCCTCTTTTGAGTTTTTGTAGTAATACATTTTCAAGCTTTAATGGAATCATCTGTACTTCACACAGAAGCTGGCATTGTGTAAGTTTGCCAAATGCAGTTGTGTCTTAACAACTTTCAACATCAAGATCCCCAGAGATAAAAAGATGGAAATAGTCCACCCCACATCTAGCAAAATCAGCCTCTCAGGAAAACAAGTGCGTGCTCACTTTACAAATGACCAGCACTGTGGGCTATAGTTAGCTGATTCTGCCAGGAAGTAGATAAGCAGTCCACGAGTTAGAGATTATGCCCAGCATGTGACTTGCCCCTTTTTGCTCTTGTGGATGGGTGTGAGTTTCATTCATACTACAAAAAATACTAAACGGCATGGAGATTCCAAGGAAAGAAAAAAATATGATAGGGCTTTAAAGGTATAACTCTTAATATTCAGGTCCAGATTTCAAATAAAGTCATTGTACAATAGCGAAAACCAAAGTGATCTCATGTTCTTCCAGAAAGTAACACTAACTGTCATAGGGCAAGTTGAGAAAGAGAAGGAAGAAAAGATAAAAAGAAATATTAACAAAAGCAGCATAAGAACACAGTACAAATTAAAATTAAATTCACAACTACTGGTATGATGTATATTGCATGCAAATGAAATAAATTAGGTTGTGTATAATCGTACTGGAATTTCTCACCTTTAATTACAATTATTTCTTATAATCTCCTTTGACACTTTTCTATATTCCTTAGTTTTCTATACTTTTTTACTCCCCATTATAATTTTGGAAGCATATTTTAAGAAAAAGGAAAAGGATCATTGAACTCCACCTTGAGCTTTTTGTAAGAAAAGCAAGGGAGAAATGCAATGGATAATGTTAAATAAATAGTGAGCCATGAACACCTCAAGGTTGTTCCCACAAACTTTAACTGAATGAGACTTTCATCAGATAAATTATGAGTTACCCTAGTTCTTTCCCAGCTAGAGAATAAGATTTTGTGCATACCCGAGTTTTATAACTATTTCACTCGTTTTTGTTGTTTAATTCTTAAAGTACTATAGATTTTTGGATTCATTAGTTTCATACAGATTAGTTTTCCTTTAACATCTGAGACTATCCTTCACATTACCTGACATTCACATCAAACCTGCTTTATCTAGTCTTTCATTGGAATTCAGTAGTGTCTTGGAGAGTGACACACTTTAGGATGGGAAAAGTTGCAAAATTTGCCCTTTATTAGGTGTGAATTCGGAAGTGTTAAGTTTCTTAAACACAAGTTTTTTTTTCATCTATAATACAGGGCATTAAACTGGTTCATCTAAAACTACTGCTGTGAAACTTAAACTGTAGAGCTTCAATATAGCAATTATTTGAATCCTCACTTTGCTGCTTACCTGCCATACATTGCACCTTTGATTTTGATGCAATAATCATAAATAGAGTCCCTCAGATATGGCTTACTGGGAGCTGACATGGTTAATCAAATTATCAAGGAAATTCTTCTATTAGGGTTTGAAAAAAAATCATCTCCCTGCAGCTAAGGGCTCACCTATGTAGTACAAACAGAAATTAGCATTGAAGAAATCATATTTTTTAAAGAGGGAAGAAGGTTAAGTTTTCTTGACTTTAAATAACCTACCCTAGAAAAGAACAACTTGGGTAGGGGAAAGGAGAAAAGGAAGAAGGAAAAGATTATATATATATATATATATATATATATATATATATATATCATAGGTAACTATACTAGTAATCTGTATTAGTTCATCAAAAAGAATGGTTTGTGATTTCACTATTTGATCATTTTTTCACACCTAAATTTCATAACCTGAACAAGCACTTCTAAGATAACAATATGCAATATATTAACCACTGTTAATTCCCCACTATTTTTTTGAAATTCTGTATCTTTTCTATCCTTTTTCTGTTTTGTTTTTTTAAATAAAAAAAATTTTAAATAACCTACCCTATTTTCCCATCTCCACAACTCATCTCTCAGAGCCTTCAAATCAGTATTCTGTCAGATTCCCTGCTTGGAGACTAGTGAAAAAGTCTTGTGTATATATAGCGTTCCAATATTTTGGCTTTATTCTTTCTTTTCCTCAAGAACTGTAGCTGCTTCTCTGTTGAGCTGTAGAATCTGCATGCATTGTTTCCAGTTTTTTGTGATGTTATGATGTGTTTAGGAAATGTGGGTTCTGCATATGAAGACATCTCAGTGTCAGCAAAGGTCCTTTCCACATTTATGCTGTAGGCAGACTTGTATTCCACCAATATGTTAGCACTTATTTAGAGTGAAGGATGATTGCTATGTACACAGAAGGTAGAGGATGGCAGAGAAAGCACAATATTTACAGCTCCCAAGTTTTCTTTTATTATACAGAAAATTTTAACTCAACCTCAAAGAGGTCCAACTTACTGAACAATCAAAACTGTTGCATATCTAACCTCCTGAGAAGGTTAATAGTCTTTATTCTTGGTAGGCAATTTAGGATGTCATTAACCCTCCTAAATACATAGCCTATCAGGATGCTCTTCCAGTATTTAAATGTAATCCTGAGAACTCAATCTTGCTAAATTTCTAGTAGTATATACAGTTGTGTGTGTAGAAGAATAGTGATGTTTAAAGTAAACTGTAATCTCATCCAAGGCATTTGACTAGTCACTCTGCCTTAGGAGCTATAATATTATCTATCCCTTTATTGCCCTTTTTAGAAGGTGACATTAACAGTTTTCTCTATCAGCAAGTCTGCACTAAATCAGATTTGAATCAGAGTTTCTGTCATTTCACTTTTTCTCTTCAATTCAGTTCTTTACAGTCAACCAGAGAGCCTGAGTTACCGTGTTACCTCAATATAGAACACAAAGCTGTTTGAAAACAACTCTATTCATTTCTCCTCTCTCCACAAGAACTTATCATTTTGTGCTTATCAACATTCCAGCCCCTTAAAAACTCCACAGAGTTACAGAAAGACAGACACGAAATTCCACAATTTATCCTGTGAATTATAGTCCGAAGGATGCAAATGGGACAGTCAAGAATCACATTTGAAGTCTAAGTTAACGGTTTTGGTTTTGGTTTTGGTTTTGGTTCTTTTTTGCGTGCAATCTCTGGAACAGGAAGAGACACTTTCCAATCTTTCACAAATTCACAACTTCTTTCAATAAAAATACAAGATGGTCACTGAGACCCAAAAAGGGTCATAAAAAAGGACAATACATTGTCAAAGGTTTACTTTAAATCTGCCTTCCTTTATCAAGATTTGAGGACTTGTTGTCTTTAGAAGTATTCAGGGGTAATGAGATCGTTCAAAAGTGTATATGCTGTATTGGATTTCAAGTACTGCTTGTGAGATAGTCCATTTAAAGATCAGAAAATTGGAAAAAGCCAGAAAGCCATGAAACATTCTAAAACATAAAAAAGAAAAGACCCAAAGCAGAGACAGGTCTGAAAAGGATTTACTGTTGAAAATAAAAGTATATTTGTTAAGCATATATATATGTGTTATTATTAAAAACAGGACACAGGCTCATTTAGATTTTAGATAGATTTGTTAATTACACTTTTCCTTTCTTGGTTTAGAAACAAAGTTAATTTAAGAAAAGGGCTTAGCAAGAGTTTTTCATATTGACCTCTCCAGCTCAGATTTTGAGAATGGTCTTCTAAAGACTGCTGTACATCTGAAGAGCAAATAACACTTAAACAGGAGTGTGGCCTCTGTGCTGCAAGACAGAAATAAAAAGAAGCATGAGAAATATCTATATTGTTCATAACATTTTAATAGATTTTATTAACACAGCAGAGTTAAGGATAGCTCATTGCTACTCAGTGAGAAGGAAACATAGTAAATAAATGTGGGGAAGAAGTGAAATAGCAACAGGGAAGACTGAAATAAGCATTTCCTGAAAAGTACATTTTAAAGCCACTTTGGGAAAAAAAAGGCCAGTAGACTGTCAGAGTACTCTAACACCACTTTCTCATATGTGTTCTTCAAATCTGGCAACTGTGTCCCTTTTAGGAATTCCCTTAAAATTCATAGTTGAAACAGTACATTTTACCTTTAGAGAACTATGAAATCAATCAGTATATATTATTAAAATCTCTTGCAATTCCATGCTAAACTTTTGCTAAAAAACTTAAAACCCTATTTATTCTATACCAAATTATGTCCAGTTACAAGTTTGTTGAGGGTTATCAGATTATATGATTATCTAGGAAAAGAAAGTAATTTTGATACAAAATAGGCATGAAGTTGAAATTAAATGCTTTCGTCAAATCAAATTATGAGGGATAAAGATTAAATATCTTTGACATTATGAATTATCTTTTTTGAGTTGAAGTACAAAAGTAACTCAATTTTCTTAAATTGGCCAAACTAATAAAAGACCTTGTCTATTATTATTATTATTATTACTATTACTATTACTATTACTATTACTATTGCTGCCCTTAAATTCTACTCTCTTTTAACCAGATGGTTTCCTCAGGTCTGGATGGAGTTGAAGTTTGGTCATCAATGGTGGCATTGTTATCTTCTACTAAACGAGATATAGATATTATTTTGCTGGAGTGATTGTGACAAAAGACCACAGACTAGCTAGCTTAAAAGACATTCATTTTCTTCCAGTTCTAGAGACTAGAATTTCTAGATCAAGGTGTTAACATGTTTGATATTTTTGAAGGCTTTTCATGTGTCTGTTCTGTGCTCCGGCTTGTGTATTTTTTTTCTCTTTTGAAGGCTCAGTCATAGTGGACTGAGGTCTACAGTATAATTGTTTTAACTTATCACTCTTTTAGACCTTATCCCCTACTGCATGCATCCTGAGGTTCCAGAGGTTAGCACTTTCACTTGTCCATTTTGGCAAGATGCAATTCATTCCTGTAACATCTGTGAGGCTTCAGGATCACAGAAATTTAATTAATTTGTGACAACCTTCTAATGAAACTGAAACAAACCAGGGACCAAAAAGATCATTAACCTACTGTTACAAATGCCAGGAGAGAGAGAGGGAGGGAGAGAGAGAGAAAGACAGAGACAGAGAAAAAGAAGAAGAAGGAGAAAAGGAAGGAAGGAAGGAAGGAAGGAAGGAAGGAAGGAAGGAAGGAAGGAAGGAACGAACGAAAGAACGAACGAACGAAGGAACAAAGGAACGAAGGAACAAAGGAAAGCAAGTCATCTCCACACCTACAGCAGTTCATTCCAGAAGTTCATATTCCTGTAATTAAACATTTTAATGTTACCAAAGACCATGACAGCTACTCAGTGATACCTGAATGAAAGAGGCAGTCAGGGAAAGTCTGCCAAGGGAAACCTTTCTTTTTAACAAATTATGTCTTAACTCCAGTCCATTTAACTCTTCTAGACACCAGCGTCTATGACCTTATTTTCATTTTGGAGAAATCTCCCATACAAACATAAGTAGTAATTTCCATTTGCTTTACCATTTGTAAAGGGTCAAATTCCAACTATTCACAGTATCTCTTCATGCAAAAATGTATTTTAAAACTCTTAAAATTTGCAAAAGTGACAGGCCCCTATGAGCTTCTATTTTCATCTGGAATACTAAAAATCTGTTAGTTTTAATTTTCCTGTTGTTCCTCCTATTTCTATGCAACTGAGAGATCCTTTGCTTGAAAAATATCTACAGATTCTCCCACAAGTGGGAAGTTTTACCTATGTTAATAATTTTTTTCTTCTCCTCCTTCTCCTTCTCCTTCTCCTTCTCCTTCTCCTTCTCCTTCTCCTTCTCCTTTTCCTCTCCTCCTCCTCCTCCTTTTCCTCCTCCTCCTCCTTTTTCTTCTTCCTTCTCTCCTATTATTAATTAAGGCAAACAAGTCTGATTCCCAGGGAGCTCCCAAACTGTTGTTGATTCAGAAGCTGGAGTCCCCGGGATGCCTATTTTCAATTATGGCCCCAGACACGGTTTCTGTTCAGTTTTTGAATATCCCAAACTGTGTGCAGTGTTTGCTTTTGCTGCAACTATGTTTTGTTTTGCTTTATGTTAAGCATCAGCACATGATTCTAGGATTCTGATTTCATTTCCATTATCTTTTCGTCTTCAGATAGTTCACCCATGGTTTTCTGAGAGTTGAGCTTGGCTCTTACTTGGTCTTTTTTCCATCTTCATTTTAGGTCTGGTTGGGGCTGCTTGCTGGGGTGTCTTTTTAATTACTTTTTCTTTGCCTTCAGGGATTGCAACCTTTTTACTGCCTCACTACCTTAGATTTGCATTTTACTAAACTTAGGTGAAATTTCCAAAAAACACATATGAAATCCATGGGTTCTAAGTCTATTAAAATCATGTATAGTTTGTTAGACTGAATTCAATCATGCCATCTAGTGAAACATAACAAATAGCACAGAATCAGGGGTAGTTGATTCTATAATGATACTTTTTTTCCCTCAGCAGAATAACAGGGAGCTCTAGGGTGCAAAGGGAACAGAAAACCTGCAAATGGATTAAAAAGTCACAGGTCCAGCCCAGTCTGTACCAAGTGGCATTACATTTCTCAAAACATTCTCACTTGTACAAGAACCACCAAATTTTACAGCCTGATGTATCCCAGAAAACTATGATTCAGTTACTTGAGTCAACAAAGAGAAGATAACGAGATTGTTAACTCATAATGGCAACAAAAGTTATGATAATTGTTACAGCAGTAAAAGAATTGAACAATTCCAAAAATCCTTTGTAGAAATGCATTTGGAAATGAAAATGAAACAAAGCACTATTCTTCTGATGCTTTAATTTCAAAATATTTAATTAAATTTTCAAACATGACTGGAAGAGAGATAATAGTATATTAAAAATTAAAATCCACATATGTAATGAAAAGGACCACAATTATTCTTGCTCTCTACAAAGAATAAAATATGGTTAAATATGGGTTTTAAAAAGTGAACATAATTATCAGTAAAATATTTAAATAAAATTTAAAAGAATCAAAATATGAAGTCAAATTTGAAAATAAAAAAGTTATATAAATCTAAAATGCATAACTGTAACTCTACCAGCTCTAATGGAATTTTAAATTATTTCAACAGTTTTCAGTATAAATACTCCAAATAAAATTATTTTAAATATATGTTTAATTAATAAAACCTAAATTACACAACACTATTAAGAGTATCAGAAATAAAGTGAATATCAAAGTTTGAAAAGAAAAATTTTTAACAAATTAAAAATAAAAATCTTATGTCAACTAATATTAATTTCAGGTAACATGAAATTTCAGAAAGATAAATGGCTAAATGGTGAAAAGAAACTTGTGACTCATAATCTATTTAATAATACATATATATATATATATATATATATATATATAGTTAAAATACAGTAACTACAAGATACTTAAAAAGATTTCTCTTGGCTGAAATAATAATGTTAATATACAGCTAGAATCAGTATTATATTAACAGAGTAATCTGGGCTTCAGAGCCACACAAAAATTCATTTAAATTCTGGAATTTTGCTTACTGGTCATAAACTGTTTATTGAAGTACTTTGGTCGGTTGTTCAGGTTCTGGAAAACTCAGTGACCTCACATACACAAGTATGAAAAGGAACAATTAATAATTTCCTTTACTCTTTTTCAATCCCGTTTCTCTTCTATGCCTTCCCCTCACTCTGTCTCTTAGTACTCTTTCCTTTTGCAAGCAAGCAAACAAAAAAACTATCTCTCTCTTTCCTCTTTTCTGTTATGTGATATTAAATTACAATGCAGAAAAATTTTAGCACAGCAATATATAGAAGCATAACAGTTTTCAAATTGTTAGTGCCATGTGTTGACAATTCTACCTACAACAAACTTACTTTGGAAATGGGTCATATGGAAAAGCTTCCTACAATAATCTCAGCACAAATGATATAGAATGAAAACAATCCAGAAATGCAGTATCAATAATTGCATGTTTACAACAAATAGATTAAAATTAAGATTTTAAAATCTATAACATAATTAAATAGCTATTATTTATAAATAAAAAGTAAAAATAAAAACAGTGGGGAAGATATTCTCCTTCAAGAGTCCACATCACATGTTAAAAATAAAAGTGTTATTCCTTTGAATGGAAGGGCAGGAATAAGACGGAAGTTCCCACCATCAGCAAAATGGATGGTAAATAGTGTATTTAGCATTAAAATACATTTTACTGAAGGGTATGACTTTGACTTTTTATTTTAGTCAGCTTTTATTTTTATTACTACATGATTTCCACTCATAATTATTACATTCCTTCGTGGCAGTTTGTTGGAGACCACTACAAAGAAGCTCTGAGCAGGATTTAAAATTAACTAACTGGCTTTCTATGTGTATCTGTGAGTCTGTCCTAGGCCTAGGCCCCTTGCCTGGCCACAGGAGCTGATTCATGGTAAGTGAACCTCTGTGAGTCACTGGTCCTGGCTGAGGCCTGCAGTGGCCTGTGAGCCCAGAGATACCTCAAAGGGTAAGATAAGGCCACAGCTGAAGACACCTTGGCTCCAACACTAATTAAGTAAATAGAGACCACAGCTGAAGGAATTTCACTCCTGCAGTTGCACTCCTACCATAAATGTCATCATGGAGATAAGATGTTTCTCCTAAATTGGTATAACTTACTACTTGGAGAAATCTTTGAAGTGACTCCCAAGGTCCTGCTCATTTCCCATGCTTTTCTTAGTTTCTCCACCCTTTGTTTTGAACCTAATAAATATGGGTGGTCCAGAGAAGTCTTGGTCTTAGCCCTTGGAGTTTCCAGCTTAACTAAAGGGCCTTGACATTCCTGGAGCCCTAAAATCATAACACTTGTCTCATTTTATTTAAACCTCCACTGTACACTCATTTGGGAGATTGGGGATCTAGGTCAGGACCTGATAGCATGCATATAACATATCTTTACTCCTTTTCAATCCCATTTCTCTTCTATGCTTTCCCCTCACTCTGTCTCTTAGTACTCTTTCGTTTTGCAAGCAAACAAACAAACAAAAAAAAACTATCTATTTCCTCTTTTCTGTTAAATGAATATTTATAACAGCACCATTCATAAGAGCTAAATCTTATAAGCAGCCTATATGCCCATCAAGAGATGACTGGATAAAGAACAGATGGCATTATTACACAATAGAGTACTACTTTACCATGAAGAATAATAAACTTGAGTCATTTGTAGGAAAACAGATACACCCTGAAATTACAATGTTAAATGTAACAAATCAGACACAAAAGCTTAAATATCACAAGATTTCTCTTATATAAGAAACACAAAACATAAATAAAGAGCAAATATAAGAAAAGTGATAAGATACGAGTTTCAGTTTAATTTAACATTAGAAGAACTTCATTGCTATATTTCAATTAGTTCTCAATGAATTTATAGACATTCAATTACTGGGTAACAAACTGAAAAGGATTACAATTACTTGGTAGTGAACCTAAAACAATCATTTTAAGTGAAATCAGAATTTCATATACTTTTAAAAATATTTGAGAAAGTCGTTATCAAAAACAAATAGTCAAATGTAATAATTAACAAGATTTCTAAAGAGTAATTAAATATAATATATACACGTATTTTATAATAATTTCAGCATGGGAAATTTGATCAAAAATAAACAAGAAGATGACAACAACCACATACAAAGAAGCCTTTAGTAGAGGTGAAGGTAATGTTTTAATCTCATGAAGAATCATGGACTTTTCACTAAGTATAATTGAGAGAGTTGATTAACTACTAGAGATAAAAATAAAAAATGAGATCTACTTACCTTATCCAGGCACACTATGATTCCCAAGTATATTAAACAGCTAAGTGTAAAATGAAACATCCCAAACCAAGCCAAGCAAAAGCTAGGCAGTTAGAGGTACTAACTGAAACAAATTCTTGGGCTGTTCTAATTTCTGGTGAGTTAAATGAGACAGTATCTGATAAGGACTTAGAAGTAGATATGATATAGCAGAAACAAATGTAACTCCCAACCTGCTATCTGTCAAATATCTCAAATTCGTATTCCCCAAAATAGAAGAATGAATTCTAAGGAACAATGGAAGTTCTGATTAGGAAAACTTTCTTGAGAAAGGTAGCTCCTGAGAGATAGGAGGGGACTAGAAAGTGGGTTGCCAACGAGTCCATTTTTCAAAAGAAGTTTTATAGAGTAAAATGATGAGGTAGGTACAAAATTACATGGTGGGTACCATGAAGGTGAATATCAACCAGTAATATAAATGTAGGTAATATTGGTGCAGTGGGGAAGCAGGTAACATAGCAAGTGTGCATTCAAAGAACAAAGACTTTTTTAGGAAGGGATGGACCAGGAGGTCTTGGTTGCCCACTACCATCTATCTAGACTGTACTGAACCAGGTGATACTAATTATTTTATCCCCTAGGCAGGGAGGCAGGGTCATTCTGCCTTAATCTTGAGGCCTGGTCTCCAACAGAGGAACACCCAGTCACAGTGTTCCTCGGTTCTCATCCTCTATATTCACTCTCCTGAGGGCTTAATCCTCTCTGACTGCCTATAATATTACTACCTAATTTAGCACTCTACAATAGACACAGAATGATAAACTTAGTTCTTTAGAATCGATTTTATAACTATACTCTTACTGGAGTTTTTTAACTCTTACAAAACTTTACAATGCATATTGAATATGAAGACTGTCCAAGGTGCTACTAAAGGACATGGCATAATGTGGGAAACAGAGAGTCACATAACTCAGTGGAAGCAAGACTCAAAACTTAAGTCACTCATGTTTGCAGCAGGGTTGAACTCCCAACTCACGTCTGACCCTGTGAATGTCTATAACGGAAGCTGGATAGTTATCACCAGTACTAAATCATAATCACAGCTATCTTTGATAAGCTCCTAGGTAGTGGCAAATATTTTCATCTGGATTTATATATGCCCTGTCATTTCATTAATTTGAAAGATGGTGAAAAAATGGTGCTATAAAATTGTGAGTGGGTGACTAATAGGTGAAATTCATAGGTAAGTTACAAAGAAAATAAAAACTATGTACATGATTTTATTTAGCACACACTTAAATCTTGGCACAGAAAAAGTTTGAGGGGTTCCAGTGGTGACTAACCCTCTGCTAGTTACTCTAATCTAACTGCACAAATAGCCTTTTGTAGACCACAGGAGAGCCATGGTGAACAGGTGGAGTGGAAGGAGGATCCAGTAACACAAGCCCTGCATGCTTACTAAGTAGCAAGAAGAACTGCAGAACATGTGTTCATGAGAAGAATATTCTGCTGAAGCACAAATACTCGATTAGACCAAGGGTTCATGACTACTCTTGCAAAATTCTCAGTCTCCAGCTACCATTAAAATGTGTATGATTGAGGTTTTACCAATACAGATTTTAAAACCAAGTGTAGACACGTACCAAGCATGTGAACTTGAGTTGTTTATTTCACTTCACTCCTTCCCAATCTTCCCCTGAGAACTGAAAACACTATAAAAGCAGTGCTATTTAAATTCTTTTTCTGAGTAAACAATGATGTGGCCTGCGGGCAGGTTCAGCTTCCATTCATTTTCAGCTTCCATTCCAATTCGATTCTTGTTGGTAACATTTTAATTTTCTTTGGTAAATTCTCTATAATTTCATTGTGACCTAATAATTTGGTAGTGCTGACCCCACTCCTACCTTCAGAATTGGGTCTAACTGGTTTAAAATAATCCATGAATTCCATGGCTTCTCGGCAGAGCCATTGGCTCAGGAATGACTATGTGATCCGGTTGGGGCCAATGATGGATACTGATTCCAAAATTTTAAACAGAAGTTTTCTGGCTCCCTTTCCCCTCTTCTAGAGTTGTATTGGTGGATGTGGAATACATTTTCATGCTTCAGCCTGTGGTAGAGAAAAAACTGAGCCATCATCTCAAGTTTCGGTATAGACGAGTCTTCTCTAACCTGTTTCAACTTTGTGAGCCAACAACTTTGTGACCTTAGAAGGAATTCATTGTGAATTTATGGCATTACACTGCTATTTTGTGATCCAGTGGTACAATAACAAATAGAGTCATATAGAAAGAGGAGTCTCCATTTTTTTTAGTGTGTGATAGTTGAAAGGATACTAGACTAAACTTGGAATAACAGCTGGATTAAGGCATATATGAGTTGATAAAGAGGGAGAAGAATATTGTGAAGAATCTTGTGTCTATAAATACTCATAACTGTTTAGATTTTAAATCTCAATATTCAATATTAGAGAAGTGTGAGAATCATATTTGAATGCAAAGAATATGTGAAAGATAGCCTAGAATCAATCCACATATATTTAGCATGCATATACAGATATATGTATGCAAATGGACATATATTCATACATATAACCATACACATTGCATATATTTAGGTCTTTCTCATAAACATTGCCATATCTATCTTTTCTGAAATATGAAGATTCACAAAAATAGTAATAAATACTAAAATTGAGATTCTGAGCAGTACAAGCTAGTTCAGAAATTCCCAAGCCACTCTTTACAACAAATTGGAGATAGTATATTCAGCCTCACAAAATTTTAGTCTCTGGAGTGGCAGGTCCCCCAAGATAACAATAAAATAAACATGCGCTTGTTTTCTACAGTACTCCTGGAAAACATAGCAGTCAGTAATCAGGATCAGTTAGAAAGAAATCTGTGGAGAGTTGAGCGCCGCTGAGCCATTCGGCAGAATACCAGCTATCTGTATTACCGAGTGGTCAGACAGTTGGCACTCTCCGATCATGTTTCTATTTTATTTTTCATGTCCAAAGGACAACAAATGCCATCCACAGTTATGCTGTGGTCAAGGCCTGGGAAATTGGTCTTTGATCAACAATTCCCATTGTCTGGAATCCATGAAATTATGCCTCATGTTATACATTTGAAAGAGATCTTATTTTGGAACCAGAGACATTGAAATTCAATTTTGGACAGGTGTCGTAATAGCTACTTAGCATTAAGTTATTTAACATCTGTATGCATAATTTCTCGCATTCGTTAAGTGCATGTAATAAAATGAGGTATGAGTATTAGTTATGGCATGAACAAAATCACTCAATATATTTACCAAATTACATAAGGATTATTAATGATTTAGTAGTGTAAAGCTTAAGGCCTTTGGGGCCCTCTGCTGCCCATCATAACTCAGAGACTAATAATTTAAGTGAAAAATGGTACTACAAGTTTTTAAAGCTAGTAGATGGACCGACTGGAGCATTGGCAAGCTAGACCTGAAAATATAAAACTGAATTTTAAAACAGCATGATTTTTTCCTATGATTTACCAAAAAGTACTGGTTTCTGATGAACATATGATAGTCTTCCTTTTATTTAATGATTTTAAATTGCTTTCTCTTTTGCTAGAAGAATGCCAGCTAATCAAGAAAGCACAGTCCTTCCTCAGATTACTCCAAAATACTGTGAAAGAACTCTTAGAGCAAGAAATCAGAAAATATTTGTCTACAGTCATCTACATTTTTTAATTCTTTAGTTTCCTCATCTGGGCAACAACATCATCACTAAATCTCAACCATTGGTAAGGAGGTTCTATTGCTGATTCAATGCAATAAAAGGTTGGCTTCTTTAATTTCTATTTAATAGGAATTGTTCCTTGGAAGAATATCTTAGATTTCTTATTCAAAAAATCCAGCTATTTCAATGTCATCAATTACTTGTTGTCTTTTGTATAAATTATACTACTGTTTACAGAGCTAATCCCTGTTAATTTTCACCCAGATGAAAAATAATAATAATCACTAATGTAGTACTAAGTATTATTCTTGTGTTAGGAACAGTTGTAACCAATTTACATATATTAATTAACCTACACATTAAACATATCTACTTGGATAGATATGATGATGATGATGATGATGATGATTGTTATTTTATGTCCCTTACTGTTAGAGGTAAGACAAAGGGGATATAAAGAAGTGATGTTAATTGTTTACATCGCCTTCTTGTAAATGAAGGAATGAGGATTGCAAATCAGACAAGCTGTTTTCTGAGCTCAGTCCTCTACTGTACACACAATGCAGCAAAATGTGATTCTTATCCCTGTGTCTGTAGAAATTTTAAAAATCCCACTGCACTACATGAGTAGTGAGTCCTGTGATTCTAGTATTTAGATACTGCACTTTCTTTATTGTGACTGTTACAGTTTCTGTCCAGATGCTCCCCAAACCCTTGTACATTCTTTTGGAAGGTGATGGGAGGACTACAGTGTTACAGCTCACTTACTATTAGGAGGTGGGGTCTGATTGGAGGAGGTGGGTCACTGGGGGTATGACACAGAAGGATATATATCCCTTTCTGGGTCCTTTCTTCTCTGTCTCCTCTTCATGACTGCAATGATGTCAACAGCTTTTCTTCTGCTATGGCCCTCTATCATATTGGTTATTTTCTTTGCATGCAGCCAGTCATAGACTGGCACCAAAATCTCCCCTCCTCTAAGTTGTAGCTGCCCAGTATAGTATCCCAGCACTAAGAAAGTGACTAAGACATGCACTTTTGGCATATTCACTTGCCAAAATAACATTTTGGTTAACAGAGAAATCATATACAGGAAAGATGTCTCATAAGATTATATAATGGACTTAAAAAATTCATATTGCCTCATGATGCTAGAGCTGTTCTCACAATGTTGTAGTTGAACATTACTCATGCATTTATTGTGGAGGCAAATCTATTCAGATATATTTAGATACACAGAGACTATTATTTTACAATGATCTACTGTACTCAGTGCAGCAGTATGCTGTACAGGTTTGCAGTGTAGGAACAATAGGTTCATATGCATCAACTATATATCATAGCTATGTGAAAGAATAAACACAAATATACTATTAAAACAGACTAATTTCTGGGTTTTCTAATTGTTGAATCTTTTAAATGGCATAATTCCATACTTATTTTAAAGGTAAACTTAAATGTTCACATATTTCTATATGTAAGAAAAAGTCATACATTTTGCTGAGGAGAGGACTGTGTTTCCCCATCTTTGCTTTATGCTTCAAATTTTCTTACTTTTAGGATTTTTTGCTTTAAATTAGCCTGTTATTTTATCTATCTTGCCAAATTCCCATTCTCTTATAAAACGTGGAAAAAAAACTCAATTGATAAATGAACTCCTTGTAATGAAAAGGGCTCCTAGCCTTTTGTACATATTAGGTAATCACTTAGAGTTGAACAAGTCTAAGAAAGGTAATGCCAATAGGAAAAGCCCTAGAGTAACAAAAGATAGCTTCAACAAATGAACTAACAAAACAAAACCAAATAAAAGTGAGTTTTAAAAAGAAATAAATAATTTGCAGGTCATTCTTTCATTTCTGCCTCTGACTCTTTTCAGTTTTTTCAAATACAAAGCAAGAGGGAAGTAAAGAAAGAACTGTAACAAAAAATGCTTTGTGTGTTCAAGGGGAAAAGACTGACAGAGAACCTTTTGTGTAAAATGCATCCATTTTCTCACATACATTCTTCATTTTTGACATAAATCCATTTGGTCTCTGATAGACAAGCTACTCAATGATTTCTTGAATCTACTGTCACATGTTCTTTATGTTATTAGAGCTCATGCCAGCATTACTTCAGCATACAATGACAATTATTCTAGAACAACTTCAACTACTTAAGCTCTATTGCTGAGTAATAATGTAGGAGTATGATTTGTCTTACATTTTATGTAAGACAATGGATATGTATTAACTGCTTTCCAAATCTGATGCTGCAGCTATATAGCATAATTAGTCATTTATAAATATTTTAATATATTGTATGAGTCCAAAATGTGACACAGACTGGTTACCCAAGGTATAGTGGCTATAATCCATTTTCTGATATACTAAACTTAATTTTCATTTTTAACACCCAAAAGTAATTATCTCAAGCATATCATAAATGTATTTAGCTTAAATGATTTCTACTTCTAAATAAAAAATTGAAGACCACTCTAAAAAGGAATCAAAAATTTAGAAGTATTTAGGTGATAAACCTCCTTTATTTATCTAGTAATGGCCTTCTCTAAATAAGAGCATTTTGGTTTAATTGGACAGAATATTTGCAGTCAAGATCTACAGATGAATCTGAGCATAGTGCACTGAACTACTAAGCAAGTTATTACAGCCAGACTTCACGCAGAATCATATTTCACAAGAAAGGAAATACTAGACGTAAGTATTTTAGCTATTTTCTCATCCCTGAGACACAAAATCCAACACTCACAAGTTAAATAGGAGAAGTTTATTTTAGCTTACATTCTGTAGAGTTTTCAGTCAATAGTTGGCTGTCTCAAATGCAAGATAATGTGCCAGAGGGACATTGCAGAGAACAGTCCATAGCACCACAGGCAGAAGGTAGAAGCAGCTAGCAGTAGCTGCCTTTCTTTTATCTCTCCTGTTTTTCCCCAACTGTCCATTTTGTCTTATCCAAGCTACCAACATTTTGGGTGGTGCCATTTACACCCAGGGAGGGCCTTCCCCTTATCCACACTCAGAACTATGCTAATTCCAATCAGTGGGCTAATTTAATACCACTCCCTTAATCCCAGTGTTACCTACCCTACATCTAGCAAGTACTGAAAAATCCCACTGATGATCACATGAGGATTTGGGGAGACATCTAGATACAGGCCATAGCACTAAGTAAAATTTCCTGCAGCAATAACAAACATCAGAGATTTTCTGGTGTTATTTTTTTATATCATCAAATACATTTCCTGACAATCAAGAGTTTTCACAGTCATTTCTATATCATCAGAAAATTTTATCTTTTACTAGCACCTACATGCATACAAGTTTTGTTGTAAATCTTAATTTAAGTAAACAATTCACAATGATAGTTACAATTTATTACTTAACTGCAATTTTTTACTTAAATTACACTGTGGATGGTCCTTGAAGCTGCATTAAATAGTAGGACAGAATGCAGAAATAAAATTCAGTGTATCTACCTTCACATCTCTCCTTCATAGCTTTTCCTTTGTATAAATTTAACTTCTGTTTGTAATAGTTTTATTGTTTGTAACCTAACTATAATAAGAATATTTCATACCTGCCTAGTTTTTGAGAATTAAATAACTGAGTATGTGGAAAATTCTTAAAACACAAGTAAAGGATTTTATACATCTTTAACAATTATTGTATGTGTTTGTCTACCCAACTAGGTTGAAAGGAAATAGCTGAATATTTTAAGGATGGAAGATGAAAAGTAAAGGCAGGACAAAAACATTTCAAATATATGTCATAGTTCAAATACATATTTTTAGGTCATTGACCTGAATTTTTTTAATTGAGACTCTGGAATCTTGAAGGCATACTCCTAAGACAGCAAGAAGCAAATGCTTGGTGCAGGAGGACAGAAGGGAGGTGTCAGGAGTGAAAAAGGGAGCCCAGCTGGGCATTTGCATGGATGTGACAAGTTTGTTCTCAGCAGAAGGTATTTGGCTGCAGGTTTATATTTTAAGCCCCATTTTATGTATTTATTTAATAGACTAGCAGATTGTAGCACAGATTCACCTTTTGTTCTTTCCTATGATGAGTTTCCTAAACCATGTTATAAAGTCATAGGCAAAAAATGTTTTCTCCCTTTTAAATGGAAATTTTAAGATAAATGGGAATTTTGCACACACATGTTATCAGCATAAATGAGAGGGAATAAAACATATTTTTCTTTGTTTTCTCTTGACAATGGTTAAAAAACAAATTAAAAATGACTTGCCTGAGGACCACATCAATAAAAAATATCAAGCAGCCTGGATTTAAAACTCTCTCCAGCAGTATGATCTTGATCAAATTATTTGACCTTTCTAAGCAGGCTTGCTACTCAGGAAGTGGGTATTACAATAATCATAGTTTATGGACTATCTGAAAGTTTAAAAGGATTGCTAGAAAAGTTCATAAAATACTGCTCACATATACTAACTACTCATCATTTGTTTTGCCACTGTAGAACTTACTAGCAATTGCAATCTGATAGAATTGGTCCTATCAAATTTATTTCTTTGAACAATATTATAAATATCAATCTTTTACATATAAGTGAGAAGAGGCAAGTTCTAAAAAGCAAAAGACATAATCTCTAGAGATAGCTGCCAATTCCACTCAGAACTCCAGGGAATATACACTATGGCCACAGTCTTTTACAAGCAGTAAAACATATCAGCTACTTGAATTGAAACAACTGTTCTGCTATCTTCAATTTGAATGTGGTTGAACATTTTTGAGGGTAGCATCTCATCAACATTCCTGATGTCTCATGCTCTCAGGAGCCTAAAGTCAAGCCTAATTGCTACTTATCAAACTTAAGTACCTGTGATGCATTCAAAAGCACAGTAATAGGCAGAATGATTGATGAGATATCCTTCTGGGAAATTACCAAATTGTGTGAACAATAAGGAGATCTGTTTTGTAAAATTCACTGTAGGTTCCATTCTATATAAACTTCTATTTTAAGGCTTGCAGCTCATGCTAGTCAGCCTTTTTCTGCCATGACAAATTACCCGAGAAAAATTTAAGAAAGAAAATTTTCTTTTGGCTTATGGTTTCAGAGATATAGTCCAAGGTGGGCTGGTTCTAAAACCAAATATCAAAACAGAAGGTGTGATTAAGAAAATCTACTCACCTCGTGGCAGTCAGGAAGGAGGCAGAAAGAGAGAAAGAGAGAGAGGGAGAGAGAGAGAGCCAGAGAGCCAGAGAAAAAAGCATACCCTTCAAAACTACACCTCCAGTAGCTTGCTTCATCTAATTAGGTTCCAACACCTAATAAACTCATTTAGCTAATGAAATCATCAAGGAATTATTGCACTTGATGAAGTTAGAGCCCTCATGACACAGTCACTTCCCAGAAGCCCATCAACTGGCAACAGAGGTTTCAAGACAATGAGTCCTCTGGGGGATGCTCTGGATCCCAGCCCTCCAGAGTGGGTGCAATACTGGAAAGATAAAGAAATGGAAACTAACTGGCATGGGACACCTTTCTCCGGAAGCCCTTTTCTGTGATTGCCATGTTCAGTCTCATATGATGTAGTTTAAGCGGCTTTAAATTAATTTAGCTTACCGGGAGTTTACAAAGTTAAAACCATGTATTATGGCCCAGGATGATTGAAGTGTAAGTGTCTATAGTCTATCTCACTCTTATAAATATTATAAATCATTTGGTACCTTACAGGACTATGCGTTTGCAATTTTATTATTTTTTTTTTTCATTTCTTCCAATTCTGAGAGAAGATCCAAAACTTTTTGTGACGAGACAGTATTTATATACCATGATTTATCTCATGCTTTCTTAAATTAGAAACACCTTTGATTTTAGAGGTATATTGGTTTAGGATAACTGGATTCTGCCATTTTAAAAGAGAAAGTTCTTTAAGTCATTTCTTTGTGCATATGACATTGTTTTGCATGAGTATGAATTGCTCTGCATCTTTTTATGAGTCTCAAGTTTCTAGAAGTCCAAACTCGAATTTGTTGCTTTTCTTTGATTGTTCCACTTTTAGCATAGCACCTTAATTTCAAGAGACTGACATGTTCCATGATAAATCAGTCAATGACAATGTGTTCTGAAATTTGTCTTGTAAAGTCTTGCTCAGATGATGTAATTCTTACTTGTATTTCCTAAGCATCAGGAAAGAAGTCTTCCAGAACAGTTTATACTTTAAATATTCTGTATTGAGGTTATATCAGGGATCAGAAGTATGTCTCAGTTTGTGGTTTGAGACACAGTGAATGAGCTTCAGACTATTACCACCCAAATCTCTGTCACCTCAATACCCCTCATACACCTGTGCTTTATACAATGGGACATGAATGGAAGAATTGGCCCTTTGTGATCCAAGGTACCTTGGTCAAAAGCCACATTCTGTTCTTTAGTAGAGGTTTTACAATGTTTTCCATGTTTATCCTTGTCATTGGAGAGCAAGATAAATACAAATATTTACATGAAAAATAAATATATATATAAAGAGACAGAACTTATTTCCTTAGGACGGAGTAAAGAACCCAGACCTTGGCCTACTTGGTTTTCCCTTTTGACTCATCCTTGATCTACCAAACCACATTCCAGTGGGCCCAAGCAGGCAAGGCTTTGGGAAATGTAGTTTAAAAGCCCTGACTTATCTTTCAGAATCAGATAATACTCTCCTGGAGCAGATGTATTTATCATAAAATGATTTTACAAACAAAATAAATTTCAAATATTTAGTATTTTATCTTCAGATGATTTTTTAATCTCAAAATTTGTTTTTTTTTTCTCTTTGTGACTGAGAAGAACAGATTTTATGAATAGTTTGATTTTCTCACTCAGCAAGCCCTAGATCCAAATGTTTTCTTTAAACTCTGCTTGGGAAGTGAATAAAATCATCTTTAGCTCACGTCTCTCTTATAGCTTACAGAACTGAAAAATTTATAAAAATAATGGAGTTAATCCCTCAGTCCTTTGATATGAAGACAATAATGTATGTAGGACATAAGTCAAATCAATGCAGACATCTTTTCAAGCAATTTTCTACAGCCAGATCTGAGAAAGGCAGAGACAAGAGTTTATCAATGATCCTTATTCATACAACATAAGTTGCCATTTTCACAGCCTCCAATGGTCATTTGAAATTGTTCCAGTCTTCACTAACATGTCTTCACTCACCTCTCCTTGTTACTCATCTCAAATGCAATGCAACATATTTTAAACTTATTTCTGTACCACTCAAGTTTTGAAACTAATTTTTGTGTCCAATCATTTATTACTAAATAAAAAGCTATCCCAATGTAAAAAGTTAAAGCATCAACTATCATATGTGCTTATGATTTTCTCAGTTGCCAGTTCAGTTTGGGTTCAACTAAGTGGTTTTTTTGCTGCTGTTTTTACATGACTAATTTCAGTCCAAAGTAGGAAAAAAATTGTACCTCTTGCTAGACAGGGTGCCACAATCACAGTGCAAAGATGTATGGATACAATGATGGAAACTAATTTTACAACTTCTTTGCAAACAAACCACCACAGATTTATTGGAATCAATCTCAAGGTATAACATTTTATTTCTCCCCAATAAGCAAGTAATAAAGTCTAGGGTAGTCTTCAAAAATGAGCAACAACAGATTTAAAATTATTCCTGAAATTGTTTCTCATTTAAATTTAAACATATTTTCTTAAGAGTTGAACAAAGAATGTGGAGCTATGTCTAGTATCCTGAGAATTATTCATTATCCTAAGTATTTTTGACTGAAGGCACAAAATATCTTTAAAAGGATATTGGAGACCCACAATTTCCTGTGAGACCAGAGAAATAGGCATTAAAATTTTCAGCAACAAAAAAGCGCTAAATAGAATACAACACACAGAGTGGGGATAATCTTGTCTCCATTGAGATATGAGGAAATTGCAAACACTTGAAATCTTTTGCTCTCATATTTCAGTTTTAGTTACAGAACAAATTATCTCCATAAGAATGGCTTTGACCACATATTGGTCTTTCCCTAGGTGAAAACCAAACAATTAAATATGGTCAGTATAGCTGAAACCCAGGAGTATGAAGATCCTATCTTCAAAAGAAGTTTAGAGTCTGGTGAAGAACAAGAAGTGGATGCCAGCAGCTGACAGCAGCAAAATTACACTTCCTCTGACAAATGGAGTTTGTCATGCCTCGGGTAGAAGCATATGACAAGTCAGTCATAGAAGGGTAAACAAAAGTTTGAGAATTGTTTTTTCAAATTACTCAAAACCTTGATATAAATTAATTTCAGCTACCAGAGAGAATTTACCTTACGTTCATTCTTAATCAGTATAAAAAATCTAAGGTATTGGCCATGGAAATGCTACTAGACTGAGCAGAGTACCTAATGCCTGAAAATCTTTCCTTTAATGAGGGTCCTTTGACCATTTTCCATCACTTAGAAAAGGGAAAGTGGAACAGTACTTGATCAATTAATGCATTGTCTATTGGAACCTTGGACCCCACATTCCAGTGTTAACCACCAGCTCAGCAGAGACAGGGTCATAACTCCACCCCCAGCTGTGGCTGTCTGTTGCACATGGTGATTTGGAATCTGATGACTCAAAGCCACATCCCAGGTAGCAGCTGGCTGTCTTTGGATTTCTCTTGTCTCCTAATGTTCCATTAACCTCTCACAGCTGGCCTTCCTATGCAAAATCAGCAGTTCAGCTAATCTTCCCCTGATCTCTCCCTCTCTGGAAGGAGGCTCATCATTAATACATTCTCCCTCTGTTCCCTGCTCTCTCTCAGCCCACCAGTGCAAACAGCACTCTATTAGACCTGCTGTGCCAGAGGCAATTCATCTCCGCTGTCTGCTCAGCACCAGCTTTGTTAGGCTTCAGCACTGTTGGGCCCTAAGGCAATGGATGCCCGAGCCCATTAGAGGCTGGATTGGAGGCAATTCGAGGATATCTACTTGTTTGTAGGGACATTTTGAACCTGCATTTCTTCATGCATCCTGCTTACAAACTTCTACTCAGCTGATATCCTTTCCCACAGCTATGACTCAGATTACAATAACAAAAAAATCTCAGTAACAATGCTTAATAAAATAATAACACCAGCATTATCATAACTGTGGTCTGTTTCCTATAGAGAATGTTAACTGTTGGATCTGAGCCAAAAGCTACATGAAACGATGGTATTCTTACAAAATTTCTATGAAATAGGTAATGTTGGTGAGGATCCATCAGGTCACTGAAAGTTTAATGAAGCTGCCCAAGGCCATCCAACCAGGAGGGGAAAAGCTTATACATAATCCTTGCTTCCCTATTTCCTTTAAAAGTTGAGATTTTTAACTATTACACATAATAATTGTATAGATAGCAGCTATGTTGCTTGGGGTTCGACCTCTATGGACACTTCAAAATTAAGCAGCGTTTAACACTGAATTCACTAGCAAGGTAGATATATATATTAGTGTCATACAATTAAGTATATAGTGCATTAATTAACTTTGTAAAATTTAAAAAATAAAATATAAAAAGAAATGAAAAAAAAATTCCAACTATGGTTCTTTAGATGGCCAAAAATACCCACCCCTGTCTTCTAATTTTAAAGGATATGAAAGTGCAACGTTTAAGAAGCAGCAATGTGAGAAATGAGGCTGACTACTGTGTTCCTAAGACTGGTGTGGCATGGGTCTATTCACATCCGAGGAAGGTCTCTGCCAGTCATGGCCCTCCTTGCAGGTCCATGCTTTCTATTCTCTGTCTTGGCAAAACTGTTCTTTCCAATATCCTTCAATATTCAGGCATTTATATTACTTCTGCTTGTTGTTCTCTGAGCCTGGTCAGCTCTTCATTTCTTTTTTCTCCCAAATCATTCATATCCATCTTTCAAAGTCTAGTTCCATTGCTATCATCTCAGGCATCCTTATGCATTGAGCAAAGCCTATATGGTCAATTTGAATACCTCTGTGTCTCAACTTCCTTGCTGGTATCATTATTAGTTTATGCTTGTTTTGTGATTACTTGATTAGCAATCGTTTCCTCAGTTGAAGTAGATCATCGTCTGAAGAAGATTGGTATTATGTTTATTTACCTAACATTTTCTTTTTAGCCTAATACTTGGCATATTGCAAATAAACCACCATAGTATCTCATTTATTGAGGAAAAAAGGGAAAAAATTTTAAATCGATGGAAGGAAGAGATACTTGAGACATCTATAGTACTTGTTCCTATCAATTCAGCATGTGAAACAGGTCAATGAAGACAGCCATCATGCATGCTGATGGCTTCTCCAGCTTTCTGCCTCAAGTCATTGTCACTTGGACATGGAAGTGGGTTTGTCCTTTACAATAGAAACTGGGAAGGATCCATAAATAAAACTACAGGAGGGAACAACACAAATAAGACATTCAGGCCTAGAACAAAATAACACAATTTCTTTATGCCTCAGTAAATGACTGGATTTCTGGCCACTTTCACGCTGCCCTCCATCCCCAAGTACATCGCTTGGCTGCCTCACTTTGTTTCTCTCTCCTAAACTGCTTCCTCAGAACTCATATTAAGACAGAAAGGAAAGAGAAAGTACACAAAGGCAGGAAGAAAAAAGAAGGAAACATGAAAAGTACAAATGAAGAAAAAGGAAAAAAGGAAGAAGAGAGGAAAAAAGAACCAAGTGGGTCCCCAAGAGAGAAAAAGAAAAAGGAAGAAATAAAAAAAAGCACAGAAGGAAAGTGAAATTGAAGGGAAGGAGAGGAACAAAGAGAAAGAGCAGAAGTGAAGCAAGAGGGAGAAAATGAGGTTTTAAGTGAGGAAAAGAAGTAGGATATAAAGCTGGAAAGGAAGGTGGAAAGAAAAAAATGAGAGAGAAGGAAAAGATATAAAGGGAAGAAAGCAGAGGAAAGGACAGAAGAAGATAAGGACTGGAGAAGAAAATGTGAAAAAAGAAAAGATTTCAGAAGAAAAATTAGCAGGAGGAGACTGGAAGAGAAGAAGCAGAGAAGCCTTTTGTTACCAAATAACAGGACAAAGCAACAAAAAGAAGACTCGGGTGATGGTGTACAGGCAAAGAGCATGGTGGAAAATACCTTTTCCTGAACACACTAAAATTACCGTATTATGTTCTGTAGTACACAGTTGGGTTAGGAAGTTCAAGCAAAGAGCGCATCCTGGGCTACAGCAAGAAGGTCCTGTCCATCTTGTTTACATCTCAAAGGCCAACTAGTGCATGTCAGGTTCCTGCTATGGGCACACGCGCGTGCACACACACACTCACACACACACACGCGAGCACATGAATGCACACACATGCACGCATGCGCACACATACACATTGGGGTTCCTGGTTGTTCCTAAAAGAAGGACACGCTTGGGAAACATTGGTTGGGGCAGGTGTAAAAGCACAGATTAAGTAGTCTCCACTTTGGGCATCTCAAAGCATTTGACAGTTTTCATAAGACAGGTGTAAAGTGTGTTCCCTGAGCCAGAAGGACATTCAGTCAGGACCAAGTTCACTGAAGCAAGACAAATGCCTCTCGCAGGCATGACATGTCCACTGAGGATTAATACACTCTTATTTGTAAGCATGTAAGTGTGAAGTCTCTTTCTGGCACAGGTAATTATTTTTTATAGTCCAGTCACTAGGAAATAGTAATTCTCCTTTGGGTAATCTCCAATTTAAGTATATTTTTTTCTTCTTCATGTAAAAAAGAAGAATAATACAACTCAGAGTAAAAAACGAGAACCAAGGAACTGCATACTGGAATTAGATCTGCCATCAGTTACAAACCGCTTCATCCCTCTCTGCCTTTCTCTGGAACTCAGTTTAGATGAGTTGCAAAGTACTCAGAGAGAGCTCTGTACAGCTCCTTTTGTACTGAGAATAAGACAGGGAATCAATCACTCGTTGTGCCCAGGCTTTGTCCAAAATAGCCCATGTCAAGCATCGAGTGAACTTACATGGGAAAAAATATTCTCCAAAATTGTCAATATATTATTATATATGTATACAACTATATTACATCATCATAAATACTTATATTAATATATGTTTATATTTATAAATTATAAACAAATGCATATTTATGCTATCATAAAACATGCAATCATCTTTAAAGCCCTTTTCAAGTGTAGAGTTACTCAGCCTCCATAAAGAAGCAAGTAAAACATCCCCTGATAAGAAGGTGAAGTCAAAATAACATTTTCTTCAAAAGGGAGCAGATGGAATTTTAAAAGGACATACATTAAGCTATAGAGACATTCTAGCCACACCTGACAAATGTGTTTCTGTGGCTCGGATTATTCTTACAATCCTGTCAGCTGCTCCTGCTGATTGAGAGGGGCCCACTGAGCTCTCTGAGGGGTACAGAAAGCTTCTTGGATTTAGACAGGCAGCTTAAGGAAGTACTGCCTTCCTTTCCCTGTGCTCTTATCAAAATGTCAGAGGAGCACACACAGAGATGATTTCTCTCTCCTTCCACAAGCATTAGCCTCCATCTGTGGACAAGATGCCTATCACAGAAGCAGAAAGAAAAGGAAAAACATAGCGAGATACTTCTTTGCATTCAATTCCCTTTGTGATTCTTCTGGGCCAGAAGGGAAGTGAAAACACTTCAAGAGCTTGGCAATATCCAAAAGACCCAGCAGAGTGCAGAGGAGTAGCAGGGTCAAGGAGGAAGCGACTTCTGGGCTTCCCCCAGCTTGAGCAGGCTTTTTGATCAGTCTATTAAAGGAGCAGGAAGGAGTGGGGGAATGTGCAGTATAAAAAAATGCCAGAGTATGTGGGCGTTCCTCGCTAACGGGGCAGCTCCAGTTTGATTTAAGAATCCTCCCTGGACAGATACCATCACTGTGTGAGAATGGAAGTATCCCTGGGTTTTTATGAACTCCATCAAACATTTCACCATTCATATGCCATGAAAAGACAGAGGACTGTGTTTCCTTTGTTACAAGTTCAACCCTTTCCACTAGGCTTTAATTCACAGATTCAGATAAGACAATGACCTAGGGCCCCCCAGAATCCTTTCCATTCTTCTGATTTAGTTGGAATCTTTCATTCCCAAGGCAAGAAAACTATTTTGCAAGTGGCCTGTTCTTAACAAGAGAATTCTGTGAAATGCTAATCCTGTAAAACTTAGAACAATGTTTCTTTTTCCATAAAAAAAATTAGAAGCTCAACAAAATTATGAGAAATTCAAAACATTTTGCAGCCTGGATTTATCTATTAGGAGCTTAATGACCATGGACAGAATATTTCATTTAACTCTATTTTTCTTATCTGCATATTATGTACTAAATTATATCAGAAGGTCATATACTTATAAAAACTTTAGCCTATGGCCTGAAATACAGCTTTTTAATTGTATTGTTAGCAAAACTGAGAGCAGTTTGTTTTGTTTTGTCTTAGGTATCAGTGATTGAACTCACAACCTCACAAACAGGCACTCATGTCGCTCAGCTAAATCCCCAGCCACGAGAACAATCTTTATAAAGAATAAAGCCATGACTCCTTTTAATAAGACTCACTTTTGAAATATCTGTTAAAAATAGACTGTTTTAAAATAATAATTAATTGACTTATTAGTCAATATTCATTTTCATTATAATCATTGTTTCTATCATTGTAATATAATTATAAGCATTACATATGATTTGCATGCCAAGTAAAGTTTGTTAAAGAATAGGGATCCAATGCAAATATTTGAGTATCAGATTCATTAAGATATTGATTGAATACTTACTATATGCTTACCATGCAGTAGACAGTGGTATGGAAACTGGAAATGAAAGAATACAATAGAGAGAGCGCATAGTTTGCTTTTTCTTGATTATAAAATGCAGAAACATGTGCAGTGGAGAGTAATTTGTCAGTGGAATTCAGTGATTTAATGGTGTTAGAAGTATACTGAGGCAGGGGAGCTAGTTAGGAACCATCACGCTGATTCAGGAAAGCAGCAACAATTTGCATATTAAAATGAAAGTGTCAACAAAAAAATCCATGGTCGGTGGGAGTTTAAACTAGTTCAGTCACTATGGAAATCAGTGTGGAGATTCCTCAAAAAAACTAAAGCTAGAAATTGCATTTGACCCAGCTATTCCCCTTTTAGGTATCCTCCAGAAAGAGTTAAAGGAATTATATTACACTGATACACACGCCCAGGTTCATAGTAACATAGTCTGCAACAGCTAAGACTTGGAAGCAGCCCGTGTATGTCCATCAACTGATTAATCTATAAAGAAAATGTGATATTTATGTACAACGGTACTGCTGTACCATAAAGGTCATCTTGATTCATTTGTAGGAAAATGGATAAACCTTGGGACCTTAATTTTAGGTAAAATAAATCAGACAATATCACATGGTTTCTCTTATATGAGAAACCCAAAGTATAAATAAAGAGTAAAATTAAAGATAGATATTAAAAAGTAGGGAGATAATAAGAAGTAAGGACATGAAGCAATGGAGAGAGAGGGAGGGAAAGTGTATGAAAAAGGGTATGGAGACGTGCTATGTCCGTATAATGGTTCCAGACAAGGAATGTAAACATTATGCACTAAAAACATGTACAAGTATAAAAGAAACACAGGGATAAAGGGGTAGAGATAAAAATAGTGGGGGGGTTCACTGAATCTGAGGGAGAAAACACAATTCTCTTTCCAAGTTTAGCCCAAATTTTCTCATGCCCTGTTCCCTGAGCCCTTGTTAGTGAACAGCTGAGTCTTATGAGACAGTTACACATTTGAATCTAGTGATTTTGCAAGACAGTGATTCTCAAAGTTGACAAAATTATGAATAGAAAGAGAAAAGGGGAAGAAATGAAATAAAAAATTATCCTACATCATTCATCACTTTTAAACAATGACGTAGGTGGGGAGTTTAGTAGGAGTCAAGAAAATTAGCATGTTGGAAGCTTCTGCCTGGAAAACTGCTTAAATTTCCAAATACCATTTTTGTTGTTGTTATCTTATCAAGGGGAAAACATGTGATAATCCATGACAAGGATTAGAAATTCTTCTTAACGCACCTTGGAGAGAATAGAACTCTTAATTCAGCCAAAGTAGTTGAAAAACTTCAGTTCTTAGAAAAAGATTGTTTCTCCCATGAAGAAATCATTTTCCATTTTTGAAAGCAACCCAAGAAACTGACTCAGTTTCTCTCAAAAATGTTAAATATGTCCTTGGTTTACTACAGAGAAGTCAATCACTCATTGAGAAAACTTGCATGTTTAATTGAAGAGTCAGCTTGCTAATAAATGTAAGTCATATGCTCTACTTTAAATCATGGCGTTGCTGTTGCCTTTGGACTGGAGAAATTCAAAAGGAATAATGATGTCTATACATTATTCAAATATCAAATATAGAACTGTAACACAGTATTTTGAAATATCAGATTTTTACTGTAATGACACAGTCAAATGTGGAAGCATAATTTATAAACAACTAAAGAAAATGAAGATAATTATAAAATATATGGAGCTTTTCAATCTAGCTGGAAGTAATACACATGTGCATATCTACTGAAACAACAAATTAAGATAAAAATTAAAACTTCTAAGAAAATTATCGTCTTTTTGAAGAGATAAAAGCTATGCCATACTTTAATGATAAGAGAAAACTTTATAGCATAAACATTATTGCAACATGTGTCTTGAAAGTTGGGTGTATAATTGGCATAAATTTATAAATCAAAAACAATTACTCCCGTAGGGTTTGCTTAAATTAATTAGTGGAAGCAATTATGTCTCAGTGATAGGGAGTATGTTTTGCATACACACAGCCCAAGGTTTGATCATCAGCACTGCTAAATAAGTTATAATGAAATGTATCTACCACTGTAAAAAAAAAAAATCTAAGAAAATAAATTTAAATGAGGAAAAATTGATTTTGACTCATGGTTTCAGAGTTTCAGTCCCTGGTTAGCAAGCTCTGTTGGTTCCACTCCGGTGTTAAGTATATCATGGCAGTATGTTGTGGCAGAGAAAAGCTGCTCATCTCATGGAAGACAGCACAGAAAGAGGAAGAAAGGTGTCAGGGACACCAAAAACCTTTCAAAGTCCCGATCTCAGTAGCTTACATTCTCTAACAAGGCCCCACCTCTTCCAGTTTCCACCATTTTCCAAACGCTCATTAAATCATGAATCCATTGTTGGTTTCATCCACTGACAAAGTTAGATTCTCACTATCCAAGAACTTAACCAAAGCCTCAATTCTGAACACAGCTGCAATACAAACAAAACTTTTACCTCATGAGCTTTAGAGGGATGTTTTATAACTTATCTATCACAGATGGACATAGTCATCTTAGTCAAAATATTCACTAAATGAATTCAATAATTTGTAAAGAAAAGAATCTCACATGCCTAGCTATAGTATAAAAGCTTTATCATGCATGAACCCAGGAACATTAAAGTTTTCTTAGTATGGGAAAGCAAAAACGAATCACTGTTGTTTAGATAGCAGAAAGAGGGGTGTAAGGAGTAATTCCACGTGAGAGACTCTGTGTCTTTTTGCTTTTGGCATGCCAGGTGTGATATTCAGAGGCAGAAATGGTTGTGCTCATTTTGATCTGTGGAAGCCAGCTCTGTTGGGCTCCTACAGAAAAGGAAATGACAATCACTGGGATGCAAGATGATGGCAATTGCCACAGTCAGCTTCCTAAGTCATGCTGACTTGTTACTTACCTAAGGCTTCCTCTGAGCTGCATGTTTCCGGGGGGTGTTAATATGCGTTACAAAGATGTTCACCCACAATGGTCACTTCCGTAATTTATTCACTTACCATTCTCCCGGGTTTTTCACTGATCTTGCCCACTTTCTCCCTTTTGATGACTAACCACTTAAACAAGGGATTTATCATTATGTATGAGTCTTTCTTTATCCTTAATTTTGGCCGCTTCTTTTTCCATGTGAAACAACATTTCACAATTTTTGGTCCTTTTTGCCCTCCACCATGTGAATTCTTCATAGGCATTTTCTGCCATATAAGGACACAATAAGGAGGCTTCCATCAGACATCAAAGACCAATGTCTTTATTTTATGGTTTACAACCACTGGAAAAACAAGAAATTTTTGGTTCTTTCTCATTATTTAGATTTATGCATTTTGTTCTGGGAAAGTGAGAAATTGAAAACTTTGATGGAATTTCATGATATATCCTACATGTGACTCTTAAAAGAATCCCAATCTTTATGGAACATAAATGGATTAAGATACTTTATAATATGACCATGGTCTACTTTTGGCTAATGCAATATAAGAAGCCTTACAATATATAAACATTTTCAGCATTTCTCCTCCTCCTTATATATGTGTGAAAAAGCATCCCGCATACTCATGGCTATGAGTTGAGGGAGCAGCTACTGTACAATATAGTTGATGTGAAAGGGTTTTTGGGCAAACTCTTTGTGTTTCTTATCTGTACCTCTGGTCCAGATATTGCTTCGAACTCTAACCATTTTCATTTTATGTTGTATTACTCTTGAACTCACCCAAACTGACTAATTGAGGGTCTGATAAAACTTTAGTGATGATAGGCTCTTCTGAATCTCTGGTCACTTTTTCTCCTGTCAGTCTGTCTGTAGAGACTAACAAGTATGTCTGGAGCTATTTTAAAGGTCCATAATTCTGATGAAAATGCATGATTTTCTCTGACTTACGTTGATTATCATCTAGAGGCTTGCTATAAAGTTATGGTATATCTTTTACCATAGATTCATTTGGTAAATAGAGTTTATTCATGTTGTAAACTTAGAAATTCAAAATGTGCCTTTACATCCTGTTCTCTTCCTGTAACGACTTATGCAATTGCCCCCTTCTGTAAGATTTGTGTAATCCCTGTTTAATTTACAATCTTGTGATTTACCCACCATGTAACTCCTCTCCTTGCGATGTAAACTGATCCTAAAATCCTGACCCCTCTCCTTGCAGTGTAAACTGATCCAGAGATCCCAACCCCTCCCCTTGCAGTCTGCAGTTTTAACAAATCCTTGCAACTTCAGCCAGGCGCACTTCCCGATGGTTCCCAGGGACGGTGCCACCGCTGAGCTCAGCTTATTATTAAGCACTTTCTTTTTATTTTTGGAGCCGCAATTCACTACATACTAAGCAATATAAACTCTTGCCTCAAAGCTTTATTGCCTGTTGGGGACCACAAATTCACAATGGCTAATTTTGCATACTTCTCTTGGGATTATGGTGTCACTCTTTTGAGACTTCCCACTAACTCTTTTGGGATGGGCCATCCTTTCCCACCCACTAGGAGTAAACTAAAACCAGTAAATTTAAAAAGAACACTCCAGGAGAAGATCATTCTTAGCATAAATCACCTCCACCCTTTTGTGTCATCCCAGGATTATCCATCACCTTTTGAGTCATGGACTCTCTCAATGACCTTGATCTTTCACTAGCCCTCCTACATTGTATACACCCAATAAAGGGGCTGGTTTGGAATATCTGGGTTTTCACCTATCCTAAGGCATTGAGCTCTTTGGACCCCATCATGCATTACTAAATTTGTCTCTGTTTCTTGTTTTATCTTTTCTCCATACCCCTCATACAAGAGCACAGGGGCCTCAGTATGTGGTCCAGGATGATCTTAACCCTCTGGTCAAAATAATCCTACTGTCTCAGCCTCATGGGTAACTGGAACTAAATGAGCACACCACTATAATCAGCTTTGTCTTCATTTTAATGTGTGTAAGTGGGTAATTAACATAGGATATTAGAGTTATCCTCTACATCTTTAAGTTAAATATACAAATAAAACATAGGTAATAGGAAAACAGGAGTTAGATCTTCTACAGATGGAATGAAGAGCAAGAAACAGAAGAGGGGGAAGAAATAGGATGGAAAATGATTTAAAAGGAATTAAGATGTGTTATGTTTATGTACCAACTTCCCACAATAAACATAAACATTGTGTACTGTAAACATGTAATAATAAAAAGAAAAGTTTTTTAAAAAATAAAAGAGTTGTATTATCAATGCCATTTGTTTTGGGGGGGTGATAGTTTTCATTTACTATCTTGGCTGGGAGTAAAGTGAGGCAAATCTGGAGATTTTTACTTGAAATATAGTCTGTGATTTCCAATTACACTGTTTAAATTGGGAAGTAAACATTAGATGGTTTTGTGCATCCAGGGTGTTTCTATGAGCTGGATGGGGATAAGTAACCCATTTATTACCTGACCCCCATGTGATTCCACTCCTGTCACAATAGCTAAGTGACACATTGAGTACCTATGATTATCAGAGGATACTCAGCCTTTGTGTTCAGTAATCCATACAGAGTGTGAGAATTCTCTCTTCTTCAACATATGGCACTGGTTACTAGATTGGGGGATGATATCACTACTAAATATAGTATACTTTTGCAAAATCTTTCTTCTTGATAATTAAGGCTCACTTTTAATCACTGAGTTATAAGTATGAAATGTAGTACATAGCTTAAAACTGATCAAATTGTATGTGATCTGTGATACATTAAAATCCTATCATCCCCATGGCATCTAAGAGCTCAATTTTGTAATGTCATCTAGTCTTCTGTGTAGTTTTCTCTGTAGTTAAATCCACCAGTGCTGCTAGTAACTTCATGAGCACATTATTATCAATAGTAGTCTGTTCTCTGAACCCTGTTCTCAATAATTTAACTGATGAGCTACAGATGTTTACTTAGCATATTTTTCCCTAGCATTCCCAATTCTCCAAGTCTTTTAATCCCCTTTTTACCTATCTTACATCTCCTTGATTTGGCATGGAAACCTGTATCTAAGCCCTCAAGAGTCATCTTAAAAAATGATAGTACTATATCTAAAAGTCTGCAACAGAGTTTTAAAATCTAGGACACAGATTCCACATTAATGAACTCTTGCTTTCCCAGTTTCCTACATGACACTTGCTCTCTCTGTGATATCTTATGTCCTCAAGATTCAGTCTTGTGCTTACTCTCCTGGCTCTACCTGCACTTTCGCCTTAGGTCCTGTGGGATAAGCATTTCCACTGACAGGATCATGTTATAACTTGAATTCAGGCACAAAGAGGGAATTAGGGGTAGATTCTCAATGTGCATCAATCACGTTGCAAGAAATAAGCCTTTGAATATTCTTCAAACAATAAAGAAAATATATGGGTGAAGTTATGAAAATGCAAGACACTTCTACATGCTCAGAGGCTTCAGGGAAATTTTAGCATTCCAGGATTTGAGTGTATTAACCCAGTCTCATCACTCAGGACTCTGTGGCTTACTCTTTCCTAATCAGGATGCTGAGCTGACATGGAAGAGTTTCTGGGGTTGCAAAGTCATCCCCTGGTCCAGTCTTATGATAAAGCTCTCAGTTTAAACTTTGCTTTTAGATCTCAGGAGATAAGAACACATTTATAAGTTCCTCAGCCAGTATGCTGACTTTCCAACTTCATTCTAAATTGTTGACATATTGTCTTAAATCTCTGTCATTTGCCAATGCATCAATGCTACTGAACAATAGCCATATGATTCCATTGTCCACTGTGACTCTCTTGAGTTAATGCATGGCTAGAGCACTGCCTTCCAATGTATCCCATTCTAGTTCATCACTAAGGAGTTTTTATATATTGTCATCATGGAGCATGACAAGGACAGTCAGCTCTGTATCTACCAGGGATAGGGTCCTCAGTGAGCCAGATAGCAGATGATAGAGCCCTAGAATATCTCTTTGGAGTCTGCCTCTGTGATCCTGACACTGACTTTGTTATGTCAGACTTACCAAAATACATTGAAGTGGAAAACTACTTTGAAAGTTTATTAGGAAATGATCTGTGTATAAATGGGAAGGGAAAGAATGATGCCATAGTGATCAGAAGGAGAAACTGAACTTCAAAGAAATAACAGCGAACATATCAACTGATCCCATGGAAACTCAGGAGATGGGAAGGTCCTTTGTTTAAATCCCTAGTTGAGACAATAGGGCTGTATCTTTGGGCACCCCAATGACATATAAGTGATAAGTGAACTTCCTCCTAAGATAAGGCATCAACTTTGGTAGGAAGAAATAAATTTCAGGGGAGAAGAAAATTCATAAGTTGTTAACAAACAATTCTTCAGATAACTGAGCTATAAAAGGCTGTATCTCAAGGTGGAATATAGATATTTATTAATTATTATTTCTTCTCTTTGTAGATCAGAAGTTTTGAATTCTTAGGAAATTAAATAGCTTGCTCAAAATTTATCAGCTCAAACATTAGAGTAATGGAATTTAAAAGCATGCTTTCTCTCCTGGATATTGGCTTCCTTATGGAACAAAGGTACTTCTTGCTTTTCTCTCATCGGTGAGCTTTCTTACCCTAGATAGTGGACCTTGTATGATACAAATTTTTTTCAAGCTTCAAAAATCCTTAACAGCCTAAAGTATTCTTCATGTCTGCAATGTAGATAGTTCTACTTTGGGAGAGTTCTGCTGTAACAGTCCACCCCTTTGAAAAATTTCACCAACTGCTGTTTGAACATCCATATTCCCTTCATCAGTTCACATGACGTAGTTAATAGGTATTTCTCACTTGACTTTGTGCATCTTTCTCCAAAAAGAGGAGGATACGTTTCATTTTTATCTATATGGCCAATGTCTGGCAAAGTGGCTCAATTGTTTTAATAATTTGATAATTAGTTGGTGAATAAATTAATGCTTATATAATAACTTTAAAATTCTTGCATTTCACTTGCTTTGACCATCATATATCAGTTTAGAACTATGACTCACAACTTTCAAGTCAAAGTTCTAACATCCTGTAATTTCATACCACTGGGAAAAATTACTTGAAATATCTGAAAAACAATTGACCAAGGGACCTACATATTTCATGTTAATCTAAGGAAAATAAAAAATTAAACCTCTGATAATCTCCTGCTGCCTAGAGTTTATATAAATAAAAATATTTTATTTCAAATGCTAAAATTATTGCCCATTTGAAGCAGGAATATTTCTAGAATTTGTCTTTCATGCTGTTTATAGCAATCATTTATCATTTTGTTGTTCCTATACTTTATTCCCTCAATTATAAATAGTAAGTGATGTAAGGGTTGACATTTGTCAAGTTTATATTCCCTTCAGTTTCCCTGTGGATATTTCTTACCATGCAGTGTTCATAATAGCTAGTCAATAAAACTCTTGAGTGTTTTAGAGCTTTCCAAAATACTTTCATAAACAAAATGTGTTAGAGGTTTCATTTTTTACTTTTTTGCTAATATGTAAGATGCTATCACCTATATATTTTTAAAACTGTGTTTAATATGGTGTCTATCCATATTAAATATTGTTACTTCTGAGAGAGAGAAAGGAGAGAGAGAGTGTGTGAGAGAGAATTGTGATATATTTTTCCTTATAGCTTTTGTTTGACTAGACAAACGGAGAGAGGAAAGAAACTAAGAAAAGCTTAGGTAAGAGGTGGCAAGTTGGAAGCAGTATCAACTGAGAAGGAAGAGAGGGGTTTTTCTTTGTCTTTTGAAATTGACTGAAGTTTAATTTTGAAGTCATTTTCAGCAGGAAACAGATTACAAATTCAGAGTTTTCTCAAGGGACCATCTACTTCTGTTATCCTTTATGCTTTTCAAAGAAACAAAAAAGAAAGGTGGGACCCGTGAAACCAAAATTGTTTTCTTAAGTGAGAGGGTGAGCCTTGAAAAGGAGATCCTGTACTCTGAGTTCTACCCAGTGAGTTAAAGATTGACACTTCCTAAGGTGGAGTGAATTTCATATAATGGCACTCAAAAAGGCTCAAAAGGAAGCATTTCTTGAATTCACTGCCGTAGCCCATGAACCAGTCCAATTATGTATATTTAAGATGTATGCAATAATATCTGTGGGAAGACTTACATGGATATGGATATGTACACACACTTGAATGTCTGTGCATGTGTGTTCACATGCAAGTGTGTGTGTGTGTGCACATAATTGTAGCAGTCTAGATCTAGAGAAATCTAGATTTGATGGCATCTGAGTTTATATGAAATTGAACAACAGTGCTCATTTTTTCTCTGTCACTCTTATTTTCCTTAAACAGGTTTTTATTTGGAAGAAAGTAGGGTGAGTTACACCACATAACTAGGAGGAATAAACACATCCCTAAGCAAGTCATCCCCAGTACGTAGCTGTGACATCTATTTCCTACAAATGTTGAGTCAGTTCTTTAGGATGCTTGTCATCACCTTACTTGAAATTTTAGTCTATGACTTCAGAATAACCCATCCAGAATAGAATCTGGTAATACAGGTACTTTTTGTAGAATTTATGAAAAATGATGCAAGTTCAGCTTTTTTTTTTGAAGTGAGATTGTAATATTCAATCATCCTTTTGTCAAGCATTTGCCCTGAAGTATAGAGGTCTAGACTGAAGCAAATATTGAAGAAGAACTAAAACCTAGGTTTAAGTGGTGCTCTTGCTTGCTGGTCCATAGCCTCATCCTAGTCCCAGTCTGACATTAATGAATATAATTTAGATTTTTTATGTTACTATAAACCATAGCCAAGTTATTTTTTTCTTCCAGGTATACAGTACTAAAGATTATAGACTATTGAATGTGGATGAAAAGTCCTGTAAAACGGTTTTTGAGAACTGATTGTCTAAAAATATATAAGCACACAAAATGTTGATTTTAAATTCAAGAATTGTACCTTTGTTATGAACAAAATAAAAGAATGCCTTTCCTGTGTGCAGTGCTTAGTTAAAGACACGATACAGGTGTATGGAAATCAGAAATGTTTATAGATACGCAACATAAAAGTACAAACATGACCAGAGAGCCAGCAGCCTTCCAGTGTTCTAAAGCACTGATCGGCATATACATCCACACTTATAATATCCATTTATATAAATATAGTTTGCAGAAAAAATACAAACTGAGTAACATAGCCTTGAGGCTACCATTGTAACATAGGTACCAGGCAAAAATTGCTCACTGCAGCTAGAAAGAGGATGGAGAGTCTCCTGGTGCAGATTATAAAGCCACATATTCTTCCCCTGTCTTAGGAAAAGATGTTGCAGGCAAGGTTTTCCCACATTTTTAGTGCATTGTTAGACAGTACCATAGAAGACATAGTGCACATCGGTATTCATATACAATGTTTCAAAAAATCTGTGTCCTGCAGGAAACATGTCTGCTTTCCAGTGTATGTGCATCTGCTATGTGAATTGTGATGGAATTTTTGCTTCTGGGTCTTTTGGCCACCATCATTCAATAATACTTTGCCTACACAATGAGACTTTGGCATTAGCATGGTTTGTATATTTTATTGGGGTTGAGAAAAAAACAGATAATGGCAGAAAGAGAAAGAGGAAGAAGTAGAGAGATACAACAATAAAAAATCTGCACAGGAAGCTTTAATCACTGCAAGTGGCAACAAAAAATCATTAGAAATGACAAGAAATATACATGTAAATTATATTTATGAAATTTGTGAATACCAATGAAGTATTTCTTTTATTTTCCCTGGGCAATGTCTGCATATATATGAATGTTGTGTCATATAAATTGTCTCTCCTGTCCTATGAGTAGGTTCATGGACTATTTATGCTAACAGGAATAATTTAGAAAATAAACTTGCAGTTTGTAATGGGGGTAGGGTTAGGGCTAGTGTCTTTTTGGTCCAGGATTTTCTTGCATACTTGTAGTAGTGACCAGTTGGATCTGGTATAAGGTGAGACATTTGCATATACTTATGCCAGCATCTATCCAAGTATTTCCTCATGGGTGTTGACATTCATCATCTTTTAGCCTCTAAATCTGAGTTTCATCATCTTCAAAATAAAGAAAACAATAGTACCACTTTCACTGGCTTGTTGGGGGGAATCAAATGACGTATTGTAATTTTAGAATACAGTTTATTTAGTTTGCTTTTTAGTCAAGCATCTAGCTAGTGGAGGGGGCTGAGATAGAGTGGGGTGACTGGCCATATTGATAAGAATTTAGGATACACAGTAAACTCAGGATTTGACCAGAAATAAACATTCTTCAGGAAACATGGAATGCAGTGCTTGCCTCTTAATGAAAAGCTGCACCACCTATGAACTCCTGAATGTTGAGAAATTGAAAATACAATGAACTTTCTCTAACACGAAATGTAGCCCATCCACTCCTTAGGAAATATGAGGTTATTGTAATGTAAAATACCTTGTTCTTTCTAAGATCCCAGTTTACCTTGTAAACACTATGTCAAAGAACCTGAGGACAGAGCCAAGTTCCCATGGGTCATTTTAAACCCACAGATAGGTGACCACAAAAAAAAAAAAAAAATTCCTGTGCTCTGTTTATCTATATTAGTTCTGGATCAAGGGATTATGTGACTCCCTCACTCGGGACACCTCCTACAAATCCAGGAGCTACTCTCCTTTTTTCTAGTAATAATTCGCCTAACCTCCTTCGGTTTGCAACTTCATTCCTCGGCATTTGCAGAACCACAAGCCCAATGCACACAGTATCGTAATCAAGTTAAAGTGCATAGTGCAGTGCATGGCATACTGTAGGTTATAAACCACGCTAGTGTTAGTTATGTGGGATTAGTTAATTTCATTTGAAAATTGGCTTGAATTTTAACTATGAATCTATACTTCAGCTTGTAAAACACAGAAAAACTTCTAAGGTACACATGCTAAGACTGTGATGTGGGGATGTGAATGAATAATAGTGTTTTTTATAGGAGAGATCTATTTATCAATATAAACTGATCAAGGCTTATCTTGAGAAACCTAACTTTCCTAAATCATAGTCATTTGCAGGAGTATAATCGATTTTTATTTATACTTCACTACAGAAAAGCTAAGCATCTCAAAAATGTTTATATAACTATGAAAAATACATGTATCTGTGTACAGATGAATATTGGTGAGTATTTATGTTCACATACAAATGCACTCACATATATACAAAGGTATATCTGCATGGCTTTGCTAATGCAAGGTTGAAAAAAATAAATGGTGGTTGTTCATTTGTTTATTACATAGTGATTTACATAACCCCTTCTTTGTGTTTTTTTTTTACACTGTTTCTTCCCAAACTTTACCTTAGAAAGAAAGTCCTTGATGCATTTAGTCCATGACTAAATGATTTAGGTGGGATCAAGAGATAGCTATGTCAGGTAGTATGTGAAATTTATTAATTTCTTTTTATGTCTTTTTTATTATCACTGAGCAACTTTTTTCTCTAATTTCTTTTCATTGTCTTCTTTATTTAGCTTAACTTAGCACTTCATAACAAAAAGATCATGGAATTCTCCAGAAGAAAATAACTTTGGTTTTATAATCAGACAAGATCATATGTGATTGAGTTCAGTTTCTCTGTTGATATACCCAACACAGTGAGTAAGGCTAGTAACTATCCCTGCTAATCAAGCAGTGACTCCACTTTCTTAGAGTGTCTACATAGCTCTGTTTCCCCTATCACCACAACACACATGAATCTTCTTATCGACATTTAACAGCAACTAAGAATTGAAAGGGCATCAAATCATAAACTGACATAAGCCAGTGGCTTTGTGGAAGTGATTTTTAAAAATATAACTCTGTAAGGTTTTAAGTGGTTTTTCCCACTTTTCACTCAGTAAGAAACAGTTATGTCTCTTACTGAGTGAAAGGCAGGAAGCTTGTAATTTTCTGTAGCATGGGTGGATGGACTGCTCTTTGCAGGTATTTACAGTAAGATTGGCTCCCCATATATATCTATTTGAGGCTAGTTATTTATTTCTTTTTGCTTCTCTCAGTTGACTAAATCCCTGGACATATCTTTCTTATTTATTTAATTACTACTTTTGTTCATTTAGTTTATGCTCAGCTCTACTTACCTCACTAAGAGTTATGCCTTAGGTACACACAACCCTGTAAGAATCTTTCATAGATATAGTTCTTTCACATAGAGTATATTTGAATTGTACTTTTGGAAATGAGATAAAGTCACACAGGTCTATGGACTATCTACATTCATTGCTTATCATATCTTGTGAACCATAAAGAGTTAAAACCAACTGACTAGCTAGATGAGATTTTTTATATTAACTGGGATTATTCCCTATGTTGTCTCATCTCTGGGACAGAACAGAATAGCTTTACAACTCTTATTAGAATGCATTTTAAGATTTCCTGGTCAGGAATAATACATTTGTGTTGCTTTCCAACAACTCCAAAGATACTATTTTAGCAGTACTGTCAATCACAGGGCAAAGTGTGCTTTACACTTTCATTGATGTCATAACAAAATGCTGACAAACTGAATAGCTTAAAAAGCATAAATTATTTTCTGAGAATGTTGAGTTTTATTCACATCTACTCAAGAGTACTGTTTATTCTAGTTTAATATATTTATTTTTATTAGTGCATATTTGCCATGCATAATGATCACATTTATCACATGAAAGTTATTCCTGTGCATGATATGTCTTAGTTCTTTTTCATTGTCATTCCCTTCCTCTCAGCTCAACTCTTTATCATTCCTGGTTTACAAAAGCTTAGTGTCCATTTTTTCCTTTCCATTCTCTTTTTTAACATCCTTTTCCCCATGCTTTACTTCTGCCTCCCCATTCTGCTGTTTCCTTTCTCATTTGAACAAATTTTTTCTAGTTCCCAAAATCTCTCCTCCATTTTGCCCTAATATACCACTTGGGTTTCTCACACAAGACAAAAAGTGTGATATCTACACTTCTGTGTCAGATACTTTACTTAATATTATGGTCTTCAGGTGGGTCCATTTACCTAAAAATAACCCAAGTATATCCTTTTTATGCCAGAGGAATACTTCATTGTATATAAATACAGTTCTTTTTAGCCCATTCATTTGTTGATGGGACTATGTGCTCTTTCCAAAATTTAAATTTTATAAATTGTGCTGCTATAACCATGGATATTCATATACCATTGCAGTATGATCCTTTTAACCCTTTCAGGAAGAGACTGATAAGGGGCACAGCTGGCTCAAATGGAAGGTATAGTTTTAATTTTTTGAAGAATCTCCATACTGATTTCCATAGTGGTTGCACCAATTGAAACTCTTATCAACAATGGAGAAGCGTTACTCTTTCCAGACAGCCTCACCAGCATTTGTTATTGGTAGATTTCTTGATGATAATCTTCTCAAGAATACTTTGATGGTTTAGAACTACCATACTCTTTCTGTCCTGTTTCCCTATTTGGTTTATCACAGGGTGTTTTGTTTGTTTGTTTGTTTGTACCAGGGATAGAACTCACAACCTTGAGCTTGTAATGCAGGTGCACTTATGCCGCTATGCTAAATCCCCAGCTCCCTATTTTGTTTAGATAATATTTAGAGATGCCTCCTAGTTTATCAGAAGATCATGCAACAACTTGCCAGATTTCCATTATTTATCTTATATAGATGGGTTGAATTGTCTCAACTAATCAGCACAAAATGCTGACCCATTCTCTACAAAATTCTATTCATTCTGAAAAGTTACAACTCATGCTAGAGATCTGCAGGTGTTAATAGCTACATACCCCAGCCTCAATGGTAACTGCTGGGATTGACTGCTGACAAACCTTTGAGTAGAGAGAATTGTACATCCCAGGAGGAATGGATCCTAGTACATGGTTCAGAGCATAAAGTAACAGACTAGATCAATGAACCTGAAGAAAAACCCAAGCAGATTTTTAGAAAGTAAGACTTGGCATGGTGGCACATGACTGTAATTCCAGTACTTGAGATACTGTGGTAGGAGGATCACCACAAGTTCAAGGCCAGTCTGGGCTACATAGTAAGTTTAGGCCAAGCTGAACTACATTGCAAGATCCTGAAGAAAGAAAGAAAGTAAGAAAGAAAGAAAGAAAGAAAGAAAGAAAGAAAGAAAGAAAGAAATTGAAAGAAAGAAAGAAAGAAAGAAAGAAAGAAAGAAAGAAATTGAAAGAAAGAAAGAAAGAAAGAAAGAAAGAAAGAAAGAAAGAAAAAGAAAGAAAGAAAGAAAGAAAGAAAGAAAGAAAGAAAGAAAGAAAAAGAAAGAAAGAAAGAAAGAAAGAAAGAAAGAAAGAAAGAAAGAAATTGAAAGAAAGAAAGAAAGAAAGAAAGAAAGAAAGAAAGAAAGAAAGAAATTGAAAGAAGGACAGGAAAGAGTGATCCTGAGGAAGAATGAAAGGAAACTTACTTATTAGTTTTGTCTAGAATCTGTGTTCAACTTAACTTTTGGAAAAGTATTGAAATCATATTTGAAATAAATCAACTAACTAGACACATAAGCAATTTCCACTTTATGTTTGTTATAATTTAAACATAAGAAAGATGGGAAAAGAAAATAAGTATCCTAGAGAGAAAAAGACAGAAGAGTTAGCATTTTTTCTACTAAATTATTACCATTTCTCTTATTCTGCAGGAGAAAAAAGCTTCTAAGTCTGTTTAGCTTCATCTCAGAGCACAGACCGTAGCAATTCTTCCTATTAAGTAATCATCCCATTAAATATTTCATTAGGAAGTTGGTTGCTCTGCCCATCTGTCTTGTCTATATTCAATTATAGTTGCTATCACCCTTTTATGGGGAGATGCATGTAACTTTTGAAACTGCCTTGAATTTCACTCCTATAAATTAACAAATTTTATGGGATTTTCATATAATACTACTAATGGTAGGGATTGAAATTCTGTCTCTTTATTCTCTTTCTCATCTTTGAAGTGAAAACTATTTTCACCTACATCAATAGGTGTGGGTAAAAAAGAAGGTGTCAGAGATGTCCAGCGCTGATATTTTATTCCTATTTGCCATTTTGTTAGGTATTAAAGATTTAATGACCGAATTAAATTATCAAATTTACCATGTACATATCAACTAGCTGAAAGGTTAGAAAGTTCTTATTTACAAAGGGAAACATTTTTTTAAAAAAACCTTTAAAGTAAAATCTAAGTCACATACTATATTGACTTTCATTTATTGCTTGGGTGTTCTTAAAGGTTTATAAAACTACTGGACATGAAAAAAGATGGCAGGAAATATCTGAGTTATCTTAACAAAGTATTTAATGTAATGTTTAATTTTCCAGATGATGAAGAGTTTCCCAAAATGACATAATTACACCAGTAGTGTAACTTATATTCTCTCTGAGAATGCTTTGTTTTTCATTTTTTTTAAATTTTAATTTAAAGAGAATAAAACAAAAGAGGACAGAAAAAACAACACAGCACTTCACAAGACAACCAAATATTAACAGTAGCTACCATAATGTCTCTTCTTTGAAATAGTTGAGCATAGCTTCACACACAATAATATCAAACATAACAAAGTAGTATAAAACCATTCAAGAGAATGAAAGTATTACAGGGCATTCTGAACCAAATAACAGAAAATGAATAATGGCTACTATAATATCTCATCTTCCATAAAAAATTGTTTATTCTATCACACATATTAAAATCCAATAAGAACATGATAGAACCAGTAGTAATAGAAGAACAAAAGCATGGTAGGTTGCTTTTCTTAAGAGACCTTTTTTTTTCAGTATGGGGGGATCAAACTCACAACCACGTGCTTGCAAGGCAGGTGCTTCTGCTGCTGTGCTAGATCCCCAGACCCTTACATTGCTTTTCAAAAGAGTAAATTTCCATACAAATTATTCTGCATAGTCATCTTTTCCTTGATGGTACCTGTCATATACTTAATGAAGTTTTTGGTTTTTGTTTTTATGCTTTTGCTTGAGTAGATCTTCTTTTACGGTTTCTGTCTAGATGGCCCCACAAAGCCTTATGCAGTAGTTGCAGGAGCTTTTCAGAGGTTGTTGGATCTAGAGTGCCTGATGCTGATTCAATGTGTGATGCTGGGGTCAAGGGTGTGTGACCGAGAACAGGGATCCTGCACGGAGTACAACAGACAGAAAAAGGGGTGTTACTTGTTGCTTGCTTGTTGCTTTCTGCCTCCCTGCTTTGCCATGGACCGTTTATCTCTGGCTGCCCCTTTGCTATGCCACCCTGCCTTGGAGCCAGCGGGCTATGAAGTGAAACCTCTACACACTGTGAGTTAAATAAACCTTTCCCCCTTTAACTTTGGGTATCAGACATTTCGTCCCAACAAAGAAAAAAGTAACTAAGGCATCCGCCCTACATTAATTGTACAAATTTTTATCCAAATATTTATTATAAAAATTTACCTCTTACTTAAAAAAAAAGGTGTATTCCTTTGTTTTCCTCATTAAAACATAACAAGTATCTCAAGAGAAAGAAATTTGGATTTTTATGTCATGGATAGAGTAGCCTAAAAAAAATCTGACCAATAACAGGAAATTGATGAGTAACTGCTAAGTGAGTAAATTCATCTGTTTCTTCCTTTTCATAAGGTCTAGCTCAATATTGCAACTATTCACCCCAAATAGCTATAATTTTTTTTAAATTTTGTTTGTCACTTTGTCCAGCCTACTCACTTCAGGCTTAATAATGTGTTTTATTCATCAGAGCCTGAAAATACCATGAAAACACTCATCTTCACATCTCACATCACTTCCTCACTTTACTAAACACATTAGAGTAGACACAGACATTCAGACATATCTATTATAGCGATTCTTTTAGATTCCTAAAATATAATAGTAAATTGTTTCAACATTTATTATTTTTTGTCTTTAACAGAGCTTGTGTAAAACAGAGTTTCCTAATCTAGTTAAATAATGACTTATCAACTTTTTTTTTTGTAAAATTCATGGATTTTAGAAGCAAAGAAAAAATAATGAACAAGGCATATATTACTGCCAGCCTCAGAGGATGTGTATTTTAAAAAGAAGTTAGAAAAACTGGGAAAATAACTCCTCCAACGTCTGAAATGTATTAAAACTTAAAATTAAAACAATTTAAAAAGAAAACTATTTTGAGCCCAAACCTGCAATTTGATTCCCTTTTAATTTCTTGGGAGCAGACTCTTAGGTTATACTGAATGGCAAGCTTAGGAAAATTTTATCCACCCAGTACCACACGGTGCACATTTATCTGTCTTCACACATGGACTTCTGGGAGGTTTATTATAACTGACACAGGAAATGGGGAATCTGCTTTGCTTTGTATTTTCAATAATGAATTGTGTTTTAAGAAATGGGTCTTATTTTGCTTTAATTTTTTCTTATCTTTAAACAAGTGAGCTCTAACTATGGATAAGGCACTAAAGATTGTGGGTTCAGTGTGTAAGCAAATGAAAATAGATTTTAATGGATGCAACATGCTTTAACACTGATGGTGTATGAACATTTTGTTCTTTGTAACTTGGCCTAGACTATGGCCTGATGTTCTCAAAAGAACAGAGTTTGTGGTCTGTTATACAAAGCCATGCCCAGTTAAGGGCTGACTTCCTAAAGAAACATTTTCCTTTCTTCCCGCAGCTACCTTGACCAACAAACCACAAGAAGATATTTGAGAAGAACCAGAGAAGTACTGGGAAATCATACTTGCTCAAGCCCCTGATTTATGTATTTATTTTGCAGTTTTTTACTTGAGAATTGAACTTAATGCAATGTTGACCTAATTCCAAGTTGTTATTGTCTTTGATCTTGGAATGTAAATTAGGTTTTGTTACCTGCCAATAAATGAGAATCTTCTATTTTTTCTTTGCAAAAGATAGACAATATCTGCCTTAATGACCTTCTTCATATGGATTCTAACATGTACTTTACTCATAGTCAGTGATGTTTCACATTTTGCATTTTTTCAATGTGAGACATTAAAAATTTAGATACTTGAGAGGTTAAGGTGCTAGAATAGTCATGTGAGCTGATGACAAGAGTCAGAATACTGTGGCTAGCTTAAGGGACCAGTCGGTATCTTATATAATAAAATATGCAGGAGTGAGACAAACTGTTTGTTTATATGGCAATCTCTAGAAGGAGCAAAGAGAGGCTTGGAAAAAGTACCTAAGGAAATAAATAGAATTCAGTTCACTCAACTACAAACCCAGTGACCAAGTTACCTTGCTTCTTACTTCAGAGATATTCTTTCAAATTGTTATGGTTGATGCATTGTGCCAACTTGAGCAGTTTAGAATTTTAACTAAGAGATTCAGCAGGGAGCCAGGGTTCTTACTTTAGGGCTATTCCACCCTGCCTTGGAGCCAGCTGATTAGGTACTGAAACTTCCAAAACTGTAAGATAAATAAACCTTTCCTTCCCTAATTTTGGGTGTCAGGTATTTTGTCTCAGCAATGAGAAAAAAGTGACCAAGACATCAGTTGTGTGCAGTCTGAAAGGCAAGATAAGTCAACATTTTCATGTTTTGGTTACTAAAGAAATCTGTGCAGACTTAGTAGAAACAAGAAAGAATACTCTAAGTAGCTTTCCTGAAATCAAGATTAGTTTTCCTGCTAAATGTTTAGCAAAAAGGAAATATGTTTTCCCTAAATGATTAACTTGCAAAAAATTAAGTTGAGACAAAAATAACTATTTGAGAAAACAAAGCTTGTAAGAAAATAAAATATGGAAGATAAAGGAAGAAAGTGAATGTGAAAAATAGAACTCTATGTTGCTGTCAAGATTTATGTTTTGTTGCAATTTATTATAGACAGTCTTTGTGGGGTAATAACAGAACACAACCTCAGAAAGAACATAGCTTATAGTAAAGTTTATATTTTCCTCCATCAAGAGTACAAGGCTTTTTCTGAGAAAAATTAACTATAGGAGAATTCAGATTAATAGCATCTACTATTAATCTAGAATTTTGAAATCTCTAAACAATGCCATGGATGTCCATCCTTTGGGTTTCCAATAATATGAGTCCTAATAAGTGATGCTTATTATTAATTATTTATTGTGAATGTATGGAGATTATTTGCCTTTTCTAATAAAAACAAATATATATTTATCTTAAAGTATGCTGCCTCTTGTGATGATTGAGGAAACTTGGATTAAGCTTTCAAGTTTTCAAAACTTCAAATTTCGCTTACTATATATTCCTAATAGGCATGGGGAAATGCAGGAAAAAGGTCAAAGAGTTGTTTTGGATTGATCATGTTATCTATGGAGTTTATGATACAACTTGATCTGTCAAGGGAGTCATTGTGACAAAAATTGTACAGAAGCATATTTCCCATTCCCATGTCCTATAGCTCATTTTTAAACCAGTAAAACATACCTCACAATTAAAATGTCTGTTGCCCAACCCATAGACATTACTTTACTCCATGTCATTGTAATCTCTTGCCTGGACTGCAGTAGTATTGCCCTAATTAATTTCATTGTACTCCCTCTTGCTCTTTTCTGCAGTAGTTAATGTGGTTACATTAAAGAATAACTCAAATCATATGAATGGACTGTTCAAAACTTCTAAAGATGAGATATGGTAAAATCCAAGCTTTTTCTGTGGTTTCCCAGCTCCTCTTAAACCAGATCTTGTCTTTTTCTTATTCTTCTGATGTCATTCTCACTCTCTTACTCTTTTACTCTCTGTAACAGAACTGGCTCTCTGTCTACCAGGCAAGTTCTCATCCAGACTAGTGATATTCATTGCCTATGCCTAGAATATTCTTCCCAGGACATGTTTTGGGACTTAATTCAGACCAACAGATCTAAAGCAAAGAAATCCTGTTTGCTACTCAATTGGTTTAAGTTCAGAGCTTTTAGCACTTTCTAGTTTTCCCATCCATTTGAAGGTAGACTAGTAATGAATCTCCAGCACTTATGATTCTTTTCTGATGTGTAGAAAATATTCAAGAAATACTTGATCAAGGAAGAAAAGAAGAAGGGATAGAGGAGAGGAGAGGAGAGGAGAGGAGAGGAGAGGAGAGAAGAAGGGTGGAAGAAAGGAAAATGAGAAGGAAAATTTGCCTTGAATTTAAAAAATAATCCCAAGCAATTTGGATCATCTTTTTTTTATATTTTATGACTGTAGAGCATCAAAGAAGTACAGATGAGACCCTGATACTTGAAAGACAAAGCTACACAAACAACGTGGCACTCTCCCCTTTGAAAGATGAAAACATTTGTATGCAGCAGCTGTGCAACACTAAAGAGAAAGTAGTTCTAAGGATGTCAAATCTCTTTTGTTTCAGTTTAGTTGACTTAATGACTTACTTACACACACACACACACAATCACAGAGAGAACTAGGGTTACTTGGTGAGCACCAGCTGTAGATCAATCCTTATCATCTGTGATCAATTATGTTCAAATGACATGGATCTTAAGCTCTCACTACCAGGACTCATGTTGATTGTTGGGTTGGGAAGTTTCTACAGAAACCCTCTTAATTCTACCGCTTGTTGGCCTAATTTGCTTGCTCATCTAGTGTAAAAATCAATAAACAAAACACAAATCTCTGCACTTTGTTTCATGCATAATTCACCTATCTTTTAATTTCCTTCCAGTTTTGAAGAAGAAAAAAATGGAGCTCACATTTCTGTTTACTTCAACCTACCATCCAGTGAGAAAACAAGCAGTACAGTCTTTCTTTTTAGAATAACATGTCTTCTCTTGACCAATGTGGGCTATATGTTTTCTCCACCAGATCTGTCCAAAGAAGTGTTCTAAACAGAGGAAAATAAACACATCCTTTGGAGAGCATTTCCTGTTTTTTCATAGCCTGTTTTCTGACACAACACACAGAAAGTTTTCAGAGCAAATATATTCTGAAACTGAAGTGGGTTTTATTAAGCCAAACTATGTGTAAGGAATATTTCATATGCAGCATAGCTAATAACAGTACACCAAGGCGAGTGTTCCTGTCTCCATGTTATAGACAGAGCAAACCTGAGAGAAGTTGCCAGTCAAATTGGCCCAATTGGTAGGTTGAATGACCTGTACTCAAACTCATATTAGCCTGGCTCCAAAGTCCTTCTTCTGTTATCTACCATATCAATTTTCTCTTTATTAAAATGTAGGAAAAGGCTATGGATAGAAAATAAATTTTATTCATTTCAAAAATTATGCTGGGTTTGGTACAATAGATAGAGTGAATTTTCACCTCCCAGCAACACTGACCCTCTAACTCATCTAGTTATTACTCCAAGTTGCTTGGGGGGTGACTCCTGATATGTGTATCACTGCTCTTGGAATTATGATGGAATGGTGTCTCAATACATTTATCTTGAATTAAAAATATGTCACAAATGCATTGAGATCACTCAGTCTATTGATAATAGCTTAGCAACTGAACATGTGATAGAATATCAGTCATTTACTTTTACACTCATATGGCTGTCTATAAATTATGGCTTGTTGATGTTACCATGTCTCTTGATAGAGTATCACACTACATAGGAAAGATCAAACTTCAAAAGTTAATGTACTGCAATATAAAGTCAATGAGGACCAGGAAATGTCAAATTCTGGATTATTTAGAGTGGAGGGTATCTGAGTGAGATCATTAGAGGAATAAAAATAATTTCATAAGTAATCATCTTGGTTCCATCAGTCACTGCTATTGCCTAATTAACATCTCTTATCTGATGACTCATCCCCAAAATAGCTTTCAGTGAGAGTTTTTCTCCCCATGTAGCCTATAGGACCATGATGAAATAATTGGCTAATAGGAAACATTAGCCCTTCTTGCCTGTTATATTTCTTCATTGTTAAACTGTTTCTTTGGCAACCTAATTATTTATCAGACTTCTATCCATTCAGCTACTCTTGTTCTGCCTTGGAAAGACTGAGTACACATGAGTTTGTGGCCATTGAATAAGATTGATTTGACAAGCACAGGGCTGTGGGGTGAGAGTAAGAATGAGTTAGAACGAGAGGGGCAGTGGAGGGGGAGGGGAGAGAGAGGGAAAGTGAGAGAGAGGAAGAGGAGATTGCTTGGGAATTTCTAAGACCCTTGTTCTAAATTCTGCTAGTAAGAGATGACCAATAACCTTCTAGTCCTTCTGAATGTGAGGAAGGCAAATATATTCATACACCTATGCCTATATTTGTAATCCAGATTCTTCAGACATTGATTTCTGTCCTGAAAGGCAGAGTGGGAGTAAAAGCCGGGAAGCAGAGTGTCTCTGCTTTCCCCACTGCCTTTCCAGATTGCCTCCTGTGTTTGGATATTTTGTTAAACAAATAAGCTCCTCCATCAAAATGACAGGTCCTTTGGTTAACTTGTTTGCATAATAAATGTTCCATCACCTACATCTATTTTCATTAACAAGGTATGGAGAGAAGGTTTCATACAATCCTTGGGCACCTCTATTTTCAGCAGCTATTTTATTTTAAATTCATATTTTTATATCATGTTAGAATAATATGTACAAAATTATTAATGCCAGGCCTGTAATAAGATTATTTTCTCTTGTCATAAAATCTCATAAGAATTCACAGACAGGTTACACTGGGTGAGACTCACAAGGATTTGACAGAACCTGACTTATAAATTACTCTGTTCCTTCATCAGATGATTGATTTCTGGACACAAATAACAAAGAAAATGTCAGAGTAATGATTCATCCATTGTTTTTGGCCATGACTTGTGTTTTAGAAACATTGTTATTTTGCTTTGTTTCTGACTGGACTTACAATTTATGTGTACCCCTTACACACACACACACACACACACACACACACACTCAGCTTTGTACTGTTAGCAATGAAGGTTACCATGTCAAAGAAGGAACAGTGTCTAACGATCCAACATTCATGTGACTAAAACCGAAGCTATGATTATGGATTTTGAACTAAGACGTGCTCAAAAATTGCTAGCATAAAATCATTAAAATACCATTAATTAAATCTATTTGTCTCTTGGATTAATTTCAAAACCGTCAATCTACTCTTCCAGACTTGTCATTTGTTTACCACTTTGTTCCCTCCCTTCTTTTCTTCATTCTTGACTGCTTTATTCCATCATCTCTCCTCATTTTCTTTATTAATAAAGTATTTATTAGAGTCTTAAAACTGCTTTTTTGAGTTGAAGTCAGATATTCATGTCTCCATAACTATATTTCATCCTGTTTAGATTTTGCCTGGCTCATATTTTCTCTACCCAGAATATACCCTTCCTTTCATTTTCTACAAACATCTTAAGGTGCTTCTATTCAAAAGCCATTCGATGAATTACTCTTTCACTGACACAAGAATAATAGTCCAGTCTATGTGTAATTCACATATGGCATTTAGAATACTCTTCATTATTTTAGAATTTTTATGCATTCACTCTTTTATGCTTCCCGAACTGCCTTGTATAAAACGTAGGTAAACAAAAAAAGAAAAAAGAAAGAAAAGAGAGAGAGAGAGAAAAGAACCACTAAACTAAAACCAAAATAACAGTAATAACAATAATAATACTACATAGTATAACAGAAAGGACAGGACACACTGAGAGATGCACATTAGGACTCAAGGCTTCTCCCCTTAATTCACTGGCTTGAAATTCTGCAGACGCCTTTGCATCTCAATTGCTTTATGTATAAATGCACAACTTTTCTTTTTCTCCTTGAATATTTACAACTCCAAAATTTATGACTGTAATACATACCTTCTGGTAAATTATTCAACATTGAATAAATCTGAGAACCATACTCTCCTGGGTAGAGGTTTTAAAATACCCAGGGATAACTTTACAGAATCCCCAGATAAAAGAGTCAACACATCAAGTTACTTCAATGAAATAACAGCAGACAGTTCTTCCTATTTCATAAACAGTAGGCCTTGTGTTTGTTATTCTAGATTATCTTCTCCTACCCCTCTGGGACAAATGAACAAAATCATCTGATGAGGGACTGTACTGCACATACCTCACTTTTGAGACAAGTGAAGCACAGTTAGGTTAAATCTCTACCTTGGTCACTTTTCTCATTGCTGGGACAAAATATATGACACACACTGAAAGGAAGAGTTTGATTCTGACTCATCGCTTTTTGTGGATTGAGTTCATAGGTTTCAGGTTCAAACACAGAAAAGGAATGGTAGACGGTCCTGTCACTGAGGAAATCTGCTAACATCATGGTGGCCAGGAAGCAGAGAAGCAAGGGAGATGCTAATCCAGGTTGTGGTTTCAGCGTCTCTCTCTTTTGACCCAGCCCCACACCTGACAACGTGTTTAGCTGGTAATGCAGGAGTGGATTGATCTGCTGATGAGTGTATGGTGCCTATGATCTAATCACCTTCCAAAAGCCCTACGTCTGGCTCCATGAGACTTGTGGGCAGTATTTTTTTAAAACCCAAAATATAACAATGACTTTGTCCATCCAAAGTCAGAATTCATCATTTGTCTGATACTGAATACCATGGGGTTTTTTTGTATAAAAAACACTAAAATTCCTATGTATTTTCTACCTGTATACTTTCTGATACAGAAAGGCATTTCATTATTGTGCATTTGAAAATACAAAGCATGAGTGCACTCAACTATTTCAGATGTAACTTTGGTTTCTTTCATTTAATGTTTAGATTTGAAGTTGGAGACTATTTCTTACTAACCCATCTAGAAAGCAACATTTTAATGAATTTTGTAAATAATTAGTGAAGACCCAAAAGGTTCATATAACTGGCACTGCACCAAATCTCAGTTTCTCTATCCGAATACTGTGGTCTAGCGCTTACTGTAGTGTTGTAGTGTTTGCTTTGAATTGTCCACATATCTCTTCTCTTCCAGATGTTAAATGACATGTAAATCAGAAGGCAGGACTTAGTGATTCAGGCTAGAACTGTAGAACACCAGAATCTTGAGATTCACAAGGATATACAAGTCAAATTTCTAATGTACATCCTGGTCGCCTTTCTCTAATAGATCAGATCAAGAATAATAATCATTGCATTTAATGATGCATCCTTAGGGTCTATTGCTGAAAGAATAACTGTTGTTGGTAAATATTTATAAACTGACTCATCATATGCTGATGATCTATTTGATGGTCCACTATTTGTTAATATTTTGTCTATTATGTCTTTTTATTTTGAGTTGCATAATTTCTTATTCTAGATATGTTTTTACTATTTTCTTTAACCATTTTCCCACTTTTTCTTTTTAACTTTCTTCACATATCCATAACAAATTCATTATTTTTGGTGTAAACAAATAGTTTCATCACAAAGTTTCTTCTCTTATATTGATATTTAATGCCTGCCTCAACTTAGATATCATAAATATCTAATTGTAAACCCTTCAATTTTTAAAGCAATCTTACAGAGTATAACTTATTCATCATAACTTGTAAATTATACAATCACTTTTAAATTTTTATATCTTTAACTTTCATACACTTGCTTATAAATCTATCAAAAACTTAATGTTATACACTATATTATAAAAGGATACATTTTGATTTTTTCCCATATTCTGAGCCAAGTTTTCCAACATTATCTATAAATAATCTTTATTGATTTTGGGAGTTATATTTATATAATAGTTTCTTTGTTTACACATCTCAATTTTCAGGGTCTCTATTCTATTTCATTTATCTATTTATTAGTTTTTGCATAAGACAAAATACCCATTCTATTTATTTTTGCATCATGCCTTTTTATGTCAGTATGTCATTTTTTTTCTTAGCTTGTTCAAAATTTGTTTAACTACTTGTTGACTCCCTAATCACTGGCAAGTATATTTGTCTATTTTCTCTTGCTAATAACACAATATCATAGTCTAGGTCGTTTACAAGGAAAGGAGATTAATTTTGGCTCACAATTCTAGCTCAGGATCAAGGAACTACATATGGTCATGGTTTTCCTGCAGGCAGTCCCCCAATACTGCAGAGTTTCACACTGCACATGGGAAAGAGAGAGAGAGAATGAGAGAGAAAGAGAGAGAGTTTGTAAGTTTGTGTATCTTGTGGTCTCTCTCTTTCTCTTCCTATAAAGCCATCAGTATCGGATCATGGGGTCAGTACTCTGATAACATGACCTATTTCTAATTACTCATATGCTCCTACCTCTAAACATCATAGTCAAATTAAGTTTCTACCCTCCTCATAGCTCACATTGGGGATTGAACTCAAACATGAGTTTTGGGAAATAAACCACATTCTAACTATAGTGGAAATTCTTGCAATTTCACACAAAAAGATAAGTACAATACAAAGAGTACTAGAGTTCATGTCATGTCAAGTCTGCCATGATGTTCATCACGGTCTCCATGAATGGTGCTTTTGAAATTGGGCAGAGTAATAACTAGTGCTTCTATTGATACTGTGCCTTAGGCAATTCTGACCTATCTCTAAGTGAAAGACAGTGTCTAGTTTTTCCATTAGGAATAATTTTTGCTGCAGGATTTTGGTAAATGGTATTTAATCAAGTTATTTAACTTCATATAAGCACATATCACTTAAGGATAGGAAGGCCCTGTGGGAAACGTCATTAAGGTGATTTTTATCATTGTGTTAACATAATAGAGTGAGCTTATATAAACCTAAGTGGGACAGGTCAGTCACTCGACATGGCCTATTAACATGATCCCGAAAGTCATGTATGAAGCATCTGTTGATATAACACAGCATAGTGTTTTATATCAACATTTTTTATAGGTAGGCAGTGTGCATGCTAAAATAGCAATAAAAACTATAGTAAACATACAAACAAGTAATGTGTCACAATGGTTAATATATTGCATATTTTTATCCTCAGAGCAGTTCAGATTACAAGACATAGGCTTGAAAAAATGATCAAACAATGAAAGCAAAAAAAGGATTTTTTCTGATGAACTAACAGAGATTAGTAGTGTAGTTATATATCTTATATAGCTTTCCCCTTCTTTCTTTTCCTTTCCCCTATCCCAGTTGTTCTTTCCTTTTGAGCAATTTCTTTCCCTTTCACTTTCACAGAATCTATTGTGCATTTTGGATCTTATTTACTCTTTCAGCTTTTTACACACAGAGACAATAATAAAAAAATAAAATTTTTATGAAATATTGCACATTGTATATAAGACTATGTGCTAGATTTTTATGATTAGGAACACAGTAAGTTGGTTTTCAACATCATCTCACAAAGGGAATGAATTGTGCAAAGACATTTGTGAAGGTCATCACATCAGTACATGATAGGAATTTTTCAACTACATTATAATTTTATATGACCACCATTGTATATGTAGTCCATCATTGACTGAAATGATTTTTTGCAATAGATAAGTGATTCATAAGGTATAATGAGCAACTTTAGAAAAGGATGTCTTTATGTGCATTTTGCTTGTTTGATAAGTAAACTAGTGAAATTACATAAATTAATCGGTAAGTGGAAAAATTATTTATTTAGTTACATTTGTTATACTGGTTTTCACTAGTTATCTAGATTTTTTCTTCCTTTATTTCTCTCGCGCTCTCTCTCTTTGAGACAAAGTCTAGTTGTGTGATATGAACTGGCCTTGAACTCATTATGTATCCCTGGCTAGCCTCAAACCCATGGTGATCTTCCTGCCTCTGCCTTCTGACTCCCACATATTAGGCTCATATGTGGGTGCCTCCATGCCCTGATATTTAGCAGTTTTTTGCCTGCATTAGCATTATCTAGAGTGACAAAATCATTAGAAAATATATGTATAATTATGCCAGAGAGTTTATTAGCTAGTCTTACAGGATCAACAGGGGAGGATTTAATATTGGTCAACTTCAAGATAAGTTGCAGGAGAATCCACAATGGACATTAGGCAGGGGAGCCAGTAGCCCATAGCCCAGGAAGGGAGAAACCACAAAACAAGAGGATACAGCACCAACCCAAGGTCAAAGTCCTGGAAGGTCACTATTAAGTGGCAAATTAAGTCTGTCTTGAAAGACTGAAGACACTAGTGACCTGGAGACAAATGAGGACAGAAAACAACACATTTGTTCAAGGACACTGGAGCTCTTTAAAATGAGCACACTTCATTTTTCCTTTATAATTCCATCCAGACTCCAAGGCTATTGGTTGGTGCCATGTACAACCAAGACGATCTTACTCTCAGTTCACTGAATGACATGTCAATCATCCATAGACATGCCCAGAACTACACTCCACTAATCTTGTTGGTAGTTCCTTCTCTAATCAAGTAAGATTTATTACAATTAGCAGTCACAGTATTTGTATTCAAAAACGAGTCTTGTCATTTTACTTATTTTAACTCTTTTTTAAAATCTTACTCAAATTCTGTATACAATAATTAGAAAGCCAGTGCTTAATATTTTTCTCATGTATAAATATGTTGCATAAAATAAATCTTTGTTTCTTGAAAGTCTTTTTGTTTTTATACTTGTTACTAAATTGTTTGATTGCTTTACTCTCCAGATGACATGTAATATCTTTTAGATTTTTTTCCTATTTAGTGGTATCCCAAGTTAAATGCAGATGGAGGTATTATACTATGTGCCACCAGCAATGAAATAGTTTGCAATCTCTCTAAGCTACTTTTCCTTTTTTTTTTGTATTTAAATAATTCCAAAGTCAAAGTCAGTGGTATGTTTGAAATTCAATAAAAATTTAGTGTAAAATTTCCATTTCTTCTGTCCTTGTTTTAAAGACAGGATCCCATGGGTTTATGTCCCCTTGTGAACCCCAATGGCTGTATCTCTGCATTTAAAATTTTGTGTGGAAAAACATTGTTTGTTCAGCAAATCTTCTGAGACACTGCATTCAAAGATTGGTGCACTGAACCTTCATAGACAATTAATAATTTGAACAGGTAAGTATCCTGGTACAGAACCTTTTACTTTCAATATTTTGATCATTGATTCATCAAAAATATTACTTATGAATCTAAAATTTTTATAGACTGAGTTTTATTGTAATATACTTTATGTTTACTCTCTTGGAACTGTAAGAAATGTATCTTCCTCTTGATGCCTTTAAAGTGCTCCAAAATGTGTCTGGCTAAATGATTTTCCTTGTCTATACTATTTAGCACTCAGTGAATATGCAGTCTGGGGCCATCCATTTTTCTTTATTACTATAACACGTATAATCAGTATTTCTTCCACATTTTTTCTTTTTAATTTTGGCATATATGTATATGCATAGTGAAGATATCTATGTAAACATTTGCATATATGCAAATGTAATATATATGTAAACATATATACATATCTATATAAACACATATATGCATGCACATAATTTGTCTTTTTCTGAAACTTTTTATGCACTGGATATACTACTTGTAATTTTATTTTCTGTGCTTTAAAGTTTTCCCTGTCCCTGCCATCTCCTTGATATTTATTGGAACGGTTTTCATTTAGACTTAAATTCACTAATTCATTCTCTGTCTGAAGTCTATTTCATCTTATTTTTGCTTTTCAAATACTCTATTTTTCATACAATTTGTTGTTCGAGCAATTTTGGTTGCACAGCAAAACTGAGAGAGGAGAGAGAGAGATTTCTTGCATACCTCCCACTCAATATATGCATAGCCTCTTTTCCTAGGAAAATCTCACATTAGAGTACATGGTGTGATCATACCCTGTGGTGAGTGTTTAAATTAAAAAAGTATTACTGTAAAAGACACATCATCTTGAATCCACCTCAGATTACACCGTCTTGGCTTGCACACACCTGTCCCATCATTCTTGCCACTTTGTGGAGCTGTTCTGAAAGTCCTCTTTGATGTCTTCAGAATGTGTGGTCCAAAATACAGTGAACACTACTGCCAGTGCCGTAGAATGGAGGGGGAGTGTTGTAAAAGTGACACTGTGACCTCATCCACCTCATTCACTGTGTAACTTTGGACTCTTCCTTAAAGCCCGAATCATAAGGACAGGTAAACATTTTGAATCAGGATACTAAAGCAATGCCACTAAAGACACTACAGAAAAACGTCTTCAGGTAATACCTCAAAAAGTAGCAAACACAAGAGAATGCCTGGGTTTAAAGCAAGAGGGACTATTTTGAGGTGGATTAATAGCTATAATGATTTTACTGTAATCATTGTCTTAAAATTTAAATATTCACCCTACCCACTGACTAAACCTTATTGTATTATTGATATAATGGATACATGTACATTGATAAATCATTACACGAAGTCCATAGTTTATGATATGGTTCATTCTTGTGTATTACATTCTTTGCATTTGGACAAATGTATAACCGTATGTGTCCACCATTTTCGAAACATTTGGAGTAATGTCATTGTCTAAAAATTCTCTGTGTTTCTCCTATTCATCCCTCCTTTCCACCAACTCCTGGAATTCACAAGTCTTTTTACTGTTTCCTTAGTTTTTTTTCTTTTCAGTGTCATATCACTGGAATAATACAACAGGTAGCCTTTTGCAATTGGCTTCTCTTACTTAGTTATGCACATTTAAAATTCTTCCATGCCTTGTATCAGCTCGCTAGCTCACTTCTTTTGATCAGTGAACATATTGCACTGTCTTCATGCCCTCATGTGTTTATCCATTCTGAATGAAGCTGCTATAATCATCTGTGTGCAGGTTTTTATGTAGACACATTTTACCTATTTCAGTAAATAACGAGAAATATAATTTCTAGAGATGAGAAAAGAATGTTTAGCGTTGTAGGAAACTGCTAAACTGTCTCACAAGGTGGCTGTAGCATTTTGTATTCCAATCAGTAGTGAATGAGTGTTTCTGTTCCTCTGTATTCTTTCCAGTCAACACTTGCTATTGTCACTGTTTTGTGATAATATATAGTAGTTCTACAGTGGTACCTTAATGTTTTAATTTATAATTTCCTAAAGACAAATGATTTTGTGCATGTTTTTATGTGCTTATCTAAAATGTCTATATTTTAGATAAGGTATGTGTTCTGGTTTTGCCTTTTTGAAAAGCAGGATGTTATTATTATTTTTTTTTTTTTGCATTGAGTTTTAAAAAATCTTTATAGATTTTGGAAAATAGTTGTTAGTTGCCAAGTACCAGCACAACTCTTGAAGTTCCCAGAGGGAAGGACGGCAAGAGGAGAGGAAAACAAAGAAAAGAGGAAATCAATCTGAGGTCAGGTGGAGGCCCTTTCTGTGGATGGGAGGAAAGGAATTGGTCAACCATTGTAACGTGTTTATTTAAACATTAGCAACTTAGTATCACGTGACATCCCGTTGCCTAGCAATCAGCATCTGTAGCAATTTAAGGGCTTGGTGTTCTTGGACTGGAGCACCTGTTTGCTTGGAGGCTCATTCTTCTCCCACCAGGGCTTGCCTCACCCTAGTGTGCATGATTACTCTCCAGCTTCAGCTGCTACCTAGGCTAAATGAGCTACTACAGCTGTTTAGTATGTTTTGAAGTAAGGAACTGTAATGACTAGTGCTCTTTTTTCTTGATTCCTCAAGAGTGATGTTGAATGGTACAGAATTCCAGATTGGTGCTTTTTTTTTCCCCTCCCAAATATTTGGAAATGTTTCACTCCTATCTTTTATTTCTTTGCAGAGTTTCAGAATAAAACTGTAGCTAATTCATGTCTTTGTTCCTCTTGGTAGGGTACCCTCTCTTTAGCTTCTTTGAATTTTACTTTCTTTTGCTTTTCTAAAATGTAATTATGATATGTCTATGTATGTTTGTTGTTTGGCGGCATAGGGTTGAGATACCTTACTTGGAATTCTATGAATTTCCTGCTACTATGGGTTACTGTGTGATATTATTTTGAAGAAAATTCTTAGTCATTATTTATTCAATATTTCTTCATTTCTCTTCTCTCTTTCTTATATTTTAGTTATGCATGTATTCCACCACTCTTGGAAGTTCTGCGACCTTTTCCCTCAGCTTTTTATTTTTTGACTTGGTAGTTTCCTCTTGACAAATTCTCAAGCTCAGATATTTTTTTTTTTGTTTAGTCATTAGTGTTATCTACTAGCAAATGCATAAAAAGTATTCTCTTTTATCTTTTACAGTAGTTTTCTGTCTTTATCTGAACCATTTTTTAATTCCCTGTTAGGATTTTCCTTTCTCTGATTATATTTTCCACCTGGGTTATCTAGCTTTTCATTAAGAGTCCTCACTATATTAGTCATTATGTGCTTTAACAAACTGGTCTTATAAATCTAACACACTTGCCATAATTTAGTCTTGTCTTAATGCTTGCTCACTCTATCTCTTCAAAATCAATGTAGGGAAAGGAGATTTGTTCTATAGTCTATAAATCGCAGTACATCAGTGAGCCTCTGTCCCCAGATAGGAAATGTTACTAGTGTTATTCAGTCTTCCCCCTGTTAACTAGGACAGGATAGCTAAAGTGGGATGGATTGGAATATTCATCTCCCAGATCTGTTATATCCTGGTAAAACTTCAGTAGTTTAGTATCTCATAAAATAATTTCTCTTGAGGGGACCTTTTGAAGATTAACAAGCCTTTCCAATGTATTACACATTGTTCCTCATCTCTTACTCTGGCTACAAGAAGTGTGAGAAATCTTTCTCAGATATTCACAGTGAAAACCTAGCTGAGCTCCTCCAGGCAATCCTGATTGTGTAGGAGCTCACATAATCACAATTCTAAAATTTTTAACTCTCACCCCTTACCTGCTGGGCATCCAGCAATTTGTCAGTTACAGTTTAGTTTTTTGTACCATGGTACTGGTCCTTGTGGATGTCTCAGCTCTTGAATTTCCCGTTAATTTATGATTACCTATATGCATCTCTCCATCGCAGGTGCAGTTTTGCCCTGTGAATTCACTGTGTTGAAGGACCAATGATTGGGTGATTCTTAAGTTTCTCCAGCTTTTTACTACCACTATGGCCTTCTAAGCTTACATTCAAACTGGAAACTCAAAGTCTTTACTTGGTTTCGTGTATTTTTATTTCAGAAAACATTCAAATTTACAGACCTGCTACAAATATTTATGGCATCTCATATGCCCTACACTCGGTGTCCCTTGTCACTAATGTGTGACATTAGGAACACATTTTTGTCATCACTACTGTACCTGTAATACTATAGTTTGCTCAGTAAAATCCATACTTCAGTCACATTCCTTTAGGCTATGCCTACCGTTCTTTTGTATTGTTCCAGGATTCAATCCAGTATTCCACATTGCATTTAATCATCATCCCTCTTTGGAGGCCTGTTGTCTGTGACAACAACTAGTACATGTTTTATGACTGGTTTCCAATGACCCTGCTTCATTTCATCAACTTTATAGCTTATGTCATTGCAAATATTTTTATGAGCAGTTTAAATTATTGATCTCATTTTTTCCCCAATGTGTGTGATAAACATTGTTTTCTTTAATGTTTTCTCTTTAATGCTTGTGTTTCCCAAGCATCTGGTTATTTTGGCTGAGAGTTCCTGTTTCTCAGGAGACATCAGAAAACCTGTCTGCTCTGGGTGATACAGAAGAATCAAAGCCTAGGCCTTCATACTATGTGGCTCCTGTGAGTACAGGAGAGAATGGGTCTCAGAATTACTGCCAGATACCCGCTTTTCTAGCTTTCCATCAGCTACAATCCTATGATCATGGAGTCTTCTATAAACTTCTAGAACGGAACGAGCTAGCAGAGGCAGAAAACATTCCCTTTACATCATAGAGCATCACAGCTGGAGTTTTTACAGGGAAGGAGAAGGAAGGGAGAATGTTAGCTGAGGTAAAGCATTTCACTTTTGTTTTGATTGGGCTTCAGCATGATCATTGTTGAGTAGCCTGAGCCAGTGCTGCTCCTAATGAGTCCCTGGGGCATCAGGGCAGGAAAGAATTTTCCCAAGCCAAATGGAAAGAGAAATCTTCTCTGCACCTGGCTTCCTACTCTTCTTGCACTGCAGGGTGTCTGTCGCCTGCTATTTTTGAGTTCACAAAAGTGCTTGGTGTCCCCACAAGTTTTTCACGAAATCTTTAGACTCGTGCTTTCTTCCCTCAGTGGTTGATTTGAAGGAGAGAATTCACAGCTCTTTCCAGTCCTATAAATTTCTAGACTTATGGAATCTAAGACCTTAAGGGTTAGATTAGACTCAGACCTGAGGATTCCAAAGCCTGTACACTTTTGATTTTACTGTCTCTTAGTCTATTGCATGAGGTATGAAATACAGCACATCTATCTAGGACCCTGGAACAACTATGAAGCCAGTAGATATTATATGATATATTGTTTATCTGAAATGCAACCTTGATGGATGATTTTCTTATAGGAAATTTCTCAGAATTGGCAGTAATTAAAGGAGAGGAGAAGACATGATTATTGCATCTATTTCTTATATCTCATCCTGATACATGTATTGGTTGTGAAGCAATGGAAAGGGAAAGAAGCATAAAGATTGCTTACACTTACAACAAACTTTCCTACATTCTGGTCAACTTAGTCAAAAATATATTTAACATGTGCAAAAAGATTAAAAACAACCTAAAATCTTGCCAAGAAAATTGTTTGGTTCATGTTCTAAGGTATCCATGAAACAAATAAATATATACATAAGCACATGTTCAATTTCCTAAAAAAAATTACATAATACCTGGGACTCACTGGGAACAAAGTGCTAGATAGGCAACAATGTACTTCAGTACCTTCCAGAATTCTTTTCTCTCTACTATTCATATTAAGGTTTGATCTATACTCATTTTTTCACATCAATCACAAATTATTCTAAAAAATTATTAAGATAACATATCTTATCTAGATTTGATTAATTTGCCAAAACCTATGCAAAAGAAATAGATGATCTAAGTTTGAATATTAAAAACACATTGAGGACAGAATGAGGTCAATTTCTTTACATTTACCAGAAATTATATGCTTCAGAGACTCAGCCAGGAAACTTGTGCTGAAAACAAATGGAAAAAAATTTCAAACATATAAGCAATTTAAAAAATTGTATGGTTTTTTGGTAGAGGGTCACAAATAATTGATGATTAGCACAAACTGGAAGTGGATGCCAGCAGATGACAAAATTGTCCCTAATAATAGGCTGTAGGATTATGTGCCTAGCATGTTTCTTTGCCACAAGCTTATCAGGCAACCACAATATTGACATTAGTTTTTACTAGAAACAGACAAACAGTTTTGGGTGGCTGCCCTCCATGCAGCCTGGTAAAAGAAAACCAATAAAACAATTACTGGACAGTTGAGTTGCTCATTAGATGATCAGCATAAGCAAATAAAATAGTCTTGGATCGATCACCTGTTTTTCTAAGAACAGGAAGCTTTGAACACTCAGGAGGAGCCAGGTCAGGTCAGGACTAGATCTTAAGAGTCAGTTTGGAAAGTGGCCATTATTTGACAAAGCACAGATATATGTGTTCATACAAGAACCTGCCAGTGCCCTCTCTGGCACATTAAAGGAGAGAGAGAGATAGAGAAACAGAGAAGCATTATTCACAAATCTATGCCAATAGATTTCATATGGTTTAAGCATAGTCAGATATTTACTATGAGAACCAAGTTGAAAAAGATGAAAAAGAAAAGAATGGTGATTCACATATAATATTAAAAATAAATATGAATAAAATACTGTAGATGGTAAGCATGCATTTTTCAGTTTGAATACTTGCTATGGTCTGTGAAATAGTTCTTAAAATGGGAGAATGTAGAAATTATGTTGTTTCTACATTAAAATGTGTGCCCTCGCTGCATATACATATCATATGACAACTCCTCCTTCACAATATGTTATTCAAAATTCTTAAAGAAAATTAAAGTCGTTGTCTTCAATTTTATTTAATCTCTTATGTCTGTGGTGTCAACTGGTACTGGTGCTTCCCATTTCCTTTGACCACTTTATAAAATCTGGAAACAATACAGGATGTCACAGGATAATTTTATTAGTCAGTTTCTCATTGCTAGGACAAAATATCTAATATCCACAAGTTAAAATTTGGAGAGGTTTATGTTCTCTCATAGTTTCAGGACTTTGTCCATGATGATCAGTTGACTTTAAAGAAGAAACATAAAGACTGTTTAATGCATAATGATAGCAGAAGAAATTTACTAAACTCATAGCATCCAGGAAACAGAGCACCAAAGAAAAACTGGAGAGGAAGAAGCCAGTGACCTGCCCTGACAGACTCACAAGTATGTTGAGCTAATCTTATAGCTATCTTTCAAGGTCCTTTTTTTTTTTTCCTTTAAATACTGGTAATTGAACTCAGGACTTACTTGCTAGGCAGGTGCTGTAATACTGAGCTATCTCCTCAGTACTTCTAGGTATCTTTCAAGCCAATCAATTTGACAATAAACTTTAATGATTACCCTTAACACCTTGTCAATTTGATACCCAAACATATCTCCTTAAACCACTGTTAATTATCAATGCAAGAAAAGAACAAGATATATTTCCATCTAATACTATACAAGTAATTTGCCTACATCGTCAAACACACTAACTGCTTCCCTGAAAACCTCAGCATTTTACAAAAATGTAAAATCAAAGTCTCCTCTAACATTCAAGGTAAGCTCAACTTTGAACTTCTATAAACTTTGAAAAGGAAGTTTCATACTCCCAAGTTACAATTGCACAGGATAAACACTCCACTACTAAAAGATAGGAATAGGAAAATAGAAAGGAAATGGGCCAACAAGGCTGAAACCCAGCGGAACAAACATTAAGTCCTACTGTTCCATGTCTTGCATCTGGGGTACATGGTGGCAACATATGTATTCCAGAGGACCTAGGTGGTCCTACCCCTATGGTATTACTAGCTGTAGCTCAATGAACCTCTCTCACAAGACAGATCCAATGGCTGTCTTTAACTTTCTCAGCAGATATCATGTTTCTGTTTTTGCCAGATTTCTCCCATCTCCATTGCAACCTCAGCATCACTTTCAGGGCTTCACCTATCACATCCTCTGGGGTGCCAAGAAGCAGTTCTAACCTTGTCACACACATCATGTGGACTCCCAGGCCTTTTAAAGTCTGGATGGAAGCTTTCCTGACCCCACCCCTCTTACATTCTTCACATCTATAACATCAGCGTCACTTGGGTGACGTCAGATACTACTACCAGTGATAGTAGTATCTGGGGCCTCTTGAATCATGACTGCAGTGACCTCTGAGAATGTGAATAGCTGAATAAGGAGAAATACTTAGGTGGCTCTGTGTACTAGTGTCTCCCAGGGTTTTCATTTAAAAGAGTCTGAAAAGAGTTTAGTTGTATTTCCTTGAGCCTGCAATGAATAAGTCTTGTTGATTCACAAAACAGCCTAAATGCATCATTTACTTTCTTGTCTTGGTGCAAAGCACTTGGTTTCTTTTTAATATAACTAATGTTTCAGCAACTATAACTCCTTTGAATCTAACTTTTCATGTACTTTTTTTTTCCTGGTGAAACTGAAATTGTTCAAATTTGTTTGCTCTGCTTTTGTTCTCAATTCTCAGTATAAATCTGGTTAAATCAGCCAGCACCACCCATGTGATTTCCTGAACATTAGGTTACCCTGAACTTTCCTGCACCAGATCAAAAAGTCCATTGTCACTAAACTCATAGTTTTAAGAGATGGACAGAATTTACATAAATTGCTTGCTAGAATGTAACAGGCATGGCCTGTAGTTCAATTCCTAATACAGTGTTCATTTCCATTTGAAAAATTATGAGCAAATTATTCCCTCTCCATATACCTCTCAGCATTGTGGTCTTCTGAGCTCCTAGCAGAATTGCCAACAAACTCTACTATAACATTTAAATTCTTCCTTAGTCTGTGTCTCCAAACCTTTCCAAATTCCTCCTGAAAATCAATTCCTAAAGCTTCTAAACCATAAGTCCATGTATAATCATAACACTGATTTCAAGTCTTAGTATAACTTTTTGTATTGGTCAGATTTCCTATTTCTAGGACAATATCTGACATTTAAATGAGGAAAAATTTATTTTTGATCATGTGTTCAGAGACTTCAGTCCATGGTCATCTGATTATGTTACTGTCAAAAAGGCATGATGAAGTAAAGCTGCATACTTCATAGTGGTCAGGAAGCAAAGTGCAAGGAAGAGGTGCCTTAGAGCAAGGAAGGAGGGACCATATACAGCCTCCAAGGTCATGCTCCCATGGATCACTCAGACAAAATTAAGAGATTGCTTTATTAATTTCCTAGGCATTAAGGCAGCCAAGTGGTCAATCAAGTTTAACCATTAGAAGATATTGAGACATTATATTCTATTGACATTGAGATGTAAAATCCCAAAATAAACACCCTTCAATGAACAAGACAACTTTGCCTAACTAAATTTATTTCATCCAAACATTAATAATGCTGAGATTGAGAATCCATACAATATAAGACAATAAATGAAACAGGCTGCATGTGAAATATAGGTCACAGTATTATTTGATTTAATGACTATAAAAAAATCTCAAAGATGTTTTATTCATAGGTATTAGAAAGAAATATCACGATATGGAATCAAACTGTCAATCAGTGAATAAATGACAATATGACAGAGAAAATGTAAGATGTACACACATTTCAACCGGAAAGTCTATCAAGTTCAATGATGTGGACAAAATTGGAAATCAAAACAGTAGAATAGAATGTTGGTTTTCAGGAGCTGCAGGTAAGGGCAAGAAGATGAGGAAACACTGATCAAATGTTACAAAATTTCAGTTAGACATGAGAAATAAATTTATAGAGAATCTATTGTGCAAATGTATTTTATACTTGAAAGTTGGTGAAGTGAGTTTTCAATGTTCTTACCACATATGAAAAAATGAATATATGAGATAGTGTTAATAAATTTGACTTCTCTTTGACACTGTACATCCATGTTGAAGCAATAGGATGTATGCTATAAATATATTAATTTTTATTTTAGAATTCCAATGAGTAAATAAAATTTAAAAAGAGTAAACATCTTGTGGTATTTTTGTACAATGGAATATTACTCAGCTATAAAAAGGATGATCTTGAGGCCTTCATAGGCAAATGGAAACAACTTGAGACTATCCTCATTAGTGAAATAAATAAGAATCATATTTATAAATATCACATTGTATCTCTAGTGGACAAAGTAATAAGAAATGTAGGCATAATAAAACCCAAAATTTGTAATTGCTATTGTAAAAAAGAGAGGAAAAGAAAATGTTCTAAAAGATATAACTACATGTATGTTTAAGTGTATAAGGTTTTTTTATTTTTTTATTGATATTGGGAATTGAACTCATGACCGTGCACTTGCAAGGCAGGTACTTATGCCTCTGAGCTAAATCCCCAACCCCTATTGTATAGGATTGATAACCATATTACTAAGTTTCTGTTGGATAGGTGAACAGAACTGTTTTCAGGCTCACTGTTTGATTGTCCACTTTGTACGCTTTACTTTTGTAACTTGAACAACTACTTCTAAGAGGACAAAATGTAATTATCAACTAATGATTTCTTACTGTTTATTTTTTGAAATTATATATTATTTCTATCCTTTTTCTGTTTTGCTTTCATTTCTTTAAATAAAATTTTTTAAAAAGAATAAACATCTTTAAAACAAGGTATCACATTTCAAGAACAGATCTTAATGCTATGAGATGAGATTGTTCTTCTTTTTTAATCCACAAAATAATTCAGAAGATAACATTATTCCTGTAAAAATGACAATTAAAATTATTACTCTTTTTCTCAAACATGCATAGAAGTCATGCATAGCTCACCACTATCTTTGATGTGTTTTCTTAAGGACCATTCAAAGCCCCCAAAACAAGAAACACGGAACAGTTGGAATGGGGTTGGTGATTTAGCTTAGTGGCATAAGTGCCTGCCTAGCAAGTGTGAGGTTGTGAGTTCAATCTCCAGCACCAAAAACAAAAACAAACAAACAAACAATCAAAAAACTGTTGGAAGATGTCAAAGGAACCTAAAATTCCTTCTTTTATTCAAGTTATATTGTGTCTTTTTTATTTTTTTGAGGCAGGATCTCTTAGTAAATTTCCCATAAAGACATCCAAACTGTGATCCTCCTGCCTCTGCTTCCAGAATAGCTGAAATCATAGGTATTTGCCACTGTGCCTGGCTCATCAATGTCTTTCAATAATACAAGTAGTATGGAACTAAAATTCACAGGGTCTCCAGAGTCTAAGACTCAGCCATTAATCTATTCATTCAAAATTCATCTAGATCATATGAAGTACTTTCACAAGTAACAGATCATCGATAAGAGGAAAGTACCTTTCTACTTTTCACAAAATTTATAGCCCGTGGTTGCTGGAATGGGAGTAAGGATGATAGTAATGTTTACAGACCAGTAAACACATTTATAATACAGACAACTATGAAAATCAGAATAATCTCCTTTTCACCCAATGAAATCCACATCCTACTCCCAAGATTTTGTGCATACGCTACTTTAAATGTCAAGAGGAACTGAGATGAGAGGTAGAGTTAAGATTATTAATTACTTGACTTTACAGTGGAGGTCCTAGGAAGATATATATACAACCAAAAGGATCATTAGAAGTACAGGAAAGAGATGTCAGAAGAGTTTAGGGAGGCAGAAGAAGTGAATGATGTGATATGTGAGGATTCACTTTGATGATTTTTATGATGTTGGAACGGGGAATTAACCATGAAATGTGGCTGAATTCTACAATTTAGAAAAAGGAAGAAAATAGTTTTCCTAGGGCCTTGAGAAGCAAGGCAACTTTGATTTTAGCCCAGTGAGATCCGTGCCAGAGTTTCAGTCTCAAGAGGTGAAGAGTAATAAATTTCTATTGTCTTAAATCAATTTTAGTAATCAGTTTTAGTATCAATAGGAAACGAATTCAGATACTGCTTGCTTTGAAGGGGAAATACAGAGGTGCATTTAAGCAGGCAGAAATCTGATGGATATAAGTTTGAAGGTAGGCACAGGCAGAACCATCCAGCATGATTAGACTCTAAAGAGGGTCCTAAAAAGCACAAATGGGTGAGTCTTTCAAAGAAGAGTAGAACTGTGCTCCAAGTACAATGAATCAAAACAAAGGCTGGAACTGAGTAAGATTGTGCCTCCGGGTAAACACTAATCATCTGCCCAGCTAATGGTGCAATAGGTGAGAAATGAAGGAGAGATAAGCAAAAGTCAGATGACTGAGCACTGTGCATTAATTCACTGAGTCTGGGTTTGATTCTAACAGAAAGAGTCCACAGTGACTTTTAAATAAAAAAATACCTTTAAGTAATTTAAGGGGGTAGCTACATGACAAAAGGATTGAAGAAAGACAAATGTGGAACCAGGGAGTATAGCTTGGAAGAAGATACAGCAATCCCAGGTAAATGGTCATCTACACAGGACACCGTGGTTATGGAAATACAAAGAGGTAGATGGGTTAAGAAAGTCAGAATCAATGAAATCTTTAAAAATCAAATAAGCAGATGACTAGATGTTGTGGGGATGAAAGAGTGGAAAGAAGGAAATCCAGGAATTTTTCTTGGAAATCCAGGTGGTTGAAAGAGTCTTTACCTAGAACACAGAAATAGGTAATGAGGTATTTCATTTAAATTATGGGCTGATTTCAGACAGGCTCATGTTGTAGGGCTTGAGGCACATTTGAGTGGCTTACAATGTCAGGAAAGTGAGTTGCAGCCTGCTGGGACTTTGTGGTTTTGTTCAGCTGTGTATACATTGCTGCCTGAATCCACTAATACCTAGGGAGTTAGTCAAGGTCAGATTAGTTGCTGGGTGACTATAGGCTTGGCAATGTATTTCTTTTAATGTTGAGATCAGCCTCAAAATAACCACCAAGGTGTTGTTAATAAGCAAAACATGGAGCAAATAACAAACTAAATTCATATTTTAAAATATTTATGAGTTAAAAATTTTAAAAATGGTAATCTGTAGTAGCATTGTGTAATACTCTGGTTCTTTCCTCACTTGTATCAGTGAATACCAGGCATTTGACTTACTTAAAATGGTCTAGGAAGAGAGGGAGGGAGGGAGGAAGGGAGGGAAAGGGGGGGAGGGAAGAAGGGGGAGGGGAAAGGGGAGGGGGAGGTTTGGGGTAGAACAATTTCTGGAACATAGTTTGATGGAGAACAGGACTCCTTTTCCTAAAAGACAGCTGAATAAAACACACCCTTGCAATGACTGAACAATTTGGGTTTCACAGCAATAAGTGTACATTCCCAAGTTATCAGTGATCACAAACATTATTCACCTGTGGCTGGATTTATAAACAACCCAACATTTATATATGAATTTGTTTCAGAAAACTCACAAATCCTACGAGCCACAGGACTATTTATAAAACCTTGCTTTGTGCTGTGTGTGGGCTACAGATGTTTTGTTTCATTGTTGGTAATGCGTGGGGAGGGGGGGCTAGAAACTTAGGAATCTGTTTAATTATTCAAAATATTTTCAATGTGCCTCTGAATCTTTTCTCTCCCCAACATCACTTTTTTTTCCATTTCTGACTTTTTTCTGTAGCTGTATAACAAGCTTCCTTGCCTGCTTCTCCCACCTGATCTTGTCTACGAGGAGCTGATGATTTTTTAACCTCTGTGGCTTCCAGTCTTGTTTATTTTCCTTTTTCCCAGCTAAATTGGTATTCTGACATGATATTATTTACTTTTACTGAACTTTAGCTAGGAATCTGGAAAGAAAATACTTACACCAAAATACATTTTTTGTTCACTTAATACCTATGTGCATTGACAAATTATGTAAGTTCTCTAAGTCTAATTTGTAAAACAGGGGTGATATGATTTAGCACCTCATTTTATTTATAGATTGATGGTGTGTCCCGTGTTTTACCATGGATTTAACAAAGTTAGTCCCCTTCCTGCCTTCTGTTCTCAGTCACTAAATTATTTCATTTAACTGTGTATGGAGAGTATATAGTGTAGCAGATTATGCTGTATTTATTGTCTTCAACAATAACTGCTATACCAATTATACAGAACTACAGAGAAAAGAGGAAACATGATTTTAATATTTTTATATTTATATTGTTAATCAAATAGCTTTCACCTTGCAACTTGAGTTTATATATTATTGTTGCTATGATATAAATTTGATGCGGTCTTTACAAATCAGTGTCAAAGAGTCAGGCATGGTAGCACATGTCAATAATTCCAGCACTCTGGAGGCTGAGGCAGGAGAATTGTTGTGAGTCCAAGGTCAACCTGGCTCCATAGTGAGGTCGAAGCAAGGCTGGAATACATAGCCAAACCTTATCTCAAAAGAAACAAACAAACAAACAAGTCAAAAACCACATTTCATAAGCTTGAGTCTCTATCTGTGCTTTAAAAAATTATATAAGACATTACTCCATTCAGTCTGTTCTTACCATTTCTTTTGTGGCTATAAAATAACAATCTAATATGCCCATTGAATAATTTTCATCAAAGACTCACTTTCCACACAAACTTTTACTCTAAGCCCTACTGGTAATTATTTTAAATCTTGTTCACCATGTCATCTTCATAGGATTACCTTTGCTCTCCTTTCATGGCATAAAACCAGCCACGAGTGAAATGTCAAGAAGTGAATATGATTTTGTTTAATTAAAATATTACAAAGCCCTGATCTCTCATATAGTCCACATTTTGTGGACTGCTCCTGGTCTCACAGGACTAGTTTCTGTGGTTTGATAATCTCTTTCTACAAAGCAAGATTGATACAGAATATTAAATTGTCAAAATCAACATGCACTAAAAAGGATGCAGCCAGCAAGAGTATAGTAATTAGGAGCACAGGAAGTTCTGATTCTGCATAGAAAGTGGGTTTGTCTGTACATTAAGTTCTCTGTTAGGGAACCCCTGGGGTACCTCTTAGACAATTAGTGTTGAAAAACTATTTCCAATCCCTCAGTGAGAAATATGAAGTCATATACTTTAATGGCAATAGCAGATAGTTATAACATCTTTAAATATTTTATTTTATTTTCCACATTCATCTCAGCATGCACAAATAGCAACATATAAAGACTGGCAGAGAAGTTCATAATTATACACCAGAGAGTGTTAGTTTGCAATTTGTGAATCACAGGGCTATCTTCTGTATTCTTTGGAACTGTGTGTGCATGTGTATGTGATGGTGGTGGTGGTGGTGTGGGTCTAGCATCTAAGGGCTTTCATAAGCTGCTCCTGGCCATATTGTTTTAGCAATGTCTTCCTCTGCAGCACCAAAGAGGGACTGCCTGTTCCAAACACTCCTTTGATTTCCCTACATTTTTCCTTTGTCTTCATGATTTTCTAGTTCTGTACTGTGTTAGAAAATCCATCCTTATTTATCCACCTAAGACTCCTCCATGAAGTCCTGTTTCTCAACTTCTGTGTGCATCTTGTCCTCAGGTGAACACCTAGAAAGCATCTCATGCTTTGTCTCTGACTGTCTTTGTTTTAAAATAATACCGCAATACTCTCGTACCTTTCTTCCCTCTTTACAATTAAGTCCACAGATGAGTGATGCTCAACTTACATATTAAACACTGTCTTTGAATCTTTAGAAATTTACTCCTCTGTACCTTCGTCCTTTCTCTCTCCTACTTCAGGCAGAGAATTACCAGCAGGAAGGTTTGAGTGCATAAAACCACAGGATGCTTAATTCTGTGATATCAAAAGCAAACCAAACTAATCCATAACACATATACAGAATTTGTAAAATAGAGCCTTGAGAATGAAAGAGCAATTTTTAGCTCATTTATGCCATTCTGAATGTCACTGGGAAACACACATTTCATGGACAGAATGAAGCCGACCATGATTACCATTTAGCTCAGCCACCACCCATGACAACAGTTTGCTTCTACTATGATCTGTGAGCCATTGCTTTAGGGTAAAATGTTAATTGGATATACTTAAGGGAAGAGCTACTATTGGTAAGTGAGCAAAATTTTATAATCTCCATCAAAGTTACATACTTGTAGAATTATAAAAGCAAGTTGAGGTTTACCTGCAAATGAATACAATTCTGAATGTTGAAACCTGACAGAATTGAGCTTTGCTAGCCACACATATGGAGAGGAAGAGAAAAATTCACTCAGATATTATTATTATTATTATATTTGAATCAATTTGAGTTTTATGACTATGCTATATTTTGTTTTTCTCCATATTTAGTATATTTATAATTGAGCAAAATTCTGATGAGTAGTGTTTTTGTGCCTAGGTAAAACTTTTCAACCATAACACACTTTCTTTAAGGTAAGACTCTGAAAAATTGAAGATCTGAGAATGTGCCTTGCCTCTGGTGGCCTGCTCTTGACTCTCCTAATTCTAAAGAAAATAACTAAGGACAGCTTTGATCATCTACAACAGTCTTCTTTGCTAGAATCACTTTCATGGCTTCCAGGAGACTTTCCATTTCAGCCTCTGGTAGAAGTGCATCTATACACTCTGTCATCTTGCTTCTTATTTCCTCAATACCGACTGGTAACACCTAATATGATCTTTCATTTTGATTAATTTGACTAAAAGAATTGGACTGCCTAAATATGGAAAACTAAGCAAAAATTTGAAGTGAATGAATGCTAGACAGTGTCAAATTTTTCCTTATGTGTCAATTTGGTTGGGTTCCAGTAAATTTCCCATTCAAACACTGATCTAGATTGCTATGTAGATATTTTATAGAAGTCATTAGGGAACATAAACTTAAGTTAAAGAGACAATCTTTGATAAATTGAGTAAGACTCTTTCAATCCATTGAAAAGTGGTAATAACAGAATGAAAGTTTCCTTGAGTAAGAGAACATACTACCTGTTAATAGCAGTTTCAACATATGCCTAAGATTTTAGCCAGCTTTTCTAGAAGACCTGCTTTACAGATTTTTGGGCTTGCCTACCCAGATCCACAGTAAAGTAAGTGGGTTTCAATCAGTCAATTTCAATATGCATCTCCTACTGATTCCGGTTCTGCAGAAGTTGATTGATAAAGGCATTATTCAAGTAAATCACAAAACCAGGCAAGACTGAGTCAAGGAGGTGGAACCCAAGCCTAACAGGTGAGAAAATCAGCCTCTGTGAAGGTTAAATTTGAGATGCCAACTTACATGGCTTTGTTACCCATCCAGGGGGACAGAGCATGTGTGTCTGGGCAAAATATAGAGGCCTAAGCTTCTGGTGCTGGTTCCTAAATTTTTCTGCCTCACAACTAAATGGCATACAGCACAGGCATGCCTACAGGTAACAAAACAGGAGATCAGAGGTGTCTGAAAGGATCAAGGAAGATCCCCCTTGGAGATGGCATATTTGGTCTTTTTCCTGACCTAACATTTGCAGGAAAACCCCATATGTCTAAATCAAACTAAGAAACTGCATGATGCTTACCTTAACAAACATGCTTTCTCCTTGAAACAGAAAGTCAGAATTTAATACAGTGAAATCGACTCCTATATCCTCGTGCTCTTTGTGTCCTGCCCCAGGCCCCAACTTGCAGTGCAAGGTGTCTCACACACATGCAGAAACCCCAGCATGCACATCCAAGCCCTGTCTCAACTCTTGCAAACACCAGCCTTTCGCATTATCCCCAAGTCCACAATACACACAGAGATAGTGCAGCCCACTGGGAGGTGAACAGATTTAAGAAAGTGTCCATGGAGGTGGTGTTTAGGGCAGTTTAGAATGTGATTTTGATGAATGTTTTCCATGACCCAATCACCTCCTCACTACTTAGGGGAAGTTTAGGATATGGTATTTTGAAGGTTAGGCACAAGCCCAAGGGTCCATATCTAAATTATAAGTGCTGAGCACTTTAGTACAGTCAGCCCTTTGGGGCAGTTATCTTAAATCTGCCAAATATTAAGGTTTTTAATGTCCTTACTGGAGGATAAAAAAAGGTATTTAACTTATTCTGTTTCTATATATCCAGGTTTGTCATTGCTCAGTGGCTATTTGCACAATTCTAAGCCATGGTTAAAAATTCACAGGATCTACTCAGGTGATACTGGAGTCAGAGGGAGAAATAATATATGAAAAAGACATGACATAAGAAAACAAAGGAACAGGTAGGGCTTTGGCACATTGAGACAGGCAACTTCATGAGGAGAAATGGGTAATAATTTTAAAGAACAGATAGAGGCCAATTTTGGGGAAGGCTTTGGAATCTTGAAGATGGCCAGCCTCAATCACCATGCCCTGATTTTTTCTAAAAGTAAGGAAAGAAAAAAGGAAAAGAAAATTAACAGAGGGAAGGAATGAAAAAGACTACTTTTCCCTTATCCCTGCACAATGGTGTTTTGCAGATACCTTTTAAAGTTCACTTTATATATCTATCCTATTACATTTTGCCCTAGAAATGTGATTGAGCTATTGTTGGGGCAGAGAAAAATGTGACGATCCATTTGTGTGCAACCTAGGAGCACTTTGTTTCTGTTTTGGAAGAGTCTTCATTTAACATTTATAGATACACTCACAAAGCTAAGAATAAAGCGTAATAAATGAACGTTTCTTCTAACCTCCTGGGTGGCCACTAAGCAGACCATGTCCATTAGTTGTTCTACAGATGTTTCTCTCTAAGACAGGGCTGCCATGCTGTGTAGCAGAATGGACTTAAGGAATGGGAATCTTTTCTTGGACCTCAGTGCTGTGTGTGTGTGTGTGTGTGTGTGTGTGTGTGTGTGTGTGTTTATGTGAGCTGTATGTATGTGTGTATGTTCTCTTAGAGAGAATTTAAACCTCGTAAGAGACGCTTAAGTTGAGAAACTTAAAAGCTAACATTCATGTCAATGTTTTTCATTTATGCATAAAAAGCCTGAGAAAATTACCTTGTACTATTCTGCTCTGCCTGCCCAGAGACAAAGTGTTTAAAAGGGTGAAACTTCACTATCGGAGAAAAAAAATCCCTCAAAATCCAGGATAAAAAACATCTGTGTACTCCACTAATAATTTTTTCTTTGAGGGGCAGATATATAAAGTACAAAGAGTTTGCAACTAGATTGCAATCAAACACATGGAATTTTAAAAATAATTTTATGGAATCATCATCAATATATCATAAAACTTTGTATGTTTAATGGATATAATTGGATGGGTTTGCTGTTCACAAATACCTGTGATATCATCGCCACAATCAAGATAATGCAAGTGGCCAGCATCTGCTCACCCATCCCTGGTATCCTTTTGAGTTTGTGTTGATTTGGTAGTACAAACCTGTAACATGGATCTACTCTGATTAAAAAATATTCAGTCACCATACTGAATGGTTAGCTAGAGATAGGATATTTTACAACAGATCTCTACGGCTTTTTCATTTTGTGTAATTAAATCTTTACACCCACTGAATCATATCTCTCCATTTTCCCCACCCTCGAATCCAGCATCGTTATTTTCTTCTCTGCTTCTGAATCTATTTTGGATACCTCATTAGATAAAACATTGAGGGATTTGTCCTTCTGTGGCTGGCTTCTTTTATCAAATATTATGCTCTCCTGGTTCATCCATGTCGTTACAAATTGTAAGAGTTTGTTCCCTTTTTCAAGGTTCAAGAATATACCTCTGGTTGCACACACCACACTACTTAGGTTATTGAGCCAGTGAAGGATTTTTGGACTGTTTATCTGCCTCTGATTAATGCTGAGATGGGTATGTGGTGCTGATATCACTGTAATATTTGATTTAAATTCATTTGGCTTTACTAAACCCCAAAATCGGGTTTCTGGCTCATATTGCAGTTCTATTTTTAATGTTTCAAGAACTTTATATTCCATAGTGGTTTCACCATTTCATTTTCCTCAGCAGTATAGAAGGGTTTCAGTTGTGCCATATCCTAATTGACATTTTTTATCTTTATTTTTCCTTTTTTGTTTTTTGAAAGAAGGTATCTAACCAGTTAGAATAACCATTCTATAAGAATGAACACAGTCAAGCTAATACTAATTTTAAAGATAATAGCTATACTTTGATGAGCAGTTACTATATGCTGAAAACCATGCTAAAATTTTATATGTTGTTATATTAAGTATTTTTTCACCTGTTTTCAATGTTATTTTTAGTTGTCAAGTAATGGCATGTATTTAGGCATTCCAACATGCTTCTACCATTGTGGGTGATTCCGAATGGCGCTACCTTCCTATGAAGGAAGGTGAAAACTATGCATAGAGTTTTAAAATCTTGCTTAAGGTAAGTTAAAAGAGTGGGGAAGCTAAGAAAAAAGTGCAAAGAGAACCACACTAAGGCTTGTTGAAAGAAGTCCAGCTTTTGAATGTTGCTGTTTTAATCTTTCTCATGCAGCCCCAGCAGCAGTAGGGGACACTTACGTGCTGAGCGAAAGAACCCTAATCTGAGGGGAAGAAGAATTAGATTCTAGCTTCAACATTTCTTCTAATTAAAATTTTGAGTCACTTCAGTCACCTTCAGTTCCCCTTCTCCCTTTTGCAATAGAATATAAGACGAAGGTGTGTATCTTGGTGAGTTTCTTTAATTTTGTCCAGTACAGTTTAGCTCCTTCTTCCGAGAAGGTATTTTCAAATCTGAGTTATGATGATACCTGGAATATCTGCACTCAGTATCTTCTTGCCAGATATGATTTGTCTATTTTGCTTAAATCAAAAGTTTAAAAAAATGAAAAATTAACATTAATGGTTACTCAAAAAACGTTCTGTCTTATATTTATTTCATATATTATTCCTGATCAAGTCAGGCTACCAAAAAGGTTTTAATTTACTGAATCACCTTTTAATCAATTCATCAAACTATCATATGACTCAGCACTCATTTAGGCTTTTTAGGGAGCAGTCATAGATAAGAAGAACTTTGTTAAAAATGTCCACATCTCAATAATGTTTCATTTTGTGTAGTCGATAGAGAAATTTGTCTTTGACTTTAATAGAGTACGATCCTAATCACATCTTTAGTTCATTGATGAGTTCATAGCTGTTTGTTCTCTTAGGAGGTGGGGTCAGTGGGAAGAGGTGAGTCATGGGAGACTCAGAAGAGTACATTCCTGTCCCCAACGCCTCTCTCTCTCTATGCTTCTGGACACAGTGAGGTGACCAGGTTCTTCCACCATGAAATTTCTGCCTTGGATCTGGAGACTATGAATTTCACCCACTGAAGCAGAAGCCAAACCAGACTTTTCCTCCTTTAAGTTGTGGGTTGTGGGTATTTATTCCAGTGATGGGAAAGGGAGTAAGAGACTATCGTTAAGCATCCTGATTCACATGCATCATATAGGGATTTTATTTTGTTTCATTTATATTTTGGGGGTATTGGACCTTACTAAATTACCCAGGCTATTCTCATAGTTTCAAGAAATCCTCCTAACTCAGCCTCCCAAGTAGCTGGAGCTGCAGAGATGTGGCACAAATCCCCGAACTACGGCTCCTGGACTTAATTGATATCATGTTCATTTGTGTATTTTCTATAGCTCTTGTATTCTAGTGCATCAGGGCTGAATAACTGTAATAGGGAAGAATGGCCCACAGGGTGGAAAATACCTTCTTGCCAGCCTTATATAGAAAAGACTTCTGAATGCCTAAATACTGTTTAAATTTTAAAACAATTACATATGCCCTCCATAGAGTTTATTTGTGAGAAAACACCTGGCCAATATTCTTACTATTTTTCATAACTATTGTTCATAACTGAAGGACTGTGTTAGACCTATTTCTCTGTTCTAACTTCAGTTTCCTTTTACAAGTCTGTTTTTTTTTTTATATACTTTGTATCACTCGAATGTTAGAAACTCTAGTGTGATGGGCATTTCCCCTGGTCTACCTTCAGCATCTGAAAGTTATACTTCTTTACTTTTTCTCCTTAGGTCTCATTATGTGGTTAACTCTGTCAAAGTAAAATAGAATAGAAATTTTGGATGCATGTAGGACCCAGTGAGTGCTTCTATTTGTCTTACAGGCTATGACGTTCCAGACACTGGAAAAACTATCACACTGGTTGACTGAATGTAGCTACCCACCTCTCATCATCAAAGAGAGTGAAGCTGAAATGCAATAAGCATTTTAAGCTATTGTGATGTGTGTGGTCCATCCTGTGGACTGACTGATGCATGCAGTAAACTCTGTTATGATATTTTCAGTAACACAGCTTGTAAACAATGATACTATGTAGTTGTTCAACTTACATGAACTTTGAGTTTAAATTCCCTCACCTGTAAATGGTGACAGTATTAGTCACTTTGCTTTAAATTGTAAGGTACAAATGTAATGGCATGCAATTGTCCATCACAGTGTTTAATTTAGTATGTGGCCAATAAATGCTTGTTCCTTTCATCTTATGGTAATAATTACAACAGGAGAGTGAGATGATCCCAGATGAAACCAAGTGCAAGATGGCACAAGGACAACATGAAATACAAAAATGTGCACATTTGTGAACTAATGGTTTAGATTTGATGAAGTCAGTTATTCTTCATATCTTTAAAATTATACCATGAGACAAAAGCTGCCTAAAAGCAAATAGGTATTATAAGAATAACTCAGGGAAACAGCTTTGCCTCATTAGGGTTGATTTCAGGCTGCAAGTTTAGATGCTGCAGGAATATACTTGCTATAATGAATGTCCATGTAGTTTCAGTTTTAAAAGAGCAGATTAAACTCGAAGTTCTTCCCTTTGGGAAATTTCAATGTCAGTATCATCATGCAGCACAAAGCTTTTATGATAAAACATTTTGTAAAGACATGCTATATAAATATTTAGGAACATGACCATGTTAAAACTTTTCTTAACTATGTACCTATGATATATATTTGGCAGTTTAAGAAGTTATTAAAATAGAGTCACATAACTATACATGAATAGAGCAAAAGGGCCTGTTTATCTAGCCTTAAACCCTGTTATTTTACAGAGGAGAAACATGAAAGCTGCCAATATTGAGTGCTTAGAACAGTGACCTGTGCAAGAAAAGTGAGAATAGATACAGGAACTTGAAGAGCACTGCTTGTTCTTTTCAAATGTTTCCCATCCATTGAAATGTATTAACCTATTAGATCAAGACTGTGCATTTTAGTCTGCATTCCAGGAGATGACGGAAGTGTTTCTGTGAGCCCACCAGGTTCCATTAAAGTAAACATGGTGGCTCCCACCTGTAATCACATTCCTCTGAGAGGCTACGGTGGGAAGATTACAAACTCAAGCCTAGTCTGAGCCACTCTAGGGAGACCCTGCCTCAAAATTAAGCAATAAAATGGAGTGGGTGGGCCTGGAGATTTAGCTCTGTACAAAAGCCCTGGTTTAATTCAGAGTACAATAAAAAAATGTGGCAAGGACATGTCAGGTAGTGTAGAAAATTTTCTGCCACTTTGATGATCGCTTCCTTACTGATTCCTAAGCTCAAAATGAAAGAAGTAGGCTCTCATGAATTTGGTAGCTTAATGTGCTTTTGGGAGGGGAAGTGTTGATTTCAAATGGGTCATTTTGGAGCATGATATAAAAAAGTGTATTCTTATTTCTTGGCCTTCTCTGCCCTCTCAGTGATTCTTAGATACCAAACAGTGAACAGCTCTTCTCTACCATGGTATTCTTCCATGCTTTTTCTGCTTTTGAGACAGCTGACCATGGACTGAACCTGCTGAAATGGTGAGCAAAAACAACCTCTTCCTCTATTAAGCTGCTTGTGTAGAGTATTTTGTCCCAACAATGGGAATGTAACTAATATATTGATTTTAGTCACGTTCTTGTACCAGTGGAATTTTGGTTACTTGTTTCCATTGTATCAGTTAATTAGGATAAAAATTAAGTGTAAAGTGTTGTTAATTATTGATTTTATCTTCAGTAAGTCCATACCTGCACTGCTCTAGAGATCCATCATACCTATGTTCCCTGCAGCATTGCACTTTGATATTTTAAGGACATTTATCTAAATCTCACTGAATAGTTTTCAAGTCTGATTAAAAACTTTACATGCTTCCAGATAATACAACAGGACAACTGTCCAGCAAATATTTTATTATCCTATGTTAAAGAATTAGCCAAGAAAGAAAATCTGTAGGGTGGGCCATGGGACAAACATTCACCCATAAAATCATGTGGCATTGTAATAACTTCAGATAAGAAACTAACCCCGAGACTCCTCCTTCATTAAGTGGGGATAACGAAAGTTTATAAGTTTACTAACTTATGAAAGATAAATTGTGCAAAGGTTTAAAGTACTTCAGAGCAGCTTTTGAGGGTAATAGTTCAGTTATAAGTGTTCAATAATGTTGTTTCATGATTATCACTAATTTTAAGCAAGTAAGAGTTGGTTTGTTTCTTGGCTATATAACACCTGCACATTTTTCATTGCTTTTTTTTTACTTCAAAGATATTATAATAAACTTTGTTTTCTAGATTTTATCTACAAAGCTGAGATAAGCTTGGGTCAGTGATTCCAAATCTTAATTGCTACCCAGTAGTTGAGGGCATGTGAAAGTTAATTGATTGCATCAACCTGAGTAAGAAATGTCCAACAAAATGGCCCAGCATAGCTCTGGTTGTGGAAGACCCACCCAAGGAGGATTGTTGCCAGAATGGTATAAAAAAGGAAATAAAGAAGCAAGGCTCACTTCAGCTTCTTCAGAGAAACTCCAGTCTGCATCTTTACCTTGGATGTCTTTTCCTGGATTGTAGAGCAGACTCTTCAGCTTTTAGCACTAAACCTTCAGCCTTCCATGGCAGACCTTTTACCCTCCTGATACGGACTCTCGCAAGGCACTACAGTCAGTTCCAGGCCTTCCATTGGACCCTTTGGATCTCCATTATGTAGACAGACCTCTTGTGCTCTTTCACACCTGACACTGCAGGCAGCCATCATAAGTCCACCTTGTAAATTATGTATTTGAATATCTTGCATTAAATCTGTTTCTCCAATGAGCACCTATTGGTGCAGGGGTGGATAGTGAGGTCTCCCACTGGTCCCAGGTCACTAATCATTCTCTTGTCACTCCATTTATATGTTGCTCTAGTCTACTTTTCTCAAATTCTATGTGACCTCTAAATACATGTACTTCTTTTTCAGTATTTTAGCCTGTGTTGGGCAGTGATGAGGGATTATGGGAATGGGTAGTTTATAAAGAACAAATATTTATTTATTTATAGTTGTGGAGGCTGAAAATTCTAAGATCCCAGCATCGGCATCCAATGAGCACCTTCTTCCCATGTATAACCCAGGTGAGGGAATCACATGGATAGAAAACCAAAAGCAACCAACCTTAGGTCTCTGCCATCTTTTAAAATCACTAACCCTATAAAGGGGACTGACTTGATGATCCTATCTAATGGTTGCTATCTCTGAAAGACTCTATTTCTAAATATCTGCATAGAAATGGAGAATTGAGTTTTCAGTATGTGGAAGTTGGAGGGATGCATTCATACCAATCAGGCTGTTTCAGTTCCCATCACTGAAGTGCGGTATCTGCAGAGTCTCACTTCTGTCCTTCCACTAGTACACCACCCTGAAAGAGCTCCCAGCTTTCTCCTCTCGTCATTTATTTGTCCCCATTTCTAAGACATTTTGTGTGCATCCTGAACCTTTCCCTCTCCTGGGCAGTGGGCTTTTACTGTCAGAAGTGCATATATTTCTGCTTTCAGTACTGTACATCCTCTTGATAGAGGAAAAGAACAGGAGGCATCCTCTGCTGGAATTGGAAAGAAAGAAAGACATTCTTCAGAAAAGAATAACAAAGAAGCACAGGTTAACAGAGCAAAACACTATGCTACAGTCACTGTCACTATCACAGTTTTATGCTCACCATAATCACTGTAGTTACCAGTATGGGCATCATCATTGGAATCCCTGCTAACATGTGTCCCCAGATTTTCATCCCATAGCACATACATCATGGATGTCAGCTTCCTGCAGCACGAAACACACAACTTTTCAGCTTAGATCTGGCTTCAAGTCCCCACGGCATTACTCACTTTTTTTTGAATAAATATCCTTCAGTATCTAAGCAATTCTTATTTTTTATTTCTAAAATGAGGATAAAAATCATAAAGTTTCAGTTTTGCAATGGAGAGCAAATCACTTCCGTAAACGTACCTGGCACAATTCTGATAGTCGTTAATAAATCATGGATAACTTCTTTTTACTCAGAGGAAAACATTCCTCCCTGATTTTCCTGCTCCAGGCTTTGAGTGCTTCCACTACAGGAAGGCTCCACTTCACGGAGGTGGACTGCCCTTCTGATTTATGCTATTTGCTGTACGTAATCCCTTAACGTCACTGCAATCAATGCTGCCAGCCTTATTGCCTTATTTAACATAATTTGCTTCTTGCTGGAACCTTGGATAGTAGACACTAAAGGCTCCAGGGTCAGGAATTAATTATAGGAGTTGCAAAACCTATTGGCAAGAAGAGCCCTTATAAAATGGCAATTTGTTGGTCACTGTAGGGGAAATGAAGATAGCAAGCCCAACAGCTACTTCCTTTCTCTTCGGCTTAGAGCACTTGACTTTCATTTATGAGGCCATCGGGCCCAATTAGACCTCTGTATAACAAGCTGCCAGTCACCATCAAGACACTTCCCAGATACATGTCACAGCAGCCTCTTCTTTGTTACTTCAATTCCACTCTGGCAAGAAGTGAGCCAGATTTCAAATAGTTGAGCCAGTATATATTGTGTAAAACTGTTTTCCTCCCTTTCCTCTCCTGCTGCTTCTGCCGTGGCAGGGAAGGCTTTCAGGGAGTCAAGGGGTACTCAGTTTATGAATCCTCAGGGAGTACTCACCTACCTAAGCCTTAACAGGGGCATTGACCTAGTAGTCAGAGGCAGCAGCTGGATCACAATGAGCAGCCCCAGGCCATGGCTGTTTTGGGGGGTTCCCATTAAACCACCCAAGATGGAAAGGGGACACTAGTTCCAAAGAGCAAAGAAAGGTACTGAAAAGTAATTCTCAGATGGTAGCCTGCATTCCTAAAAGATTGCCTCTTTGCTTATCAGCATTTCATACAGCTATACTATTGTTTTCCTCCATGAGTCCCACTTGACAGATGATGTTTTCAAGTATGGAATCCAATGGATTTTTCCCAAAGTAGCTGAAAAATTACCTCTTTTGAACCACTCAAGAAAGTGTATAAAATGAAGAAAAGGATTATGATGGAGTTATGCAGGAATCTGCTTTACATGAACAATGTATGATAGCCACAAACCTTTCTACTCTGGTTATTAGCAATAACAAATTTTATGGACATAACTCTCAGGAGATTAAGGGATATAGTTGAGTGATGCTGACTTGATTAGATTTTGATATTTCCAGACAAGAAAACATTTTTTTTCCCAAACGTACATAATCACCAAAAATGCGTATGCAGCAGGTACCACATGGGACATGTCTTAGCCCCTGATTTCTCAGTTATCACCATACGTATGTGATAGGCAAAGCTATTATGTTTTGGGAAAAAAAAAAAAAAAGCTGATTCATTTGAACCCAGATGACCTGAGTTTGCATTCTGTTTCTTCAACTTCATGACATTAGGACATTTACTGAACCTGAACTTTGATGTTTGCAAAGGAAAGACACACACTTAGCTCAAAGTTAGTATGAGACATGAATAATGATTGTTATTTGCCAAGCACAATATGGAGATCTTTACATGTATTCAATTACTGTGTAGTAGATGTTTGTCCTTTTTTACAGAGATGAGAAAAGTGATGCTTAAAGACTTTGTGACTAGGTTAGGATCCAAACCTATGCATCCTGACTCCAGAATAATATGCTGGGTCATTCTGTGACATTGTTTTATTTTGTTTCAATGAACAATTAATTCTTGGGTATTCCTTGAAACTTTATAGGAATTTGCATATGCACTAATACTTAAAAGATTTCAAGAAATAACTGAGCAAAAGAGTTAGAACTATTTCTCATAAAAATGCAAACATATATGTGCAGAAATAATTATTATTAATGTACTTAATGGAATTTTAGTGATAGAAGAAACTTTAGAGACTATATTTCAACAATTTAGAAACAGTACATTAGCAAGGTCAATTTTGTTTTCTGTTGAGCTTTCAATGAATGTTGAATATTTATATTTTTCCTACTAAAATAAGTAGAATTCATTTAATTTTTAAAAAGTAAATATATATATGACATTCAAATATATATATATATATATATATATAAGCCTAAGTTATAACTCATTAAATAAAATTATTTTACAATTTGATCAACAGGAGATCAAAGTTACTGTTTTCTTCTTTGATTCTAAATCAAATGAATTATTTCAAAAATGCTGTGCTTGACTTGAAATGTAGGTATGATTCCATTACATTGTATTCTCTTTCTCACCACTTATAACTAGTCTTCTTTATTTTTATTCAGTACTAGTCTGCAAGCACCTTTAAAATGGTGTTTTGTAGAAGTCATTTCCCAAGGCATTCATCTAACTCAGTGGCATTTGTATAATTTCGTGGGACCTCCTTTTGGGAACATTGTTTCCAGGCCCTAATTTACCTTTACAGCTAAAAATATAAGTTTTCCATGGAGCATGATGGGAAAAAAAAGACACCATTACACCCCCATGTTTTGAATATATTGTTTTAATTTCTGAAAAAAGTGTATCTTCTGCTCTTCAGAAAATAGACTTAGTCAAGATTCATTCAACCATTCCCTCTTCTTTAAATTTTTTAGGAAGACAAATTCAAATTCTTTTGGGACTCCACATATTTTTAGTGCCTCTTTGGAAAATAATTCTGAGCACTGGGGAACTTGTTACACTTTTTGGGCTATCGCAAACTGAGAGAGATAACCTGTTTTGGTTTTCAACTTTCTTTTTTTATTTTATTTTAATTTAAAGAGAATAAAACAAAACAAAGCAAAGCAAAGCAAAACAGAACAAAGGAGAGCAGAGTAAAACAATGCAAATAACACAAGATTTCAGAAAAAGACAACAGGAAATCAACAGTGGCTACTATAATGTCTCTTGTTTTCTTCAAAATAGTTGTCCATATGTTCACACACAATAAGTTAACACAAATCAAAATAGTATAAAGGCAATCAAAACACAAGAATGAGAGCCTTAAGGGCTTTCAAGACCAGACACTAGGAAGTCAATAATAGCTACCGAAATGTCTCTTGTTTTCTTCAAAGTAGCTGTCCATGTCTTCATATGTATTAGAATCAAATAATTGAAAACAGACTAAAACCAATCAAATCGTTTTTCAATTTTCTAATTTTTTTTTTGTTTTGCTTTGCTTTGCTTTGTTGAGACAAGGTCTTGCTATGTAGCTCAGACTAGCCTTGAAGTCACTATTTAATTCAGGCTATCCTCAAACTCATGGCAGTCCTGCCTCAGCCTCCTAAGTGCTGGGATTACAGGAATGCACCACCATGCCTGGCTCTTTAATTTGCTTTTTTAATCCATTAGCAACTCTTTTGGAGCTGAATGGAAGCTTGTGTTTGAAATTAGAATTATAATTATTGGGAAGAAGAACTAGAAATCTATGTTTAACTCTCCTCTATCTTCAATCTTAAATAAGAATATGGAATATCTGCTGGATTATTTAGTCTTCTGATCTCAGGAATACAAAGGTGACTCTAGATATCACTTTCAGTTGATTTCCTGTAGGAAGCTGATGTAGTTACTATCTCATTCCTGGGACAAAATACTCAAGAACCAGAAGTTAAATGAGGAAATGTTTATTTTAGCTCACAGTTTGTAGAGGTTTCAGTTCATATTTGGCCAGCTCCAAGGCAGGTTGCATGACAGAGGAGAGACAGTTTATGATAGGGCAACCAGGAAACAGCAAAACTTTCTTCTTCTTTCTATTTTTATTCCACCCAGGCTGCAAGCCTTTTGGTTGGTGTCACAAACACCTAAGATAGGTCTTCCCTTTTCAGTAAGTGAGTCACCCGGACAAACGCAGTTCTATGCCACAACAAACAATAGACTAACTCAGAAACACACACCCATGATCTAATCACTCCCAAAAGCTTTTTCACTTGAAGAATGTTAAGAGAATAATTTTTGTTGTTCTTCTTGTAAGCCACCACATAGATGTCAAGAGCCACCTATGAGTACATGGGGCTTTGGAGGAATGTCTAGAGATACGCCAAAACAGAAGTTCATTTGAAAAAAAAAAATCCAGAAAAGGAGGAAAGAACTCAAAAAAACATTGTAACTATTCGTGTGCTTTGGACCAAAGAACAACCCTTACTTTCTCTGGGCATTGTCTTCCTTGATTAAAAAACAGCCAAGAAAGAGATGCATGCCATGAAAGGAACAAACAAAGCGAGCCATTTGACAGTAAAAATGGCCCACATCATGGTGGAAGCCTAATTCTATGACAGACATTTACATCAATGCTTCAGACATGTCTCAATACGGTAAAATTGTTGGTCCTACTTTCAAAAGATGAAGAAATAATAGTGATAAGGAAGATGGCAACAATGTATTTGGCACATTTTTGAGAGTCTCACTTAGATATAAAATGTCCACACATTATGAACTAATTTACCCTTCATAGGAGCTGGGGAGAGAGGTACTGTTGTTACCTATGTTTTATCAATGAGAAAATTCCAAGTTTGAAAAGTTCATCCATATCATTGGTAAGAAACAGAACTGCAGCTTAAAACTACTAGTCCAGTTGTTGATTCTGTGCTTTGGGAACCAATGCTCAGACAGGTTATGCAACATGTACTGAACATATATTAAATCATTCTTCTTGGTCTAGATTTCTGGTTCTAGAATGCAGATATGTTTAACAGTACTTTAATACCTTTTTAAATGAATGAGTTCTATTGTTTCCTTGTTTCCAGTGCTAATGCTGTTATTCAGGCAAGAGTACTGGAGTCAGAAACAGAAATGAAACACTTTTATGTATATTATTCAAGACCACAATTGACCTGAAATGCCCAAATAATAACCTTAAATTCACATTTTCCTCAAAAGGATTTTCAGCCTTAACAAAGCATTTTCCTTTTTCCTATTGATCAAAAGCAATAGTCAGGAACAAGCTAAACCAGTTACTCTCTTCCTAGAGTTCTGCCTCCACTGCCTCCAATTCTTCTATGCCCAATGAAAACACCTTAAGCTAAAGTTTATTTTCCCATGCTGCAGATTCTCACTGCCTCCTGCTCCCAAGTAAGTCCCTTATGATTGAATGTGTCCACTGGATTAGCAGAACAGCAGATTCAGGGCTGCTGGCTTTCCAGCAAAGAGCTCAGTCTTCAGTCTTGTTTTTTGCAGTTTCATTTCCCCAGAGACAAACAGAACTAGGAGGAAGAGGAGCATCCTAAGATGCTAGACTAGCCCTTTCATTTTAAAACTGACAAATCTAATTCTGATTATTCCTGGTGAGTGACATTTAACTACCTTTTAGAAATCTTTGTAGTCTTAATTATTAACTGTCACCTGATGACAGCTTCCTAGAAATCCTGAGCACACAAATCTGTGGTTATCATTGACACCAGGACCACTCAGGTTCCATTGTAAGAGTCCCTTTTCTTTGGTAAGAGGGTAATGCTTCAGCATTCTGAATGTAAATGATGCTTCAGAGTCTGCAATATTTACACTTACATTGTTGATTACATTCCTCTTTTGTGCTGTGTTTACTGAAGGTTAAAAATGTGCTAAATTAATTAAAATTATCATAGACACCTGCCATTCCAGTGGCCTGAATTCCTACGAGCCAAATCCAATATAATTATTCAATTAAATATTATTAGAGACTCTTTGAAGTGCATAATTTTTTTTCTTTTTTTTTTTTTCTTGCATTTTGCTCTAGCACTCAAGGACATTGAGTAACCTACATCAGGTTCTAATTGAAATGTTAGCTGGTTGATCATGCAGGTAAAACAGGTTAATTATCAGGTGGTAGCTGAATAATTACTTAGCAATTGGCATCTTAGACTACTGTTATAATTATTTTGGCCCTCTTCACCAAAACACAGACTGTCCTTGATAATTACTTATGGATTCACTGAGCATTATTAAGAGGGGGATGCTAAAAGCTGGAAACTAATCGTAATTATAGCTCTAAAATCAAAAGAAAGCAAAGATAGCCACCACATTTCCCCCAATATGTAGTGAATACTACAATATGTAGTGAATATTGTATGTCATTTTATAATATACAGTTTATGAAGATTAATGAAAACAAATGCAACTTCAAGTTGATTGTTTAAAATTCAGGGGTCTTAAGGGAAAGAAATACAGAGAGATAGAAGAAAGTAGAGACACAGGGAAGAAAAAGTAGTAACTGAGAAGAAAGCTAATAATATTGATAGACAATAGTATAACAAAGAAAGGAAAGAACAGAAGGAAGAGTTGGTAAAAATTAACAAAAAGCAAATATTCTGGTGGGCTGACTATGCATGCCCCTCCCCCAAAATATAATCTTAATTTCTAGAACCTGTCTGTGTTGTGTTATGTCTAAAGTTACTTTTAGGAAATTATTGTTAAAGATTTTAAAAATGAATAATTCTCTTGTAGCATCCAGGTGGGTCCTAATTCAATCACAAGTAGATCTACTAGAGAGAGACATAGGAGATATAGTAGAGTCAGTAGAGAAACCACTTTGATCTCTCAGGCAGAGGATAAGATGACCGTGGCCACAGGCCAAAGAAAGTTAGGATCTTAGAGGAGCATAGGAGGTACAGACCTGCTTATACCTTGATTTTAGGTTAACATTACTGATTTTGGTTTGAAGAATTCTAAAAAAATAATTTTTGTTGTTGCAAACCACCAGGTTGATGGTATTTGATCCAGCAGCAGCACAATAAACAAAGCCTTCCATTTAGAATTTTCTCTTTATTACCTGTTAGGGGGTCAAGTGCTGCTCCGAACACCAGAATGGCCGTGGTGGTGGTGGGAGTGGAAATAGAAGGTGGAAGAGGAGGAGGAAGAGGAACAGTAGTAGCAGTGGTGGTAATAGTGGAGAAGGAGGAAGAAAAGGAAAAAAAGAAGAAAAACAAGAGAAGGAGGAGTAGGAGAGGGAGAAGAAGCATAGGAGGAGGAGGAGGAAGGGGAAGGAAAAGAGGAGAAGGAGGGGGAAGAGTGGATGGAGGGAGAGGAGAGGAGGAAGGAGAAGGAAAGGGAAGATGGGAAGGAGAGGAACAAGAGGAAGGAGAGGAGGAAGAGCAGGAGAAGGAGAAGAAGAAACAGAAAAGGGGAGGAAAAGAGTGAAAGGATGGGAGAGAAGAAAGACAAACTAGCTTACACATATACATAAATATGACAATAAAATTCTTTCAAGTAGGAATAGAATCGGGGAAATACATGAATGGAGAAGCCAGAAGAGTGTGATAGCAAAGAAAGGTCACAAAGTGGGATCAGACAAAATCCTACTGTGAGAAAGATACATTAGCTGGTCACGAGGAGGTAAATAGAATTTTCTAACTTCTCTGAAATCATCTGCACTTTTCCGTCTCAAAACATCTTTTAAAGAGAGTGTCAGTTATCCATAAGTTGCAGATTATAAAAATGAAGTTAGCCTTTGGTTTAAATTTGCAGCATTGTAAGGAGTGCCAGTGTAAACACTAGGCAGCCACATGCAAACTTTAACCTTTCTCCATGCAGGGCGGCGTTAGAGAACTAATTGCGAGGTGCAAATTCAGATGGCCAAAACAGTTTTTCTATAGGTCTTTCGTGAAGATCTTAGATTTCCTGATGAGACCTACACAGTCTGACTTTTCATTTTACCCAGGTGCTAATGATCAGTTTAGATTGAATAGCTCATGATTTTAACAGCAAAACTTGCTACTCCCCTGCATAAGAATCAATTTCGACTATTGTCATCCCAAAGATTTACCCTCTTCCCTGTCAGTTTGACTCGGCCTTTCCCTAAGACACTTTCTGACACCGGAGTGAAAATATCATATGTATATGAACATGACAGGCAAGTTAAAGCCCTAGAGAGAGCAAGGAAAAATGAGTTCTGCTGCAGGCCCCAGGAATCCTGATTTGATAGTTAGGACCTTTGGCTTGATTGGATTGTGGCGAGAGACAGGTATTCTGTTCTGTTGTGTCAGTTTTCAGGCTTCAGGGAATGATTGGCTTCCAGGCAAGCACCTGACTGACTTTTAACCAGCAGGCAAAGACCAACACACAGTCCTCACACAGCAATTGTGCTGGCTAGAGATTCCCAGGGGAGACCTAGAAGCCTGTCAGTACTTGTCAGCATCATTGTGACAACCAGACACTCAGCAAGGAGCTATAGAATAGGAGAGTGGTAGATAACAAGGCCACCTTGAGAAGTCCTGTGCATTGGGCACCTGGGGAATATCGTGCAAAAAATAGTTGCATAACATGGCTCATATTCCTAGCATCTGCTCACAAGAAGGCAATGAGTTTCGATCCTACAGAAGAAACGTGTACAACAAAACCAGTGCCCACTTAAATCAGGGAAGGGCTTTAGAAAAATAATGTCTGTTATCATACCCTATGTTGCTATAGACAGAGGTAAAAACAGAAATGACAAAACAATAGCTAGCCCTCAGTCTGTAATTCTTGGAGCCAAGCTCTGTTCTGAGCACTTCAGGCATATGAATTCATTTAACCGTCACCACAGCCTGATGCAGTGGCTGTCATTATTATCCTTTCTCCACCACAGCACAGTGAGAATGTGGTAAGCAACCGAGCTGGAAGTATCATTAACATCACAAGAGTAAGCCAGGGAGGAAGCCAGGGAGTATGTGATTACCTACACTGAGGTAGCCAGGGAGTATGTGATTACTTACACTGAGTTCTTTTTAGAGAAAGAACCTAAGGACTTAAGGTTGAGTTGGAATTCTGGTTCCAGCCTGTATTAGTTAGATAATCTGAAGGAAAACATCTCATGTCTATAAAATGCCATTTCTTTGTCTGTCTTAGTCATCTTCATGTTTCTGAGACGTGATACCCAACAGGGAATTTTAAAGGAGGAGGAGTGTTTGAGCTCACATTTTCAGACCAAGGTCTGTTGACATCAAGGCACGAAAGGCATGGTGGACTGGTCTGGTGGAAGAAAGCTGCTCATGTAGTGGCAGCTTGGAAGCAGAGAACAAAGAAGGTGATGGAAAAGGAGATACATCCATCCTTCCAGGTCACACTCCCAGGTCGTGCCTCCTAACAACACATTTGGCTAGGATGATTAATCAATCCATCAATGAATATAATGCCCACACTACTTAATCAACTTCCAAAAAACCCACCTTGAACACAGTGGTTTTTGGTGGCATGCTATATCTAAACTGTAGCACTGTTAAATGGAGAATGTAACACCATTTTGCCATGATTGTTCAGAAGAGCAACAGAATATAATTTGAAAGGCACTTAGAATTATTTGTGATAAGCAATATATTCTCAACAAAGCGGTCATTAAAACAATTATTCATGCTGAGTGGGCACAGAATCATACTGGAGGCCAACTTGTTTTGTCTCAGTTTGCTTACTTATAAAATGGAGCCACTAAAATTGCATTGTGGAACACGTAAAAGCACCATAGTTGATCACTTGCTTTGCAGCACTTTATAAAATAGCAGAGCCTACTGGAATATGAGATAAGCTACATCATATTATTCCATCATGTTACAATAGGACACAAAATATTTGGGTGCAAAGTTGAGATTATGGATATTGAATGACTTAAATTGAGGTTATAGATATTGGATGAGTTACAGAAACCCAACTGGTATAGTCCTAGGCACCTACTCTTCACTAATTGATAATCTTCACTTATTAATTTTTATCTCCTCCAAGACTTGCTTTTAAATTATCTATTTGTGCATTTTTTGCTCAAAGAAACAAAGCATATTAACTATTGGTGAAACAACCATATTGAAGATCTTCTTGAAACCATAAGTAAAATAATATTTTACCAAGCTATTGATGTCTGGTTAATTTTCTAAGGGGAGAAAAGAAGCAATTGTTGAGTTAATTATCCTCTGACTTCACCTAGAAAGGAGCATGACAAGTCACAGCTGAAGAAAACAATGAGGAAGAAACATGTACATTTTGTAAATAACTCAGGAATGCCCCCTGCACTCCAGCTAGTTTAAGTGGTGAGGAGGAGGTTACTATGGATTGTTAAATACAAACAGATAGATATACACACACAGTGACACATACATAGACACACCCACACCCACACCCACACACACACACACACACACAAAACCTCTTTCAGCTGACATAGTTGGCCACAAGCTAGGTCATCTTGATAATAACCTGATGAAAGATATCTACTGTTTGTCTGTTTGGGTTTGCTCAGTTGGTAATCCCCAATGCAGCTTTAAAAAGAAAAATCAATGATCACACATAACAGTCTTCAGTGTCCTAACTTGCTCCTCAAACCCACTAATGGGCTGAAATCCTATGATGTGGATAAAGTTAGAGATAGTTCATCACTGGAAGAGATCATCTTGAGAAGTCCTACTTTCCACCTCTTCTGACAGGACCTCGGGAGGATCTTTCTGAGCTGGCTGAAATGCTACAAATGATAGATTCTACCAGTACCAATCAAGGTCTAATTAAATTGAGAAAGAGCAGAATACCTGGGAAAGAACTGATTATCTTCTCCCCACACCAGAAACTCAGTTTTTCTATATGAAGTAGAAGTGCCAATTTTCAAAACATCATAATTGATTGGTGATTGGGGAATGTGGGTTGTAGAATAACAAAAATAAATTAGATGTTCTTCATTTCTTGGCTCAGATATAATCTTAAGCACTGTGAAACTCTGACAGCACCTTTCTGTTCCTTGTCCTATATGAACAAGTCTATTTTAAAGGAGAGGAGACTGAGGCCAGATGCATAGTTACTTGCCCCATTCCATGCAGTCAGTTAGCAAACTGAGACAAAGGTGGACCTGTCCTCAGTACTACAAGCTTATTGTTCTTCCCATGTCAGGAAGTTTGGTAAGTCCTCAGAGACTACTTAGGTTATAATATATTTTGACCAAAGTTTCACACATTTTAGACAAGCTTAAAGAATTTAAATGACTTCCCTCAAGTCCCACGTGTTGTTAGAAAAGGTTTTGCAGTGTGGCCCAGGAAATTTTAGGGGTAGATTAACTGTATTCCTTCAAAAACAGATCTCTCCACACTATATTCAACAGACTACTTCCACATACTAAGATTCTAAGATTTTAAAAGTCATGCCAGATTCTCAGACATTTAACTGTTCACCAAAACTAAGGCACTAAATTCTAAGATGATGAGAGAGCAGCATAAATGTCACATATACTTTCAGCTATTAGTGAACAAATTAACTGTCTCATGCCCACGAGACTGCCCAGAATGGTTAAAGTGAGTGAGAGGGTGACAATATACAAGAACTAATTTGGAAAACACTAGGGAAACTCTCATTCTGGAGAAGACTTTTCAGAAACTTTGAGCAAAGTAAATAATAACCATCTACTCCAAGAAAGATTAACCTCATCCTTTATGTCTCTACATTTTTAGGGCCCAATGGAGCAAGAAGGTTTCAGAGAGATAAATTTAAACTTGTTATGAGGAAAAATGTTCTAATAGTCAGGGTCATTTACTGATGCTTCAAGAGTAAGCAGAGAGGAACATGGAAAAAAAAATCACTGAACCCAGAAAAAAGAATTGATCACTTATCAATATGCAACCATGAGCTGGTCATTTATCGTCTCTTAGCCTTGGTTTTCTTCTTTTACAAAAGGATAGTGTTGAAAAGTAACCTTTTTAAGGTTACTTCCTGATCTCACATTTTAATTTTAACTGTAAGTATTTTAATTGAGGCCTTGGCATGTAAGTTAGAGTGCCAAGAGATGTTTCAGGAAATTTAACCATCACTTTAGATGGGATTAAAATTATATTAATACTATTTTCTAAATTTAGAATTCCATTGATTTTACCCAAAAGAGACTTTTAACCTTACTTTAGTGACATAGTATTTAAGGTGTAATTGAACATTTCATATTTATCACATAAATCTTAACAAAAATACTTCTTTAATGGAAGTGAGTAGAAAGAAGAAAGGGTAATTTTACTCTTTCTACAGATGTTTAAATGTAATTATTTTAATGTTATGACACTGTCATTATTGACCCACACTCAATAAAGGTAACTTGTAGGCTACACAGAATACAATCTGTTAAGTACACACATAAATATACCACTCAGCTTTACTGCTGCTGGACATGATGTTGAATCTCAAAACTCAAAATGAGGAAAGATTTAAGTTAGCTCACATGTAAGGGATTCAGTTCATGGACAGCTGCTCCAAAGCAGAAACATCAAGGCAGGAGGACTCGGTGAAGTAAAACTTAGTGCAGGATAGCCACAGAGCCAAGCAAGTGAACAGTGGCAAAGAGGAAGAGGTAAGTGATCAGATTTAGTACCCGAGTTAATGGTCTCATGAGCTACCCAGAAACAACCAGGGTGTCCTCCCCAATCCTCTGGGTGGCTCTACAGTCAATTAAACTTACATAATCAAGAGCAATTAGCATACTGAACTGTGCTAGTGCGACATAGGAAAACCCAGCTAGATGTAGGCGCTATAGTTTGTACCATGAATGACCTATGGTGGGTCACTGGATGCTATCACCAGAAATTCTGCAATTACTGCAACTAGAACTTTCAGATACAGTGCGCCACTGCCGCTCTTTCATATTCAGTTCTGTGTGTTCTATGGTTTGTTTGTTTTTGCATGACTATTTCTGATTAAGCCTGAAGCAAACATGTCTGTGTATGATCAGTGGGCATGTATTTGTTTCTCTCTGCTAAGGACTGAGGAATGTCAGGTATTTTCAGTTTTCAAAATGAAAACATATTAATTCAAAAAAGTCAAAGCTTTGCCCCAAGGAATAAGGGGATCCAGATGTTTAACAACCACATGTGCAATGAATATGCATTGCAGCCACTTTAGCCAAAGGAGTTGAATGTTTTAAAAGCAAGAAATGGCCAGTGGTGTCAAATGCTGCAGAGAAGCCAAACAAGGTGAGAACTGAGATGATGCCTTGCAATCGTGTAAATAGAAAGTTATTGAGATCATTTACGAGGGCTGCTTAAGCACAGTGTTGAGCTTAGAAGCTACACGTTTTGTGGGTTAAGTGAATGCAACCCAGAGAAACATCATAAACTGTAAATACATGACCTCCTTGTCTACTGATTAAATTCCAGAGTGGAGAGACACAGTATTTCATTTTCATCAGCTCAAAAGCCATTGGCCCTGTTTCCCTGAGGTGATTATCATGCTCAGGCTTTCTTGTGGGATGAATCACTGATAGAATCAACCACAAGTGCTTTAAGTATGAATCATGGCTTCTACCTTGTTGTACACTAATCAACTATTGTGAGTCTTTATCTGCCTCTAGTTATATTTTAAACTTTATAGCTGTAGCCATCTTGGCAATAGCTCATTCTCTCTGTAGTAATACAAAAGAAAAAATATAGTTAACACGTCTGCTAAGGATACAGGAAAACTACAAGAGCTATAGAACTTGCTCTTCTCTGTACCCATTTCACACTCTTTAATAATTTTTAATTTCATTTTATAATTGACAAAAGTGGTATACATTTATGACACACAGCATGATACTTAGATATATGTATGAATTGTGGAATTTTTAAATAAAGTTAATTATCTACCATCTCATATACTTTCTTTTGTCTGTGTTGAGAACCACTTTTTAAATCTAATGTCTTTGAAATTTTAGGTATACATTATATTGTTGCTTAGTCACTATGATACAAAATAAATCTCTTAAACTTACTTCTCTTAACTGGAATTTGTGTTTCAACCAATATCTCCCCAATTCCTCCATTTCCCATTCTCTGAGAAACACTATTTTATTCTGTGAGTGCAACTGTTTTAGATTCCACCCATAAGTGAGGTCACTGTTTTAGATTCCACCCATAAGTGAGGTCACTGTTTTAGATTCCACCCATAAGTGAGGTCACTGAGTACTTTTTTTCTGTGGCTGGCTTATTTCCCCTAAAGTAATGCCCTCACTATTCACCTATAATGTCACAAATGACACATACTATTTTTTTGCCTTGTCTGACACCCCTTAGCATTTTAAGACAGTCTCAGAATATTAGCATCTTTGTTTTTCTGTTCAGTTGATCATTTTATAACTTTCCACTTCTTCAGCTTTAGACAGTCAAGTTCATCTCCTGCAGAGAGTCAGATAAAAGTCCTTTTACTAACTATAGAATAGAGGTAATACTTGTGCATTCTATTACTATTATCAAAAAGCAATGTCTCTGAGATCTTGGAATTCTAGAATTTTTCTAATGAAAAATTCAAATAAACCTTTGAAAATAAGTACAATTATGCAGTGTTTCTGCTGCTACTTTGTTCATCCACTATGTATTCATTGAATAAGTGTTTGAGACCAACTACCATTTATTAAGCACAGTTCTCTTTCCTATTGATTGTTTCATTCTTTTACTTTTGTTGGTCTATCACATGACAGCCCTGTTCAAGAAGTGCTTGCTGAGGAAATTAGTAGTAAACAAACAGATATAAATTATATATGAAATTACTATATGTAAAAACATACCTTGAAATAAAAATATAATACTGTGAGTTTGGTAGCATAAAAAGTTAATATGGTTCACCAAACATCAATACTATGCTTAAGATACAAGTTAATGTGTTAATGATAGGGATATTTTTGAATGTTTCACAAAGGTGCTATCTCAAGTCATCTACAGGAATTGTAGAACATTGTAGATGTCAGAAAATGAAGTATGTGTTGTCAAGCAAAAAGGGAAGTGTCTGCCAGAGCATTCTGATGAGGGCTGGATGTCTACTATTGCCAGTAAAATGAGCTGAGCAAGTTACAAAGGTCAAGATTCCAGCGGGAGAAATGTCACTAGGGAAATAAATGTGTTTAATGACAAAATTAATACTGGCATGTTATCATGATGCCAGAAATTTCTTCCATTAGAAAAAAGTGTCAAAAAAGCAGAATTCTAGAACAAACCACAGAAGAAATAAGAAACAGAAAACAGTGGAATCCAATTGTCCATGTTAACATGATGAGTTCTTGGTTACCTGTTGCATTTGAATTTGAATCTCAAATCATTATAGAAAATTCCTCAACTATCAGAATTAAAAGCTACAGAAAAATTATATCTGCATCCACATTTTCCTATCTATTTTCTATCTATCATCTATCTGTGTATCTATTTCAGTGGTAACTATCAAAATTACAAACAGCACCTGAAAAACCAATGCATAAAAAGAACTGTAATTTGAAGTTTTTTAGATTGTTTAAACCTAATTCTACCCCTTAAGTATATTTGGAACAAATCATATGTATTTTCAATGCTTAAAGAAAAGCCTATGAGGGTTGGGTAATTGAAAAATGACAATTAGAATTTCAAACCTACGATCAGGTTTAGCATATTGCTAACCCAGTAGAGAGTCATACAAGTCCTACCATCATCCCTGGGCCATGAGCTAACCATGTGTTTGTATAAGATCATAGCTTTTAACCTTGTTAGTGATTTCCTTAGTCACTTTCTCATCACTGTGATAAAATATTTCACAGCTACAACTTAGGGGAGGAGAAATTGACTTAGGCTGATAGGTTTTAGAGCATTCAGTCCACTGATCCCAAGGCAGGAAGGGAATGGTGGAAGGATCTGGAAGAGGAAAGATTATCATGCCATGGTAATCAGAAAGAGCAGGGAGAAAAGGGAGGAGACAGGAGATACTGTCTATCTTCTCAGGTCACTTGCTTCTTCCTGTCATTCCTATGCCATAGAACTACTTTCAGCTCTAAACTCTTCTGCCAATTAATCCACTGGTGAGTGCAATGCTCCCCTATGATCCAATCACCTTCTAAAAGCTCAACCTCTAAAAGCATAACAGAAGACTTTCTAGAATTAAACCATATCAGTGCTTTTTAGCAATAGTTGCTGAGATTCAAATGCATGGGGCTGCAGTGTGGACTGTGGAAGCAATAATGGAATGGTGTGTAAGGGCAGTTGCAGTACAGGGCTAACTCTGACTCATGTACTCATTGCACACAGTCCAGTGGAAACCTACACATAGCAGATATTACGGGTGCTGGCGTGGAAGTACAGGAAAAGGAAGTGTTATGCTCTACTAGTGGGAATGTAAGTTAGTATAGGCATCATGGGAACCAATACAGAATTTCTTCAAATATTAAAATTTGAGCTACCATATAACTCGGCAAACTTGCTACTGAATGTAGAGCCAAAGGAAAGTAAATCGGTATATCGTAGGGACACCTGAACTCTTACACTTATGACAGCAATATTTAAATACTAAGAAATGGAAACAACTTAAATGTTCACCACTTGCTGAATGGACTTAAAAATATGGATGGAATAATGGAATACTATTAACCTGTAAAAGGATAAAACCTTGTAATTTGTGACAACAAAGAACTGGTGGTCATTAGGTTAAATGAAATAAGCCAGGCACAGTAAAACAAACAACAGATGGTCCCATTCATATGCAGAACCTAGGTAACTTGATCTCAAAGTAATTGGGAGTATAACAGTAGTTATGAGAATCTGGTGAGTACAGGAGAAAGGTAGGAATGGGCAAATTTTAGCTGATGGGCAGTAACTTAGATTAGAAGGCAGAAATAATTTCCGGTGTTCTGTTGACTAATACAGTGACCATAGGTAACTAAAAAGCTTTGTAAGGAAAGAAGACAGGATTCTGAGTGTCTTACCACAAAGAAATAAAATATGTATCAGGGTTTTATGTAATGCATTATACATTGAATTTAAATCAAATAAAATTGAGTAAAGATTCTGTGCACTCGAGAAAAAAATATACAAAAGTTTTCTCTTTTATAGGTACAAAATGTAACAGAAATTATGGTAAAAATAAAAATTTTATGCTAAAAGATAAAACTGTAATGAAAACATGTTATGTACATGTACCAACTCTGCTGGATAAATATAATAATGTACTCTAAACATGTACTACAAATAGCAAAAAAAAAAAAAAAAAAAAAGGAAGTATTGAAGATTTGGTTCTCCTAAAATGTAGTTTTAATTTGTAGTTTAATTATTACTGTTAGACTCTCTACATATGGAAGAATATACAACATGTAATTTGTGATAAAATGAACTCTTCTGAACCCATCACCCACCCACTTAAGGACATGACCAATAGTTGCATGACTCTTCCTTTCTTGCTTATTTAGGGCTGGTTGCTTCATGTGAACCTTAATGTCTGTTTGGAAGGATTTATAGTCTTGAACTTCATGAAAACAGTAAAAGTTATCATAGGAATCCCTGGTTCACTAAAGTTCAATTTTACTTAATACTCAGATTTGTATGTCAGGTCATGACCGCTCTATATCCTTGTTTCTTGACATATGCACTATTTTTGTTTAATGTGTTAGTTTTATATTTGCATACATATATTCAACAAATGACAAGCTTCTCCACAAAAGGTTTTTACCCAGAATATATAAAGAAAGACTACAACACAATAAGACAATTACAACACTGAGTTTTCTTGTAGATCTAGTATCTTATTGATACTATTTGAAGACCATTCTTCAATATTTTCTCCAGTTCAAATCTACTAAAAATCAATGTTTTGCATTTTTGTTCATCAAAAAGTCTTTATATCTGGCTCATTTTTAGAGAGATTTTCCTGGATATATAAATCCAAGTAGAAAGTTTTTTTTTCTTTCAAAACTCCTAAGTTATTGCCACTCCTAAGTCATTGCTTCCATAAATTTGGAGAAGTTTCTTTAATATGTGTACATTCTTTCCTCTGGCTTTTACTTCAATATTTTGTATTTATTTTTGGTTGTAAAAATTTAAATGCAATCTCTGGCAAGCTGCGGCCACCCCAGGGCAAGAACCATCAGCGTTTCCTGAGATCTGTGCCATGTTGGAACCTGGGGTGCTGGGAAAACAAGCAGCCAGCTCACCACTCTGATAAGCACCTGTGAGCCTACTGGCATGCAGGCTAAGAATCAAACATCCTTCCACCACCACCACCCCCCCCATGAGCAAGTGAGAGCCAGAGATCTGAGCACCTCTTTTGAGTTTGACTATATGCAATACAGCAAATAAGGGGGATTTCAGTCTGCCATCTCTTTGAAGGCAAATATTTTTATCACTGTTTTGCTCTGTTCTGATTAATGGTATTGCTCTATTCAATGTTCTGTTTTTATAAGTTCAGTATTTCCTTCGATTTTGCTGTAACCTGACAGAAGGAACAACCATTGTGAAGAAAATGAGATATACTATTGTACCTATTGCTGTTATCCTGGTAACCTGCTGTGAAGCTCTGTACCAATTTCACTACACTGTCTCAATTGGCTTTGTCCCATCTTGTTCTGCTGTATTTTACTACCTTCAAAATAAAATTTTAAAAAATGTAAATGCAATTTATTTAGATTTACTTTTATTCTTTTTAAAAATAAAAACAAATATGATTTCTTCCCCTTTCAGTTCTAAGTTTCTGGTATCTGTAATGCAAGGTATTTCATTAGTCTGGAAATTTGTCAGCCGTTATCTCTTCAAATGTTACGTTCACCTCCATGACCTTTCTCTTCTGAAATTTCAAGGGTACATGTTACCTTACTCACTATTGCCGCACAGTTTTACACACTGTTTCCTTTTACCTTCGTTATTTTAGATTTAGCTTTCAATTTTATTTAGTAAGTGCTATTGATATTTAATTTATTTAGTTCTTTCCTCCACTTGGATTAGTCCATTAAAGATCTATGAGTTTTTTTCTAAAAATGTAAAGTTGGTTTAACTTTTAAAATTGTACCTGTAAGATATTCCATATTATCAGTATACAGAAGAAAAAAATCCTAAAAAAGTGAATATAAGTTTATAATAGGTTCCAAAACTCCATTTTCAATATTAAGTATTAGTTCATGATTTAAAAATCTTAGTATTTTGGGAATGGAGGAGAAATTCATTGACCTAAAATGAGCACTTTCTTGAAAGTTGATATTTAATATCATATCTACTGGTGAAAGCTGAATATTCTCCTCTTAATATTAGTAATGAAGTGAAGTATTTATTCTACCACTTCTATCTAACACAGAGCCGTAAGTCCACACTTCTCTGAAAAGAAAAGAAAAATGAACAATAAGTCTATAGATTGAAGAAGGGAAACAAAGTAGCTTACATCTGCAGATGACAAAATTACCTACACAGACGATACGAGGAATTCTACAAAAAAGAAACTAGTTTAAGAAGTTGTATCAGTATGAAATCAATAATACACTAAATGTATATTTTATTCTGTAGTAAATTGAAATGAAGATCCCACTTATACTAGCAGTATAAACTAGAGATATTAGGTAAAAATAAAACAAAATGTATAAGATTGTTATGCTGAAAATTGTAAAATATTGATGGAAGAAATCAAAGAAAATTTGAATGAACAGACAGCTACCTTGACTTGTAAGTTTTAATCTGAGATGTCAACACTAACCAAACTAATCTATGTATACTTTGCATCACAATAAAATATTCTAGAAATTTTGGAAAAATTAGCAATGTATTTTGAAATTTTTTAAAGGAAATCAAGAAAACAGGATTGCCTATTTTTAACTTGATATACTACTTGGCCTCAAGAATGATCATAAAGCAACACTGAACAATAATTATGATAATGTGATATCAGTACAAGTTTAAACTAACTGGTCAGTAAAACAGAATCATCAAAAATATAAATAGGTATGAACCTATACATTTATTATTAGATAGGTTTTCATTTTGGTAAAGATCCAATGACCACTTTATGGAAAAAAATAGTCTTTTTTAAGTAGGAATGATTGAACAATTAGCTCACAATATATCTCATGCTTGATAAAAATAACTCAAAATTGATCACAGATACAAAAACATTACAACTACAAATTTTCTAATAAAATACACAGTAGACAATACTATACACCTGGATTAAGAAAATATTTATTAGACATCAAAAGCATTGTCCATAGAAATATTTACCAAAATTTTGAGTTCATCAGAATTCATATGGTTTGTTGTGACAAATAATTAGCCAAATGAAAAGGACAACAGAACAGAAAGCAAGTCACAATGTGAGGGGCAACATTTGCAAAGCCCATGTATCATAAAAGGTCATTTATGATGAATTTATAAAGGATTCTAAAGGGTAAGCTCATAGATAAATGTATTCTTCAATAATAAGAAAAATATCTAATATCATATGGGAAAAAACTATGAGGAAGAAACTTCATCAGACATGACCTTTAGAAAGCAAATATGTTCATGGAAAAATGTTTAGCATTATTATTAATTAGGTAAATGTAAATAAAAAAATAATTAGATACTATTACATGTGTGCTATAATGGATAAATACTTATGAAACCACAAACTAAAAGGAACAACTATAAATTCTGCACATTGCTCATGAGAATGCATGAAGGTATATCTACTCTGAAAAACACTTTGGGAGTTTTTCTTAGAGTTAACATATATTAATACAAAACAACCCAAGATTCTCACTCCTCAGTGTTTACACAGATAGTTCTACATGAATGTCTGAGGCTTTATATGCAGTATATAATTTTAAAAGCATTTCAATATCTCAAATGCCCTTTTACTGGTAAATGGATAAATGTATTGTGGTATATTGTAATAAGGACCCAACCAAAGTTGCTATGTACAAATAAAAACGCTATACCCGAATGGCCTGAACTGGTAGCTAGAGATAAGAGCTTAGTGAGAGATGACAGTGGAAAATGACATGGGCTTGTCATTTCCCATCGCCCGGTTTATAAGCCATTCAAACAATTGTCACTAAACTTCAGGTGACCTACTTCTTATTCTTTTATTTAACTTGTCCATTCTTCTCCCACCTGTCCTTGCTCCCTTTCCTTCTCCTTTACCCAGTCCCTAGCTCTCTGTGCTTTCACTCTCATCCTCCCTTCCTTCTTCCCTCCTCCTCTGTCTCTGTCTCTGTCTCTCCCCTGGTTCCCCCTCCCCCTCTCTCTCCCCTTTTCCTGCCCACCCCTTTATTTCTCCCTTAATTGACATGGAATACAGAACTGTCCTCCTGACTTACTGTACCCTTCCTAAGGATGTGTTAGTAATAAACCTTTGAGCTCCTTTCTGATGGTGGTGGTTTACTGAAATTGTGTCTTCCTTTGAAAAATCCATGGGCTTCTCCAGGCCAGGTTTCCTCAATTATGGAGAAAACACCAGGTACTGTCCCTGTGTCAGAAGGATCCTCAGGCAGGCGTAAAATGAACACAGGTCAGACAACAGCCAGGAGGACATGTGGCAGGATAAACAAGTTTTTTCTGTGAGGAACAACTAGGCAACACAGCTGCCTGCTGAGTAAAAGAAGTATCCTTGTGGCATTCACGTTGGAAACACACACAGCTTCTTGTCATTTTGCTCTGGGCAAGTGTGCTAGCCACTCTGACATGAAACCGCAGTTTAGCCATGGGCTCTGGAGACATATATACACACCAAAGAGCATTAGGCTGTAACAAAAAGGACTAAACTATTGATACATTAAATTACATGGTTAAATCTCAAAGGTATTTTGTTAAAAAACATCATATCATTTCATTGTATGACACTCTAGTAAAGAAAACTTGTAGGTACCGAAAACTAATCATTTTTTAGATTCCATGGATAAAGAATGTAATTAACACATCAAAAATGAAGAAACTATTTGAGCTGAAGAAACTGATCCATGCTTGCTACTGTTAACTACAGCATTGTTATATTTAATTTTGACAAAACTGTACATTTTTGTCCAAACTGGAAAAATTATACAACAAAAATGTGACACTGTAAATTATTTCTTATTAAAATATATACCCTTTAGAGTAAAATCTGATGACATGAATTACTGATAAATCTAAGAAAATATGCAAGATAACACACATACATTTAAAGTTGAAACCATCTGAGAGTAAAGGTCTAATATATATTTATATATAATTATGTATACACATATACATTATACATATATGTATATTTATTCATGATCATGGATTTTAAGACCCAATTTGATTAAGATGATTTTCCTGCCTTAATTGGTTTAAACATCATTAATAGTTTGTTTTTTTTTTAAATAAGACAGTTGGTTACAGAATTTATGTGAAAGTACAAAAAAAACCCTAGAAGTGTCAAATTTTGGAAAAATAAAATAATTCGTGATGAACCATACACATAAAATACAATAGAAGATATTGACATAGCCAGGATCATGATGGGGACAAAAGACAAAGTAACTTAACCTGTTATTTATTAAAAACAAGATTTGTAGTTTCTTCTGAGTCAGCCAGTGACTTCAAAAATTTTCCCCTAAAAAACTGATGCTACATTTGGGCCTAGTAATATCCAACAGTAAATAAAAGCAAAACAAAAATTGGCCTCATTTTGCATTGGTCTCGTTCATTACTTTCAAAGTGTGGGTCAGATCTTGCTCAGAACCACATATAGGCATGTTAATCACTTAAGGGGTATCTGATTGAGAGCTGGCCATACAAAATTTACTAGAAACTACATTTATATAACCTGTCTCACTCCTCAAATGCCTGAGGACAACAAGATAATTGATTTACAGGGACATTTAACTACAAACAACTGCCTAGAAGTTTCCAGTAATTGCACCAAACCTGTGGTCACTCTGAATTCCTTCAGAACTTCCAAAAAACTGAGGCTGCTCTAAACAGAATCAGCCATTCACGGATACTTGTTTTTCCCCTCACATGATAAGGACTTTTATAAGAGCCACCTTTCAAACTCAGAAATGAGCTATTGCTTAACCAGAGTTCCTGCCTCTTTTAGCTCTTTAACTGAAACCCTCTGTCTTCTGTTACTCTCTAACCCTATGTAACAATTTTAGCTACACTTCGAACTATAACATCTCAAAATCTTTTTCCATGATAAGAGTTGAAGAATGTACTAGAGGGTGATTGAAAATGAGATTCCCATTTCCTTTTAGGTGAATCTCCTCAGACTCTACTCAGTGATAGTTTGGCTTTCACACAGAGATAGTTAAATAGACTAATACTAAACAATAGAGCTAAGAAATAAAGAAACTAAAATCTATGCAATTAATTACTTTATTAGATTTCCTTTTTGCTCAACTCTGCATATAGATATGCAAACTATTATATGGCACAATGTAAAAATTATTGTAACAAATTTCCACAATTTAATGCAGGAAAGATTTATTTTGGCTTATGGTTTCATGGGATTCAGTCCATAGTCAGCTGGTTCCAAGGCAAAGATATCACAGTGGAAGAACTTAGTGAACAAAGCTACTTAATGATGGCCAGGAAGCAGAGTAAGAGTGCAACACCAGAGATAAATGTGTCACAGAGCAGACATCAATCTCAAAACTACACCTCCATGACCCACCTAGATACATCCAGTTGTATGTTCCAACAATTCCCAAGGTCATCTCAAAGCCAATCAAGTGGGCACCCTAGTCATCACAATTACACATTTCAATATAATTAGAGAAGAGTTTGAGATTTCCAACATATAAAATTCTACTATGTACATATATATGAGTATTGAATTACAACACTGTACCACATAAATAAATACAAATATTATATGACCATTACAAAAAAAAAAAAAAACAAACAAAAGATGTAGTTCTGCATTTGTCAGTTCAAATGATCTTCGGCAAATACTCTTGTTGCAAATTCAATGGATAAAATATTATTAACAAATTGTGCTTTTATAACAGACAACCCTGGATCTTTGTAGAGAAGCAAAAAGTATTCATAGCCTTTATGTCACACTTAAAAAACAAAACTTAAATCAAACACAGTCACAAACCTAAGTATAAAAGACATAATTACAAAATTTCTTTAAGAGGCCAGGAGTTTAGCTCAATGGCATAAGGGCCTGCCTGGCAAGTATGAGGTTGTGAGTTCAATCCCTGGTACCAAAAGAAAAAAAAAATGGAGAATAAAGGTGTGGCTCTCCTCAGCAAGAATAGCTTATAGTAAAAGAAACATAAACTAGAGTGAAAGTATTAGTAAGCTGGATTTTATCATAGACAAATTTGCTGTTATTCAAAATACAACTTCATGAAAATAAAGGTATATTATGGCCTGAGAGGAGAATATTGCAATCTATGTATCTAGCAATGAATTTTATCCAACCACAAAGAACTTCTCCATCATAATAGAAAGAGGATGAAAATCAAATTAAGAAATTTGGTAAATACCATAAAAATATACAAAAGATCAGTTAATACTTGCAAAAATGCTAAACATAATTAGCCATCAGAAAAATGCTGTTAAAAACAATGAAATAAGTCAGGTGTGGTGACGCACGCCTGTAATACCAGCACTCAGGAGACTGAGGCGGGAGGATTGCCGAGAATTTGATTGCTGAGAAGTCGATTGCTGAGAATTCAAATGCCTAACATACAAAATGAATTCAACGGCAGCCTGAACTGCAAAGCAAAACCCTGTCTCAAAAAGACAATGAATAAATAAATATACACTGACATCCCCTGAAATGACTAAAATTTAAAAAGATCAAGAAAACTAATTAAGAGATCAAAACACTAGAATACTTACATAACTAGGGAGAATAAATGTTGATTAAGAATTGGCAAAAGTTAACTAGCTTTTAAGATTTATACACTAACTGATAATTAAGTAGGTCCGTTTTCAAATAGTTGAAACATATGTCCTGATAACAAATTGCATCCAAAAATTCATAAGAACCTTAGCTATGTTAGACTTAAAACAATCCACCTACCCACCAAAAGTGATATACCAATACAGAATATAATACCATGTAGGAAATATGAAACTATAAATACAGTCAACAATCTGCCTGTTACTTGAAAACATTAATCTAATTTGGAGAGTGCAATTGATTAAGTATAATAACTCCATACACAAAATTCTAAAGCAGGCAAACCTTGTCTACAGGGGCAGAGATGGGACAGTTTTTGCCTTCAGACTGTATATAAAGGATTGGCTGCAAAGCTTCTAAGAAAGAGGCTTCTGAGGTGACAAATACGTTCCATATATTAGTAATGACTATATTGTCACAGTATTTTTAATACCTCCATTTCAGTTTCTGTAAATTCACTTTGAGATTGTTAAAAGTTCAGTTATTTCATCAGGAGGATTGGTGTATTTTACCTTTTTAAAATTATCCTGTGTACCTGGCACTCCAGGCATTATTGACCTCCATCAATCCATCTTGGACACCTCAACTAGAATGATATTTTTGAAATGGAAATTGGATCCCTCCCTGCAATACTCAGAGCACATCAAAGGCTTCCCACTGCATTTGGGATGAACCCTCAAGTCCTTTCACTTTTCCACAGGCACCACACATTCCAGCCCAGACCTACCTTTAGCTTCATATTGGTGGCTTTTTACATTATGCAGTTGATACTTACCATTTCTTGAATAAGCTCTTGTCACCCTAATCAAAAGAGCCTTCGGTACGCCTGCCTGGAGTTCTCTTGCTCACCTACACCTTGCTTTTGGCTGATGTCCTTCTATTCTTACGAATGCCAGCTCAATTATGCTTCTACAAAGTCTCTCATGATCCCTTGGATTAATTCAGTTATCCACATTTTACACTTTCTTTGGACTGTGCATTGAGGGTACTTTATGTGTCCTGTTAAGATAGTAAATTGGCATTTTTAAAAAATCACATTTTACCAGATTTTGAAACAATTTCTTTTCATTTTAAAATGCATAAATTGATTTACTTACTTTTATTTATTTATTTATTTATTTATTTACTTGTACTGGGGATCAAACTCACGACCTCACACTTGCCAGGTAGGTACTTATACCGCTGAGCTAAATCCCTAGCCTTTTACTGGGTTTTTGTGACACACTTGCAAGCTGAGATACCAAAAAGTGGAATGACTGCTGTTATTTCCCCTTTTGTTTTTCTTGTAATTGCAAGTACATATATAATAGTTTTTCTTTGTCATGCTATCATTCTTGTATTTCTGAGTGACAATGCTATCAGTGGCCTGTGAAGTGTTTGTATTTCCTGTCCTGCATCTGAAATAGTTGAATTAGTGTTTTAAAAACAATTCCCACTATATCAGGGAATTCTGTTGAAGCAGTCAAGTAGTCATAAGCTGGAGCTTAATAGTATTATACAGCAGAAATTTACTCCCTTGTAGAACTGAGAAAGTTCATTCATTAATTCCACTCTTTCTACTTGCAAAATGGAAAAAATAATATCTACATTATTAGAAATATAGTACCTATATAATTATCTCAATTATTTTTAAACTGTTGCCTATTATTATTAGAATAAATATGAACTGCCTGACACACAGAAGGCATTCAAAAAACAGGGATCAGGAAAGAATCCAGAAGCAGAGAAAAAAAAGATACGATTTTGTTTCCATTTATGAAAGCCTGAAGTACTAGTTGAGACAATCAATACAAGCCACTTCCTCAGGTCTTGACGCATAATTGAATTAAAACACTTCTGTCTTCATCTGCAATTCTATGCCAGGCACTTTAATCAATTTTTTTCAGTCTGGTTTGTCTGCCCTGGCAGGTGCCTATTTCAAGTTAAGACGCCTGCATTTGTAAGAGTCAGAGGTTGTCACAGCTGGGGGAGAGCAGAATAGGACAAGAGAGAATTAAATGGTAACTCCTTTCAGGACTAGGATCCAGCCAACTTAATACCACATCAATGTTCTTTTAAAGTGAGTAAAAGAATTCCATTTATGCTTCTGTTTTCAAGTAGCCTTACCATGGTTATAAGTTTATTACATAATCTGTTTCCAAACCATTCCCATTCCAAGATGAAAAATCCAAAATTACTTACATTTGTTTTCTAGGTCATTCAATTCATAAAATTCTACATTAAAACATCAAATTTCGGAGACATAATTACACTTAAAACACTGTTTTGTTTATTAACATTGACAAATACTCTTTCAGTTTGTAAAACTTACATTGTCTCAGTATTGAATGCTGCCTTTTAAAAATAATCTCTAATCTGCAAACAATAAAATGAGATGTTGGTTTTCTCCTCTAAATAAAGAACTATTCTTTCAATTCACTCTATCCTAGAAAATGCATTATGATCACAACAAAATTGTTCATTTAATAAACGTTTTTTGGAGAGAGGGTGAGAGGAAAAGAGGGGAGGGCAGACAACAGAGGAAAGTACATCGAATGAGTGTGTAATATAGTTTATATTTTTTCACATCACATTTGCTACAAAGCAGGTCTCTGTGATATTACACTGGAGCTTGTGTTGATGCATAAATCCCCATATAAACCTCAGAAAGTGACATGGAAGCAGCAAACACATGCAGACACATACACGCACACACACCCATGCGATTCCAGTCTCTCTAAAACCCAGCCTAACTGACCCTCAGCCTCGTAATGTAGCCTCTACACCAGGCTGTATCTTTCCTTCACAGCTGCAGTCTAAGCATAGGACCTAAGGTTTTACTGAAACAAAGGAGAAAGAATTGAAACCCCAAGAAATACATAGCACAGTGTGGATCTCATTCCAGTTCTGAATAAGAAAGGGAAGATGGGGAAGCAACAGTTCTTCTCCCAATCCTACACACATCTGTGACCAAGTACAGGTGAGACTGTGTGTTCAGTATGTCCCAGTTCTTCTAAGCCCTTGACATTGACTGAACCTTTTCTAAAATTTCTTAATGACCATAAAATGAATGTTACAACCATTCCACTTCATTGTTGACTATACTTGCCAAAGTTTACTAAGAGATGAATCCTCAACTCTAATCCATGTAGCTTGCTTTAAGACCTCTATAATTTATATTGGATACTGTATTGCTTCTAGAAATGGGAGCAAGGGATGACCTGTTAGGAATCACCCCAACCATCAGTACCCCTGACAGGTCACCAACTAGTTAGTCATAGGGCCTCCATTATCTGCCTGTCAAAAATGTGTTTTGTATGAATTATCAAGAGATTTATTCTCATCCCTTGTCTCAACTAGTTTCTAGTAGAAAACACTCAGTTTTTTTTTTAAACTTGAGTTTTCACTGAAGTAGAATTAGATGGTGTTTCAGGTGACTTGGGCATTTTCATAGTTAATAAATTATTGTGAAAGCCAGGATGGGTGACTCACACCTGTAATCCCAGCACCCAGAAGCTGATGAGGGAGGATCACTGTAAGTTCAAGACCAGCCTGAACTACCTAAGGAGACCCTGTTTCAAAAAAATTATTGTGGATGATGATGAACTTTTTGGAATTTGATAGAATGAGTTCATGTTTTGCCATATAAATGAACCTCAGCATCTCATGTAAGAATAATACAGCACACAAGATATCTGGAAAAACATGAAAGGTGTACCTGTTAACCCTGAGGTCTGATAGCACTCCTGTGAAAGGTACAGAATTATCCTGGAAGCTAAAATCTGGTGACAGAGATGAAGCCATCTTGGACTACAACTGGCAGACATTCTTTCCTTCAAAGTTTTGAATTGCTGTGTTGCATGATAGAAAGAGGGACTGTAAGAGGCTGTGAATGATGGGGGAATCCATTAGCATGGGCAATTGGGCATCAGGCATTGTGATCACAACTCAAAGACTCATTTTGGCATTTCTTTGACAGTTGCTGAATTGTCTCCTTAAGATAACTATTGGATGAAAGAAAAATACTGCAAATATGAGGTGCATCACACAAGGATGGTAAATGGAATGAAACCTAGATCAACATTCTCATAAAACAGCTGAGGCAGATGAGCCATTCTTGAAAAATAGTCACCTCTTTCTTCCTGTATAGCACAGATATTTTCTTAATAGTTTAAGATACCATCCTGACGACCAGAACTGTGCTCCTCAAAGCTGCCACACACAGTCTAGCAGATGCGTAGATTAACTATAAGAAAGGGGAAAAAGACAATGCATGTGGTAATGCATTCAGTAGTCTGTTAAAAAAAGAAGTACTGGTGCTTTTCTAGACACCTTATCATGGGCAGGAAGCACAGAAGTGAATGCTGAAGACAGACTTACTTCCAATGAGGAAATTCATAATCTAACAAAGAAAAACACATCATAATGACATAGAGTATAACACATGTCCTTCCTTATGAAATGCAGCATGTTTTCAGAGCACCAGTGGGACATTCTAATCCAAAGAAGGGTCCAGGAAACAGTGCCATAAGTTAAATTTGGAAAGATAATCAGATTTAGAGGCAAAGGTGATTGCGGGCAGGCTTGAAGGTCTACAGGGAAGGGAACTGAATGAGGTAAGAGTCAGGCTGATCAACACTGTACTTTCCCAACTTTAAGATTCTGTTATTCTATTTATTTGAGATGGTTTTACCAAGGTTAAAAGAAACAACTGTAAAAATAATTTAAAGAAACAAATCCCAAAACCTTTCAAGTATACACTTAGCACTATGACTACCAATCCTTTATGCTCTAGTACTCTTTAACTCACTTCATCTCAAGAAATATCTATGCAGTGTACAGTGAAGATATATACAAGTTGGGAACAGCAGGTCAACAGATACAAAGTTAAAGTTATGTAGGATAAATCTAGAAAGTCAATGTATCACATGAAGACTTCAATTATTAAGATTATGTTGCATACTAGAAATTTATTCAGGGTAGATTTTAGGTAATCTTATAAAACTAAAAATATACACATGATACTACAGATATGTTAATTTGCTTGACTGTACTGATTAGTTCATTATGTGTGTGTGTGTGTGTTAGTCATCTTTTTCATTGCTGGGACAAATACTCAACAAAAACAGGTTAAAGTTGGAGATGTTCCTTATGTTTCAGGGTTTTAGCTGGTTCAGTCCATGGTTACCTGGCTCCAACACAGAAATTACATGGTGGAGGTGCATGGCACAGGTCAACTGTTCACATGATGGCACCCAGGAAGCAGAGAAATTGTATCACGTTCATAGTTGAGACTTTCAGAAGGCAATATGAAGCATGGGTGCACTAGATTTATAACTGAATTGCTGCTGGGCGGTGAGGCCTGGTTGAAACAGGTGGATTATTAGGGATTGTGGGTTGAAGTGATGTATTTTTGTCTGTGACTCCTCCTTCTTTCTGTTTTAAATTATACTACATGGTATTTTGATACAAGTATACTTGTATATAATTAGTAAAAAGAAATCTGTGTATTTTGCAATAAAACACTGAACAGAGGAATGAAGAAAATATTCTTAATAAATTTCCATGATTCAGCTGTGTATTATACACCTCCATACAAACACAGATGTATGAAACCATGTAGAAAAGTTAATAGTTGTCATAATACATCATGCCACTTATTAGCACATAGATTTTAAGGAGTGGAATATGATCCATAGTGTTTGATTGAGTGGATAACGTGATTCATAAGCATATGCATATATAAAATAAGGTACAATTTTTGTTAATAACAAGACAGCTGTGTATCTGTGTGTGCAGGTATATGGGTCAGTTGTTTGTGTGTAAAGACATGACAAGTAATTTTAGTGATTATTAATGGTCATTGTTCCACTGATAAAATGGGAGGGGAGAAATTGTAGGGACCTTATCGTTAAAAGAAGTGCTAGATACCTAATTTCTGTTGTTTAAAAATCATTTTTAAAATATGCATGCATAAGATATTTCTTATATTATGCTTTTGAAAACATTAAAATGTCTGTATTTTAAATATGTCTAAATATAAGATACTATCAAACCTTTTGGCCTTTAATTTCAAATCTATTTCCACTCTATTGATTATATTCACTTTTCTGAGCTTGACTTGACTTTTACTTTTCACTTTGGATATGTGAGTCTTTCTTGATCATCTTATCTCATTGATTTTTTTCTGAACCCTGCTAAGCAAAAAGGTCAACTTTCTATAACATCTGTCCACAATCAGAGATGCTGCCAAACCCAACATTAGCAACCCATTTTGAAAGACTGGCAGAAGTTATCCCATGCAGAAGATGATCCACTAAAATAGTTCATTGAACTTACTTCTTTTATAGAAAAAATTATAGGATTCTACAGCATAAGAAAAAAAATCACCTCCCATCCAAATCAGGTCCTCATTTGACCATAATCAGGTCATGGCTGAAGTGTTTTCTTTTTTTCTCTCAGAGTTCCATAATGGGGTAATAAGAGAAAGAGAACATATGTTAAGTTGCTTTCTGAAAATCACAAGTGATATAGAAGGAAATTTTATTATTTTTGGATGCTATTTTAATGTTTTTAATACATACAGAAGACTCTTAGAGATCAAGCTTATGGCTAATAACTCTGGAAATCTCAATCATTTATTTATCCTACAAAACATGTATTAAGCATTATCTGAATTCCAGGCACTGTATCAGAAAGTACGCTAAGGACACAGAAGAAGCAAAGTGTACGTAACTAAAAGATTTACTACTGTATCTCATTAATCCTATGCTTCTCATCATACAGTCAATGCTATATACAATGTGACAGGTGCTGGTAAGTGTCTTTGATTCTTTTCTTTCAGTGGTACATGCACAAATATTGTACCTCAAAAATCTGAAGACTAAACTTCTATAACATTTGATACAATAGTGGTGAAAAGTAGGAAAAAGTTCAAAGTATTCGACTTTAGAAAGAATACACTCCTCATAGGACTTCTGTGGGGCTGAACTTCAAGCAGAACTCTGCCTAATTGCTAGGTGAGGTGGCAGACACACGTAGACTCTGGGAGGCTGAGGCAGGAGAACTGCAAGATCAAGCCCATCTTTGGCAAATTATGGACTTATTGGCAAGTTTGGTGACCAGATTATGCCTCAAAAAAAGATGATGATGATGATGATGATGATGATGATGATGATGATGATAGCATATAGATGAATGGGAATACCCTGAGTTAATTCCCAGTGCTGCAAAAAAAAAGAATGTATGACTTGAGTCATGGGTTTCTCGGTCTCCTAGAAAGCAAGTCACTGCTTTTCCCAAGAAAATCTTAATAAAATAGTTTCTTTCATGATTTTCCTGGAGCTTCTAAGTGCTTATTACTTATAAGAAATTTAACCAAAATCTGATTAACTTAACTTTTCAAATACTTGGATTTTTATTATTATACATTTTTGGAATATAGATTTAACCATCAGAAATCTAAGATGCTAGATATTCTAGATGTGTATTTCATAAGACAATAGCAACTCATATTAAAGATTAACTAGTAGTAGTTAATGCATTAACTACTACTAGTTAAGGATTAACTCTTTGTGACCTGGTTTGCTTTAAAAGAATCATCTCTGGTTTTCAGGTTGCATGTTACTATGCACAGAATAAAGATGAAAAAATGCAAAACCTGCAGAAGATACATGAGGGCAAACATGGCATAATGTATTTTGGTGTCTAGAGCTATTTCATGAGTTCTGTACAAGGACCAGCAAGGACCAACTGCAACAGTGATCTTGCCAGTGAGTAGAGTATTGCATAATGAACAAAAAGCAAAATCTCATCTAGGTCTTTCAATATTCTAAGCATTTTATTAAGATATTTTATAGCTATTTCATCATCTATGCTTATCAAACCAAAATTTTGCAGTACAGAAAAGAACATAAGTTTTTAATTGGATAGATTTAGACTCAAACTTTATCTCAAATCTCCTTCTTATTATGTACACAAAAGACTCAATTCTCAGAACCCATTTTCTTATCTTTTAATAAGAAAAGAATCAAGTCAAAATGCCTAAATAAAACCGAACCTAGACTATGGGAGACAGCAAATGTTATTAACTTAGTTTCTAGTGAAAAGGTGTGGTAAAAATAAAATGTGAGAGACAGCATAATGCTACCTCAAACATGTTCTTTTCCTAATCTCTGGATCTGCAGATGTGTCATATTGGGTAATAAAGAGGAATTAATTTGCTGGGTGGAATTAAGGTTTAGAAAAACTGAGTTTAATGAGTCAGATTATCTTGCATTGTATAATGCACTCAGCATAATTTCAAGAACCTTAAAAGTGGGAGAGGGTAACTGAAAACTGGAGAGATGGCAGCATGACAAGGAGTCAGCCTAACATTGCTGACTTTGAACACAGAGGAAGGGGCCACTAGCCAAGGAATCCAATTAGCCCTTAGGCTCCCAGAAAGTACAAAGAAATATATTTACTATTACATCCTTGGGAGGGAATACCCCCACCCCCACAAAACCCAGATTGTCACCCAGTGACAGTCAGTCATTTGTTATCACAGAAACATCAACCAAATACAATTATAAGGAAGATAAAAGCCAACAAGCTCGAGTTCTAATCTTGCATTGTTACTGTCTAGTTCTCTTTTCTTTGAGAGCTTTTTAAACTATTCCTTATTTTTTTTCTCATCTGTGAAATGGAAATGATAATACCTCATGGCATACTGGGACTAAAAAAGTTAACTGATATGTAAATAATATCAAGTATTGGCTGATATATAATTGCTATTTAATAAATTTTACCTATAAACATTTCCTTAGAGGCCAACATTAGTAGTCTGAGTAATTTGGTTATCTATGCTTTAAAAGCTGTGAACAACTATGCATCCACATTTTCAAACCATTTGTAGCATAAACTTAAAGAATTGCTAGTATTGTACAGAACTGACACCCAAGAAGGAAAACTGAGGTCATGCTGGCAGGGAAGGCAGAGGCAAGACAAAAGAGGGCTTGGTGGAGATAATAAAAAGAAAGGCATACCAGTGTGTGGAGGAGTCAGAACAATAGCAGACCAGCTGTTGTTTTTTAACCTAACATTTTTCACATTTTCTTCTAAGGAACAACCCCACTGACTTCAATCAAGGGTATGGAGAATGCACATAATTATTTGGCATTTCAAATAAATATAATTTAAAAGACCCACTGAAGTTACACATCCCTCTTTGCTAAACTGGAGACATCAAAAATAGATGTGCCTGGCATGATAACACACTGAAGTCACTTTGAAAGAAAATTAGAATTTCTATTCCTTATTTTCCTTTCTCCACACTAAGGTTTCAAGCAGATGGAAATATCAATTTAGTTACTTGACATTTAGAGGCATAAATGACTTAAGAGCTTTAGGATCCCCTCCCATTGAAGCATATTTGATAACATCTGCCCAACATCTTACACTGGCATCAAAGCCAAACATGATTTAACAAGAGTGGCGGGGGGTGGGGAAAGACACACAAAGATATGGAGACAGAGGCAGAGGTAGAGACAGGCTACAATCCAGCACCCTATGGTTTTGATATCAACATAACCAGCGGGCAGTATCTAACCACAAATAAAGCTTATTGTTTTAGAAGTGTCTTAACTTTACCTTTGCTAATATGCAATTATTAATATTAAGAAGGTAGACATAAGATAAGTAGTATTTTTGTCAAGGGGAAGATAATACTGCCCAAGCAAAAGTTTTTATTCAAAGCTACAGAAAAAAGAAAACCTATTTTACTTACATATCATATTTCAGAACTTACAAAAATATGGGCTACTATAGGAGAGTCTCATTCTAACAGAATAAATTTTTTTTCTGAAAATATCTCCACCTTTACTAGAAATTCTATTTTTAATGTAATAAGTTATAGCACTTCATTTAAATTGTTAACTCATTAATCATCAGTCATAAGCTCAAACATAAACATATATGTAGTCTAATCTTTCCATTTTATAGTGTCATTTTAAAGAAAAAAAGATGTCATCCCTAAAACATTTATGAAGACCTATTTGACAACCTCCAACAGAAAAGAGCCATGTGACAATTCGCAAAGTTTATCAAAATCACTACAGCAAACAGGTAACAAGCACCTCTATACCCAGTACTCACATCAAAGTGCAACGTAAATCTCTTTAGATACCACAGTGTGGATACTGACTAAAGAATAGTGTTAACTCCTTTAAAATAGTCTTTGTACCATATATGAATCTTGATTTTGTTTGTGTCCCAAGAAACTGTTCTGGAATAAAGGATCCCATAGTTTTTATTAAGATCAGAATATATTCAGTGAGAAAGAAAGTGTCTGTCTGAGAAAGAGACAGAAGGGGTCCTGAGTGGATTTCCAAGAATCCTGTCTTTTCCATGGATTTTTATAGAGCAAAACTATGAGGTGAGGCAGGTCCAAGGTGGGGAGAAATGAGAACTCACAAGACAGGCAGGCATGAGGTAGAACAGAACTAAGGTCAGACAATGAGATTATGAGTGTGATCACTCAGATAAATTTTATTAAACTAAATGGGGAGAAAATGGGAAAGTCAATCACAAAGCAAGCCTGCACCAATACAGAACAGGGTCTTTGCCTATAAGAGTTGGGTTAGTGGCTCCTGGCTTCCTGGGATGGTAGAGATCTACTTAGAATATCAGTCTCTGATGTTTATCCTTAGAGTGTGGCTGCATTTGTTTTGTCTTTTGTTTTGAGATCTGGCCTGCAGTGGGAGGTGTTTCTTTCCCCCCATAGTTGCAAGGTATCTGGTGGCCTGCAATGGCTCCTCCAAAGGCCTAGCCCTGTCTGACTGCCTACAATATTTCTATTTAATTCAGCTGCCTAAAACAGGATTCTATCACTTTTTGCTGAACAGTTGGATTGACTGATTTATTACTAATATTCTCCATTTTATTATCATATCTTGTAAGGTATACCTGGCTTTGGTGTGACTTAGTTTAGGTCCCTTTGCTATACACATCATGATATGAAATGAGAAATTCTGAAATTTAAGCTAACCTTAAAGATGAACATATCCAGTATCCTGGTTTTCCAATGTATAGGCTAATTCTAGCACTTTGGGAGCCATAAGAAAGCTATGTAGTCAGTTCAATGAAACATTTCTTGAAAGATAGTTAATTTATTTTATTTGGTTAATATATCTATTCACTGAATCTATATAATCGTTTATGACAACTTGGCTGGGCTAATGCATGTCCAGGTCACTGGTCAAACATTTTCTCTGAGTGTATCTGTGTGGGTTTTTCTAGAAGAGATTAGCCTTTGAATGAGTAGACCAAGTGAAGACTCTCTTCCTCCTTCAGTGAATACAGACATCATCTTACCTGTTGAAGGCATGTACAGAAAAAAAGGTGAGGGCAAGACCTCTGCTTCTCTAATGCTGCGACTTCCGTGCTCCTGATTCTCAGGCCATTTGACATAGATTGGATACAAAACATCAGTTTTCTCCCAAGGACCTTGGCTAATACAGTAGAATATTAAAAAATGAAAATGTATGAGTCAGGAAAAGGAAACACTTCACAGATTTAACCTACATGGAAATAAAACGATATTCTCTAATGATATTCATTTAGCTGCTAGATGATATGTTTGATTTAATAATTAAATTAAAAATTAAAAATTATGTATTTACTTGGGAATTTTTAATCCAGTGACTCTATTATGCAAATGCATGACAATATGTATGAAATATACTCATTACCAAGTTCATGACTCAGCACCAGGCAGCTCATCAGGAACTAATTAGTAAAATATTACCCGAAGAGGTAATATTTTTTTTCAATAAAAAATTGAAGCTTTTAAAAAGATAGTTATACCTGTTACTATAGACAAACACAAACAAGAAGGCAAAAACCAGAGCATTACATGACAAGGAAGAAAGTTAAGATTTGGAAAAAGGATTAGCTGTGTGATATATTAGCATGGGATAAATAGAAGACCAAAACATAGAAGAATAAAAGTGTTTAAATTTCAATCGGTTTCCACTTATCTGGATTTAATATAATATATAACATAATGTATAAAGAATCTGTTTAATAAGGACTTATAGTGGTCATTTAGTGTTTTTCTGCCTATTCATACCATTTGCTGTGGCTACCACTTGAATCCCAACACTGGACATTGTATTGGCTAGTGATGAGTAGCTATAATGAAACTCTGAATCCATGACTGAAATATTAAAATTAGGGGAACAGAACTGAAATTTGGATAATTACCTTCTCCTTCTCTGGAACTTGACAACACTGATCAAAAGACTGAAAATACTTAGAATGGATTCATAACAATGGTAAGGAGGTGGAGACACCATTTAACAGTTTCTGCAATGTGGGTGGCCATGGGCCCCCTCTTTTTTAGCCTTCTTTCATATTCATACCCACATCATCCTGTTAGTATGGTTTCTGGCTATAAAAACCATAATCAATTTCTGTTGTCTATTATCAAAAATTCTAATTTATGCAGCGCTTAATATTTACTCTACCTGTAAACCTTGAATGAGCACTTTAAACTCTGCATATCACTTAGTGACCATGTGATATTTGGCATATTTCTTGCCCTAACTACACTCCAGGTTTTCCATAAAGATAGCAAATAGAGCTTTGTGGAGATTAAATTAAAAATTTTCTGTGAGCATTTTATCTCTGTATTAATATACATAGTTTGTATCCTAGTGAAACTGGTTAGGAAAGTTCCAAGCAAATATATAATTATAAAATATAAATAATAAATCAAATATATTACATAGCAGGCAAATATACTGCATTTAATAAATACTTACTGAATGATAGCAGGCTAATGTTCATATACAAAGTAAAACAATTTTTCCTAAAGAATTGAATATTCTTCAAGTCCTTAAAGAGTTAAATATTAAACTGTCATTTCTCCACAAATTTCTGCTAGGACATTCCCTTGCAAGGAATGTCAATCAGACTTTGATATACAATTTCTCTGATTTTATGATATACAGATTAAAAAAATTCCTGTGATTTTTTTGATAGCTGTTTGTTAGTGTTCCTTTGCCTGTTTTTATTTTCCTCTCTCCAAAAGTTAATTGCAATGGTGATGTAACTTAAAATCAGTGGAGTTCTAGACTAAGACCCATGACAACAGGAAAAGGTTTTGAATGACCAGTGCATAAAATATGATGCGAGGAGTCCAATCCATTGCATGGACTGCATTTTCTTTATCCTTGCTCAGACTTAGTGAAGAAAGAGTTCTGCTAAGTTTACTTTCTGACTTATGCTTACAGCCCATTTATTTTAAATAGACACACAAGTCTAATTTGTATTTATCAAGGCAGCTGTGTCCAGCTTCCTGTGGATGTGGTTGCTGTAGTTGCAGTTGGTTTTCTGTTGGGATAGCAGATCATTTACTGACCTATGGGCCTCCTTCATGTTTATCACCTCTACAGTCATGTTCCTAGGGAAAGAAGGAAAAACACTATGCTGCTGGAGGTAAGTACTGCCGAATGCTATATAAGCAGTGCTCACATTCACCGAAAGGTATTGATGCTTCCCTGGGGTGGAGGGAGCACAGGTACATGGATGTATCTTGCCATTGGACAATTTGCCTCAATTTATGCACTCAAATATACCTCATCCTGGCTATTGTACATAAGGGCTGAAGTATGATTAATTAATAGTTATGAGGCCTGAAGACACATGGAAAACAAGAAATAAAAAGTATATATTGCATCATTTGTTGTTTTCTTATAAACATTAACTGAAGTGTATTGAGCCAGCCAAGTACACAGCATTGTATTGACTTTCAAAGGAAGATTTTAACTAGTGCATCAACACTAAATCCAAACATAATCCTTTGGTGGGGGAGTAGCTGATCTCTACCTTTTAGCTAGGTTTCTTTGTTGCAGGTTTATTTGAAGCATGAAGGCTTTGGTTTCATGAGTGTCAGATGTTGATCAGTTCTAGTGTTAAAGTAGAGAAAGCTACAGAACCAGCATCAGTTTTAAGAATTTCAGAAATGTAAGAATTCTGTGGCAATTCCAAAGTATGGAAAAGGGAGAAAGGTGAAATAATATGAATAAGAGTGCTATGAAATTGTCTTCGTTACTTTTCTCATTGCTGATACAAAAATACTCAACATCCAAAGTTTAAGGAAATAAGGTTTATTTAGCTCACAGTGATAGAGGTTTCAGCCCATAATTGACTGGCTCCAAGGCAGGGTGGCAGAAGGCACAGGGCAACAGTCACAGCAGCAGAAGACAATAAAAGCAAACAAGGGAAGAGAGGGAACAGACATCTTTCTGTCCCTTACGTTGTATGCAGGTTACTTGCATTAAAATATAGAATATCTCTCATGCTGTTAATCCCAGTGCTGGACCATGAATAAATCACAAATTCTGGATTCAGATATTTCTGAAAAGTCCATTCCCATGACTGCATGAAGCTTTTGGGGGACATACAGACGCAAAGTATAACAGAGTCATACAAATGCATAACCTGTGACTTGCTTTAAACAAGTCTTCATCTTTAAAATTAAGATAATCTTACTTATAGATGTTGGTAACTGTTGCAAAGTTCAAACACATATGTAAATTAAGCAGATGTTTGTGAAGAGTGCCCGTGGAATGTGTGTTAGAACCCCCCCATTGGCTATTAGAGGAAACACTTTTTTACAGACTAAAATTAACACCATTTAGATTTCATGAATGTATTGATTAAAGCTCTGTAGAGGAACATAACTGATACATTTTTGTTCAGTTTCAATATCTGTTATCTATATCATGGCTTACATGATCAGAGTCTTGTTAGTGTACTTCTCAATAGCTGTCTGGTTACTAGAGTGCCCAAGAGTCCAGTATCTCTTCAGTCCAAGAATCTAGAAGCTTCAGAATGAGAGAGATCAAGGGTGTAGGACCAGTCTAAATCTGAAAACACTGAAAGCTCCTTGAAGAGTCACTACAGTGCATTCAAATGGAAAGACCCAAGGAAGATTCTGATATCCACAGTTAAAGGAAGCAACAACAGATGTGCCTGCTTAAGCAGAAATGAAAGATGAAGTGCAGATTATCTCTTCCTTTTGCTTTTTGTTCCATCTGGGTGTAAAGTCTGTTGGATAGAGCCATCCATGATCACTGTAGATCTTCTCCCCTCCGTTTGCTTGCTCACATACTAGTTATTTCTGCAAACACTTCCATGGGCATACTCCAACATGGGATTTGCTGTCTCTCTGACATCCCTTAATAAAGTCAGATTTGCAGTCAAGATTAACCATCTCAATGAGCACAAAAGTGATGAATATATGTACTTAATTCTTATACAATCTAGAAAACTACAAAACTTGTACAAATTCATCTTTTGTCATCCATTATGAACTCATAACAAATATAATGAGATTACATGACTTCTTTTTTCAGAGTCAATTTTCTGGTACTACTTATATACTAACTGTAGGTAACTGACTTCTATGAGCTTCATTCCCCAAATGCAACAGAGGGAAAAATAAGAAGTTACATTTAGAAGATAATACATGGAGCAGGAAACAGCCCACACTGGAAATTCAAATCAGTTATTAATAAAATAAGGAATTAATATAGATGATAAATATACTGGAGAAAATGCATTATTTTAGGTGGTGAACAGGAATGGAATGACCTTTCTGGAATGGATCCTTTGAAGAGAACTGTATAGAATTGATAAAGAGAATTTTGTGACTATCTGGAATTTGCATTCCCTCCAGAAGAAAGAGCAAGAGCTTCTGGAACAGACTTGTGTAAGAACCAGAAAGGAACAGTGAAACTGGGTCTTCATGGACAATGTCAAAGGAACAGAGAGGTTGCTTGAGACACAATCACACTAAATCTAGTACAGTGTGACATAAGTTTTATGGGAAATCACTTGAAGACTTGAACTGTGGTGTGATCCACTCCAGAAGTTAGTGTGACTGTCATTTCGAAAAGGGAAAAGATCAATGTTTTGGTCAAAGTGTTACAATTGGAATTGGGTATACATCTTTGTGGTCTGTGGCTATTCTTGCATGATGGGAGTTATGCTTATACTGGCAAGATCTGCATTTGCAAAGGGTATGGGAGAAGTCAGAACTGGAGCTTTAGGAAGTAGTCACTCCTTCTGAACACATATTCCATCAAAAACACTAACATCTTAAAAGAATGAGTAAAATTTTGTTATCTTTCTCACTGGTCAAAGTACTTAAGTGAAATTCTAGGACTATGTTTGAATTTTGGGGTATTTTACTGACAATTGTTTGTTTATCCTTGAGGCAGATATTGAATCATGAGTCATTTTTTTGTATTTCTAGCTCTTATTACAAAACAACACTATATAAATTCAATAAACAATGACTAAAGTAATGCATCCTAAAGGCTAATATTTGTGCAAGCTTTACTTCACAACTTGAGATAATTCAACTATTTTTATATTTCATATCAGCTTACTTGATCCAGAGAACAATCCAGAAAGGATAGAAATGACATATTATACCAATTTTAAAATGAAATGACTGAGGCTCAGAGATGCTAAGCATCCATTCAAAGTCACATAGTCAAAAGTAACAAAAGTGGAATGTAACCCTTAAATCATATTGTCTCTCTCTATATCATTCTATACTATATTTGTCCCAAATGCCCTTCCAATTCTTATCTCCTGACCTAACCTTTTATTCTTTAAGTCTATATGTTATAGCTAATCACAGCTAGACTCATCAACCCTCTCTTACAGACTAGAAATAGATGTAGATCAGTATATTTTAGAAAAATCATTTGATGTCTAGAAACAAATGTGTGGAATAAGGGTCTGTGGAAATTTTCAGATTTTAGCAATACACATTGCTTACCTTTAATGTGTCAGAATGAGGACTCTTTAGAAGTAACCAAGATAGCAGGCACAGAATGAAGACAGCCCCTTGACAGATGCCCATGATATTTATTCATTTATGCAATAGTCTAGAGTTGTGGGAAGACTTCTCAATTTACTTGCAGGTGAAGGACTTAATCACATGTCAACACCTTGACTGTTCATTCTCCTCTGCAAAACTCAATGCATTTTACAGAATTTATGGTTTATGTTATCCAACCAGTAATCACTTGTTGATTAATTGGGATTTAAAAGATCAGGTAGTTTCTCTTACTGTAAACTCATACCTTTCCTGTTAGTAAACCTGGTGAAGTACCAAATTTGCTCTTAGTTTACAGCTAAAACACTAGAAAGTCAGACTCAGTGTGTAATAAACACTTAAGCAGCTTTTTAATGAAGTCAGCCCTGTCTGATTCTGTCTCCTCTTCATCAGTAACTCATGGGGTTGCTCATTGTTGAATCTGATACTTCAAAACTAAAGCAGTTGTGCTAATACCAAGGGCATCGCTCAGCAAATAAAACAAGACAGCGAAAAATGTGCCAGTGTCAGCAAGTGATGAGGGTCTGAAAGGGAAACGGATGTGCAACTGATCCATCATCATCAATGGGACCCATCAAGGTGAAGTAAAAAGAGAAAAAAATAGAAACTCTTTCCAGTGTGTTAATGATGCTGCTGTCCAAGATTGAAGAGGAGAATAATACTTCCAATATAATTACATCTCTACTTGGTTAGTGTTTTTTTTAAACTACTTGTCTTAGTTGCTTTTCTCTCATTGTTGAGAAAAAAATATCTCATGCCCAAAGTAAAGCAAGGGAAGGTTTATTTCTTACAGTTTGGGGGGTTTTAGTCCATATTCAGTCGGCATTTAGGTAGGATAGCATGGTGGGGCAGCCATTTATGGCCACCGCTAACATCAAGAGTGAATAGCAGCAAAAAAAGAAAAGACCAAAGATGTGTCTTCTTCCCATCCTTACACTGTAAGCCCACTCCACATTTGTGCAGGTGCAGCACTCACACCACCGATCTCAGTATCAGACAACAAACCAATCATGAATACCAGGCTCAGCTGCACCCATGATTGCATGAGGTTTGGGGGAGGCATCCAAACATAAACCATATCATTACTCAATTTATAGGTTCAGAAGTGAATTTTCATATGTTTATTTTGGACACACAGAGCAGGACCCATGAGTTCCACTTTGCACATAAATTCAGAATTCCTAGATAATTTTTTTCTTTATACTTGCTTCACCTTCTTTTGCCTTTCTCTGCTTTATATTTATTCCATACCTCACATTTAAAAATGCAACCTTTATTATGAACAGTACATAGTTTATATACCTAGCCTTCCTATAAATAATCCAAGTAACATTTTTATCTAAACTTTCAAAAAAGTAGTTCTAAGTATACCAGCATAGAATTGTCCCTAAAGAGTGAAGACTTCTCCAGAGAAGACATTACTTCTTCTTTGAGCCAGTCTTACAGGTGTTTCTACATGCCAGATACCACAGACATGCTTCATGTTTCAGTGAGAGGTGAAACAGTTCCTCAACCCATATTACAGAAGTAACTGAAAAAGTCTGGTCAATATATAGACTATCATGCGTGAGGAGAAGTATTAAATATTCATCCATTCACCAATAGGTACCTAGGTACTTGATACAGAAAAAAAGATTTGTGTTTTTCCTCTTCGTCTACTGAAATCATTATATGTTCTCATGAGTAAATAGAAATGAGTTAAAAGGAACATTAATTAGAAAAAGGCTTGTCCAACTCTGCCCCTCAACTTGCAGAAAAAGAGGTTGAACCTGAAATGAGACCATAAATCAACTAAAGACAGTGTTAGATACTGTAGAAAACTGGGCTTCTCAGCTCACATGTTCTCTGTTGCAAGGAAATCTGAATATGACAAAGTGATTCTTTTCTCTGGAAAAGTGTGGGGGCGGAGTGTCGAGGGCGAGAGTTTGCAAAGCTGTGCTGCTGTCACAGATATTGCTGTCTTCTTGTGTGTGAATGTATTGAATAGTAGTGACACAGCTGACAAAAAGAGTTATGTCTTTTCATGAGCTCATGTTCTTTATTGCTCACATTAGCTCTTGGGGAAGAAAAAGAATACAAGTGAATTCAACAGGCTATAAATCTTCCCTGACATACAGTAAGATACCTTCTCCTGGCTAGAGAGAAGAAACGAATGTACAGTGCCTCCCTACCAGGAAGAGAAGACGTATGGGGAAATAGACAATGTCAGAATACTGGGGCTGTCATATGTCCTCCCCAAATGGGCCTTTCCTTAGTTCCAAAACATATCAGCAGCTAGGAGAGATGATTACAGACATCAATGTTATCACTGAGCTAGTATCTCTTTGCCTCTAAAATGCTAATTTTGTTTCAAAATAAGCATACACATTAGGAAAAGCATGAAATGTCCTGTTTATAGTATTTTTAAAGAGATTAAAGAGAAAAAAAACAGTGGCCCAAATATAGTGAAAAAAAGAAATCTAGTTTGATATGGAAGCATGCCAACTGTTCTTAATGCACCTTCCAATGCATTTCCTTAAAAATACCCTAAGAGCTATAGACAAACAGCCAAAGCCAACAACTAGAGCGAAAGTGAAAAATAAGTCCTTAAAGCAAAGTTTGGGGGAATCACCTAATAACAATATAATCAATGAAAGTTGATTTAGGAGGATTTGAAACTACATGAGCAAAAATTTTCTAAGGAAGAATAACCTGAATGACCCTAAGGGACACTAAAAGGAATTGGACTCACTCTTTTTTCTCCAGTTCTGCTTTTAAATTTGAGGCATGTATTTATATCTACCAATCATCTGTCTATTATCTGCCTATTTTTATATGCATATACACACTTTCACATATGCCTACATACACATGAATACACCAGCACACGTGGACTTATACACATTTTTTTTTCTTCCTGTATGAAAAATAAATTGTGAATAGCTGTGTATGTCTTCCTGTTACTCATCCTTAATTATCTTTCCTGTTTCCTATTGGCTTGTTTTTACTATGTGTATCTATTAATAGGTTATGTATGCATAAGTTTTACCATACTAGCAAATGGCTCAAAATTCCACCGACTTACAACAACACATTTATTTCACATATATATTACTTGTCAACTGCAAGTTGATAATGGACCAACTATAGTTTTTTTCAGCTCAGTTGCATTGTATAGATTTTCTTTATGATGAAATCCTGCTGAAGAGGCAGGCCCAGAATAGATGATAATTGTATATTGACACAAAAAACAAGGTAGGGTTGAGTAGAAATAGATTCAGCACTGATCCTCTGTTAATATATTGTAATTAGAGGACTGAAGATTTTCTCTTACCTGAGCCCCTGAGAATAGTAAGTCACTTGTGAGTATCGCAAAAGTTACTTTGTTATGAGACAATGTAAAAAATAATACTTGAAATATGTCACATTAACCTCAAGGCTGAGCATTAAATATGTAGGAAGCTGAAACAAAAATGATTTCTATTGGCTTCCATTTTCTGTTTTTCAATTAAAAGTATTATTCAGTTGAAAAAGTAAGGGATGACACTTCTTTCTGACATTATATGAAGGATTCAGACTCATGTTTCATGACTCTAGGTGAAAAAATAGCAAAACTAACTTATTCAAATTTGTTTGAATTGTTACTAGACACACTTGGCAGTACTAAGAATGACGAACTGAAAAGACAGTTGGCAACTTTGCAAGCCAGTGCCAGCAGTGATAGCAGTAATAAAAAAATCTTTCACTTGGTAGGTGGAAAGATTCAACACTTACTCATCACTAATGAAGAAAAATAAAATTGGAAAAAAATTGGACCAAGAATGAGCAATTAAGTCACAACCCCAAGGCAAAGACGGTCAAGAGTGTATCTGTAAAGCACTTGATTAAATTTTCTAAATGGATTAAGATTGGCTGTAGGAAATTCTCATTTGGACAAAATGTCTTGGGAAAAACATTACAAGCAGTTCTGCCAAAGTCTGATAAGCTCATAGTACTCCCAGTTACGTCTAAATCGTAAGAAAAAATCAGAACCGTGGGTAACCCCAGTGTATTCTAGTGCTTCATAAACACCCTTGTATAAGTTGCTCCCTTTGATAATGGACACTTATTTGGTTCCCAACATTAAAGTGTGATATACAATGGGATGTTTCTCTCAAGACCACTGTATTACTCAGTTTCCTCATCGCTGAGACACAATACCCAGCACCTACAACTTAAAGGAAGAGAAGTTTAATTTGCTCATAGGTTGAGTCCACAATCAGCTGGCTCCATGATAGAGACATCATGGCAGAGCAAAGCTGTTTAGTTCAAGGAGACCAGAAAGCAGAGAAGGGGAAGAGGGTCAGAAAGCAACAGATGAGGACCATGTAGAGTTCAAAGCCACGCCTCCACGACCCACCCAGATATACTCAGGAACATGCTTTAATAATCTGCTAGATGCCAATTAATTCAGTGAAGTTGACATATCAGAATTAATGATCACAACTTCAATGCCTAAAACTCCATTTTTCTAGTACTTTCTGGAGATTCTCCTTTTTAGTTTGAGTATTTAAAAAGCCACTTTAGGGCTTTTTAACAAGCCTGTGTTTTGGAGGAATGACCATTATTTTAGCGGAACCCTGGTCCCCTGAATAGAAACAAACAGTAGTGCAGCAGCTCTTGGCAATATCTAACGATCAAGCTTTATGTGAATGAAAGATCAATGTTACAAACTAAACAATAGTAATTTGGGGTTTATCTGCTATAGCACATATGTATATATCGAAAAGATTGCAAACTTACAGGTACTTTACAAGAGTCTGGGTGGATAACTTAAAAGAATTAAAAATCAAAAATGTAGAAAAGTAAAAGAATGTTAATTCTGTGAGATCTTATATAAAAAAATCCAGTCCAATGCCTGCCCCTTCATACAAACCTTTATTGGAACACAGCCACAGCCACTCACCATAAATTGCCAATGGTTACTTTCCCACCATAACAACAGAGTTAAGAGTGGCATTAGATTATTTATTATGTAAAGCTGAAAAAAATTTGCTAATTAGCCTTTTACAGAAAAAAGACTGCTGGCCTCTAACCAAAAGAGAACTAGCAATTTAATATTCCATCTCATTAATTTATAAAAAGTATTACTTATTTTAATGCTTACATTTTCCCAGTCTTTATTTATAAAGACTTGAAGAAAGGAAACTATGATTTAGGAATTTTAGAGCCAGGTAAGTTTTCATTTATTCCTGAAATTAATAAGAGGTTATATGATTTTTAATGTGACTGGTAATTTTAGTAGTTCTTATGAAAAGCAACTGAAAGATGGATTATAGTGAGGAATCAATTCGGTGTCTTGTATACATACACATGTTCTAAAGACTGCTTGTCCATGGTGTGGGATTACCTCATTTGCTATTTAGAGTTCTTGAATTCTTAATGACCAAAATGACGAGTATTATAAGGGGGCCCTGATATTAAATATTTAGATAAGAGATATAACTAGGTTAGTGCATTGCAGAAAGTAAATTATCAATGCATTATCAATTTTCATTTAGAGATAATGAAAAAACACATCCATATTTGACAGTCAAAAATGCAGCATAAATATTCTTGAAAAACAAACAGTACTAAATGTTCAGGATATTACCAATGAAGTAACTATGGATTACTGTGTGCCAAAATAAACACAAATCATAAAGCATGGTAGATGATATGTATTTTAAAAATTCCCTCATAAGCTTTTTCTTTTTCAAATTTAAAATTAAATCTGACATCAAACATAAAATACCTGAAAGTATTTTTTAAAATCTATCAGGGCTTGAAGGTATATCACAGGGTATGTTTATGCTTAACATCTACACATGTGAGTCCATGAGCTCAGTCCCCAGCACAACACACACACACACACTCACACACACACACACTCACACTCACACATCTACACATGTGAGTCCATGAGCTCAGTCCCCAGCACAACACACACACAC